>JACXIV010000027.1:0-89929 GCA_014737475.1 Bombus confusus | reverse complement strand
GATACGCAGGTTAACTCTGTTTTCTTTTTTTCTTTTTTTAATGGACCGGCATATTTTTTTGCTTACACCCTCATAGAGTGTTTCGAGGCGAATACTATAAGCTCACTCGTATCTTTGAATCCTATTCAGGTGACCCGTTCAAAATGCCTCACCCTGTATATAAGTACACAACATAATTAATAATAAATATTATTAATTATAATTATATTTATTAATAATAATAACGTGACGTGCATGCAAGGAGGCATCAAGCAGATACGCAGGTCAACTCTGTTTTTTTTTTTTTAATGGACCGGCATATTTTTTTACTTACACTCTCATAGAGTGTTTCGAGGCGAATACTATAAGCCCACTCGTATCTTTGAATCCTATTCAGGTGACCCGTTCAAAATGCCCTACCCTGTATATAAGTACACAACATAATTGCATACACGTGACGTGCATGCACGTTTCGGCGGAAAGAGACGCGTCAAAGGTTCGCGAGATTCGAATCAAATGTTTCTCACTGCTTTAATTTATTTCTGCAAATTCTGTGGAAGGAAACGTTGGTCGCTTTCGTTCGTATGGCGAATTAGGCCTCTCGCGTGATAATTCTCGCGATATGCGGCCGCTATTGGCGCGTGCAAGCAAAGCTCTGAATAAGCGCAGGCGCTCGTTCTATCGCAGATACACGTGTATAAAAAGCGTACATTTAGCACAATAGATGTATTCATAAATTTGGCAGTAAAATGGCTGTGCATTCTAAATACATGAACGCACAGGTGAATGCATGAGAACGTGCATGGCCGTGGCTGCACGTACGATTTTACAGTTAGAATATATTGTACGGGATAATTCATTCACCGATAGCGCTTTGCCGAGCTTTGCCCATTGTACTCGGTGTCATTGATTTTTGTCTTCGGCCGAGTTTATCTTGACAAAAAGTCACGGCTATTATCAGGCCTTAAACTTTTGTCGCCAGTTCCCAATTCTCCGTGATTAATCAAATTTCGCTTTGACTTACTCTCCGAACGAATAAATCCATCTCTTTCGTATTATCGTATGCGACAACGCGAAAATTGAGCACGGCGTTTCTCTTGCCGATACCTTTAACAATTTTCTCTTCGACTCGGATAGTCGGGTATCGAAATCGAACAGATCTATGATGGTCTTTGACTTACCGTTAGCCAACTAACTGTAGTCTTTGGCGTATCCTGAGAACGAGAAAATGAATGCTTTCTTATCTCGTTACGCGCAGAAACTAAATTATCCGTGGCATTGCTGTTCCCAGTCGCAAAATTTTCTATTCATTTTTTTTTTTTTTTTTTTTTGTTTTTGTACTATACGCATAATCGATAAAGCGAAACAACAACCGACGCGTATCTTCGTGGACTATTGAAATAAAGGGGAATAAAAATGAAACAGCCGATCCGAGTGTATTGGTGGCTGTTTCCTGCTGAAATTTTGATCAGCTACTCGCAGAATCGGTCGGAATAATAATTAGTCCGTGGTTGTTTATTTGCCAACTGTCCGTCAGAACAATTGCCAAACGATGGAACTGACGTGTATAAAAATGACGCATCCGCCGAATGTTAAAGATTCAAAGTGGAAATTCAGCGTGAAAATTGTGTAAGAATTATACGCAACCGACAGTATCCTTTGCTTGTGGTAAAACTAATCAACGGGACACGGCGAGGAATGAAAACAGGTCGGAAATCTCAGCAGCGAGATTTCACGCGAGGAATTAAAACAGAGAAGGGAAAAAGGAGCAAGGTGTTGAAGCGTTGCTTGAAAAAAATCACCAAACTCGTCTGCATTCGGTCAAATTGCACGGCTGCAAACACCGTGCGCTACTCCGCGGCGATCCACCCTCTTCGGACACCCCTTGACCGTGGCCCTTGAAGCCCAAAAATCCGAAAAATATTCCACCAAGATGAAGCTGCAACGCAACCGGAAAACTCGGGACGACCGGTGCACGTGCTATCTCTTTTTCCTTCTTTTTTTCCGATCCTGCTCTCCCTTTTCCACCCTCTTTCGTTTACCCTCTGTCCCTCTGTTTCCCTTCGCCCGTCACGGCGACAGGGAAAGTAAACGCAGCGACGATCCGAATGCCGAAGATTTCTCGAAATTGACGTAGTAACCGCAGGATGGAATTTTTCCCGATCGACATCGATCTTCCCTGTTGTTCGACATCGATCTTCCGTGTTGTTCGACACGTGGAACAAAGGCAGGGGCGGTTTAGTTTTCTCTTTGGCTCGTGCGGAGGAGGGAAGCTTTTTTCCAGCAACTCAATCTCCATCGAGATTATTCGCGAGTTTACACTGAGCTTAGAGTCGTGTTGCTATTATCGTTATCTGCTCGATCGATTAATTATGTGACGAGACTGTAGAGGAAACGAAGAGTAAGATACAATAGGGAAGATTACAGATTTGACAAAGATACTAACGTTGTATGTTACGATTGATGCGATACGAGGCAATATTACAATTAACATAATATATTATAATATATATATTATAATATTGATACAATTATCTTATCGTAAAATGTAACGTGATATGCAAAATTATGGAGCACTGGTTGTAACATTTTCGGGGCAGAATGTATTCAAAAGTTCTGTTTCCTTAGTTGCATTCGTGAAAATCTGCATGTGCATAAATTTGTGAAAATTATTTAAGAAAAAAGAAAGTTGCAAGAAAATAATGGCCCGCGCGATCCCTCGATTTAGTCGGAAAAATTTGGCATTAAACGGGCAGAATGACAGGTATTTTCTTTCCTTTTTCATTGAAGGCTCGCATGAAGATCCCATTGACTACCGAGATCATCAAAATTTGTTGTTACATTTGTTACCTGTGTTTATCTGTGCTTTATTAACGTAAATAAAAATTGGTAAATTTCTCTACCTGCGTATTGGTATATTTATATATAGTACGTCATCGTAAACTCATAATACACGTATAGAATTTGTTTATTACGGTTATTATCAGTAATCGGTATTACAATTTTTAAGAAAATTCCCATATTAAATGCAGGTCGAAGATCAAATCCTTTTTTTTTCATCTTTCATCAATCGCGCATCTGAAAAGTCGTCACGGGATGAAAAGATTTTCTCGAGACGCGCGAATGTCAACCTTGTTGCTTTAAATAAAATATTTCGCGGCTTTTTTTTATTCTTCGCGGTATCAACCGGTTTTGAAACGAGTTCAAGAACCCGACTATAGGTGATCGTAAGATCCTACGGTATAATGATCTCGTAGAAGCGTTTTCTATTATCGTTTCTCATAACCTAAACTCATAAACTTTCAACCTTCACCTTTTCGAGCAGATGCACCTCGAAATCATTGTATTTTATCCCGCTGACCTTGAATAACCCTTTGCCATGGATCATCGGACTCTTCTCGAAAGTAGATTCTCCTTATCGTCATCTAAACTGAAAAATACATTATGTTCCACTTCTGGTAACGAGCTAGATTTTCGAAGCAGGCCTCGTCGAGCTTCCGCCTACGAAGCAATCGTAGCAAGCGATCGCATAATCGATAGCGTAGAACGTAGTATAAAATTATACGCTGGTATGAAAGAGCTTTATCATTCAACTCGTCATCTCGTTCTTACCTGGATTTTTTCTTTTCCATCGAGTCAACGAACTGTCTGTGCTCCACACGCATAGCGATTTTAGGCAATTTTCCGGTCGGTTCATATTTTCGCTTAAACAGATGAAGGCAACGCGCAGCGACAACACTAATATCACAAGAATGAAAGATTGCAGAAACTTGCAAAAGTATCGGAGAATTGCTTGGGACCTTTTGAAACGCGCAGAGCCAAGTTGCCAGTAGGCAAACGACGCGATTAAAAATTAGGTTGCAGGCAGAGGTTTGGATAACTTCTACGCAAGGAATTTGTAATCTTCGCGGCAACGCAGATTCGTGCGCTGCAATTTTCCGACGACTGTCGTGGGAATAAGTAGGAACAACATCGATGTTAAAATTACATTGTTGATCATGCTCGCGAGTGTGATCTTACCGGACAGCGATTTAATCGGTCGTAATGAAAGCAGTAACGATTGCGAAAATAATTTGGACAATGCGGGCGATAAGAACGCCGGAAGCAGCTCAGAGCAAACAGCTGAGAGACTTTGAAGATCCGCGTCCAACTGAAAAAGTCTCGTCCGGCGAATATCACGGAGAAACTTTCCTCTTTGGAATAAAGTTCGTTTCCGCGAGCTCGCGGTGTATCGTTCAACTTTCTCTGATCGGAAGAATTCATCCTGACTGCGCTGGTTGGAGCGTAAAAGGCGGATAATAATCGCGCGGCGGACTTTTAAGCGCGCGGCGAGATTCGCACGGTTGTAATTTCGTGTTTGATAAAAAAAACCAGCCTGTTTATTTGAATTTTCGTTTTCGTTCGGTGTATACGGCGCCGATTACCATTATCAACCGGGCGTGTTAAGCGCGCTCGTATCCTGCAGGATTGCGGTGATGCACGAGCCGCGTCGCTTTTAAATATCGCGCGTTTAAATATTCCGAACCGGTAAGATTTAAAAAGCTTATATATCACTGGGGCCAGCGTTTTAACCGCATTCTGCATTAATTCTCGCCGTTTACCATTAGCATTTTACGCAATTACACGCGTCCATAAACTATCACCCTTTTCAGAAATATGATGCCGAAGATATAGTTATCTCTACTGCTATCTTCCGCTTAATCGATTCGAACATTGTTTCCCAATTAATGGAATAAATTCGAACGCCGACTCATCGTGGCGTTGTTAAAAATTCGTACGGTGTCCGCTGGTTAATTTATTGTAGGAATTGTTGGTGAAAAGTTATTGGGACCAGAAATGTATTTTTAGTTTGCGCTTTTGTTTCGCACTTTTATTTCTATCCCTTTTTGTCTCTTTGTCGTCGTACTTGATAAAATAACATGAGTTTCCTTGAAAGTAACGTGCACGTGATATAAGTTAGTCTGTAAAGAGGACGTTTTGAGGAACTTTTCTCAAGAATTGGAAACAGATTCGTCGAACCTGCAAATCTAGCAGAATTAATTTCACCGGAGGCGAGACAAGTTTGTTCGTAATTTTCGTCATTTCAGCTTGATTTCTCCTATTCGCATTTCGTTATCCGATGTATTATCGGTTATCGTAATAATATTATGTTATCGCGCAATAACCAAATACCTTTCCCCGGAAAAAATTAATTCGCAAAATTCCCATCAACCGTGTGAACAAAAATTGTTGAGAACGAAAGGGAGGGAAGAAAAATCCAATGACTAAATACACTTTCCTCCTTTGGAATACGAAATGTCGTCTAAGAGGAAAGAATCCTTGTCGACCGTATGAAAAGAGATTTGCACAATAAAAAAGGAAGAAAGACAGCTTCGATAACCAAACACACTTTCCTCCAGCCACAAACAGAAAATATCAACCAGTAAACAAGAATTCTCATCGACCCCGTGAAGAAAGATTTTCGAAAAAAGGGAAGGAGAAAGAGAGCTTCGATAAGGAAAAAATCAACTGTCCAATAAAAAAGAATCCTCATCGACGATGTAGTAAAAAAAGATTTTCCACGTAAGAGAAGGAAGAAGAGAAGAAAAATCCAATAATTGATGAAACACGCCTTTCGCCAGCGAAACACGAAAAATCATCTAATAAAAAAGAATCCTCGTCGACCATGTGAAAAAGATTTAAAAGAGAAGAGAAGGGAAGAAAGAAGGCTGCAATAACGAAACGCGCATAAAGGAAGATTTAAAAAGAGGAAGAAAAATCCAATAATTAATCAAACCCACGTTCCTCCATGCAAACTCAAAATATCAACTGTCCGACCGAAAGAGAATCCTCGTCGACCGTATAAAGAAAGATCTGCACAACGCGAAGAAAGAAAAGTGCAACAACCAAACGCACTTTCCTCCGCCAAAACACACACACACACACACACACACACAAATCAACTATCTAATAGAAAAGAATCCTCGTTGATGAAACAAAGAAGAGTTTTCGAAAAAAGGTGGAACAAGAAAAGGAAGATGCAATGACCGATCAAGAAACGATCTTCCCACCGGCCGAACGCGAAGAAATCGTCTGAATAATAAAGAAGAATATTTAAAAAAAAAAAAGAAAGAAAGAAAGGAAGAAGAAGAAGAGAGTGTCAATAACCAAACCTATTTTCAAAGAAAGATTTTCGAAAGAAGGTGGAACAATGAAAGGAAGATGCCATGACCAATCAAAAAACGATCTTCCCACCGGCCGAACGCGAAGAAATCGTCTGAATAATAAAGAAGAATATTTAAAAAAAAAGAAAGAAAGGAAGGAAGAAAAAGAAGGCAGAATATATCAATAACCAAACATATTTTCAAAGAAAGGTTTTCGAAAGAAGGTGGAACAATGAAAGGAAGATGCAATGACCAATCAAAAAACGATCTTCCCACCGGCCGAACGCGAAGAAATCGTCTGAATAATAAAGAAGAATATTTAAAAAAAAAAAGAAAGAAAGGAAGGAAGAAGAAGAAGGCAGAGGGTGTCAATAACCAAACATATTTTCAAAGAAAGGTTTTCGAAAGAAGGTGGAACAATGAAAGGAAGATGCCATGACCAATCAAAAAACGATCTTCCCACCGGCCGAACGCGAAGAAATCGTCTGAATAATAAAGAAGAATATTTAAAAAAAAAGAAAGAAAGGAAGGAAGAAAAAGAAGGCAGAGGGTGTCAATAACCAAACATATTTTCAAAGAAAGGTTTTCGAAAAAAGGTGGAACAAGGAAATCGGAGATCCAATGATCAATCAAAACACGATCTTCCCATAAAGAAGAATCTTCGTCGTTCCTATAGAAGAATATTTAAAAAAAAAAGGAAGAAAGGAAGGAAGAAGAAGAAGGCAGAATATATCAATAACCAAACATACTTTCAAAGAAAGATTTTCGAAAAAAAGAAGAGAAATACATAGGTGTACTCGGATGTCCGTCAGGCGCTGCGCGTCCTTCGCCAACGAAGACGAAGCCGGCCACGCGTTTCATCTTGAGACTCGGCCGTGACGAGGGGTTGGTGCTCGTGCGACGAGGGTGGAAAAACTCATATCCCCTAATGAAGTAAAACGGGACGTCGGGCCGTGTGTGTGTGTGTGTGTGTGTGTGCGCGTGGACTCGACAGAGAGAGGGCGAGGGTGGAAGAACGCAAGGAAAGGAGGAACGTGAAGCAGGAGAAAGAAAAAGACAGCATTTTAGCAGGTGAGTGCGACAAGGACGATCGTATCGAAATTTGTGTGCGTAAAACAGAGACGACTAAAACAGGGAAAAATAGAGACGACTACGTGGATGTGTGCCTGTGTGTATGTGTGAAACAGAGGGAAAAGTAAAGAGGGGAAGGTAGAGACGAGCGTATCGCAAGCTCGCGCGCATAAAACAGAGAGAAAAGCGAGGAGGAGAAAGATGGAGACGACCATATTGCAAGCTTGTGTGTTTAAGATAGAGAAAGAGTGAGATAGGGTGATAAAAGTAGAGAGTAGAACAGAGACGACCATATGGAAAGCTGCGTGTACCCAAGAGAGAGGAAAGTAGAGAGGCAGATAGCGAGACGGAGCGACGTACGCGGGAAAAGAAGGCGAGGAACACGTGCTTGAAAGAGAGACGCGATACACACTCGACAGTGACGAAGCACCCTTCATTCGGCAGGGCGCAGAAGAGAATCGAAGGAACGAAGCCGATGGTAGAGAGAAAAAAGAAGAGGAAGAACGAAGTTGCAGGCACGGATGATAGCAAAGAAAGAAGAAAGAGAGGAGCGGAATGAGACGGGCGCGAGCGTGCGCGTGTATGTGCGAATCAAGGATTTTTCGCCGTCGTCTTGCTGTCGCTCTAACTGCGTATAAAAAGTCTGAATAGCGCTGATCGGCGCTCTGCAGCTGCAAGGAATCGGAGTTACCGACCGAGTCGCAGAGAATCGGCGAAGCTGCGAGTCGCGCGTAAGATTCGAAAAACTGAGAGAAGAGCGTATCGCGACGTTGCAATTGCTGAGCGGATCGACGCTGGGAGAGCATTAGCTTGTCTGAGAAATTAACAAGAAACAGCGTAGGACAGCAGCGTGCACCGCGAGATGGATCGATGAAGGAAAACGAGGCGAGCTCGACGTGCATTGAAATTATTCGCTGCGGCGAAATTATTCCGGCGCGCCGCATAACGTTCCAGAATTCTTCGCTCCTTTGTCCGAAACGACGTCTGAAATCGTAAAACTGCACTCAATTAAAGGGTTAGACCGCTCGTCAAACGTTACTGCCCACTTGCTGCGAGACGTTCGTTCCGTCTGGTCGCGATAACGCTCGTCGCAATAAACCTGCCACCACCGAGCACGTGCACGTGCACACACAGCACGTGTGTACGTACAATAAAGCCGGAATATCGCCCAAGCATGTGCCAGGTGTAACGCGGTTCTACGTGTCGTTGATAGCGAGCGCAGATACACGAGATGATCGCTTCGGTCCTCGTCTATTAACATTTCTACCTTCCGATTTTTCTCAGCGATGCTATTTGTATGTGTACGTAGGCGCCAAACAAATCGACGTTTTCATCTGTTTCGCGTTTTCTGCAATCATCGGTTTATGTATTTCTACTCGGTCCGGCACCTTAGCAGAGTCGAAGCTGGGTAGCTCGAACCGCCAGCGAGGACATGTAAAATCTGCGACTTGCAGAGGTTTCCACTTGCGAAATTTCAAGTTGAGTCGAGCGAAAGAGGAAAATTCAACGAACGGAAGCTTCGTGCGAAGGCACAGTTACGTTCACCTGATCCCAAAGTGTTGGTATTTTTTGGTAACAATTCAAAGAAAGGAGCCAAAATCGAACGATGGATTTCTCAGATTCTGCGACACGCAGCGTAGCTTGCAGCCACGTTTCGAGCAGAGAGACGATAGACCCACGCAGGCAAACTTGGACTGCTTTAAATTGGAGCTAACGGAGATAAAACAAGGTAACTGGACGTCTGGCGAGTAGCTCGCAGCATCGCGACTAACACCAGGATGATTTTCAATTCTCCGTGTGAAGATCACGAGGAAACAGGGGAAATTCAACTGCTGCGAGATAAGAAATTTCGTCTGCGATACGGTACTTGGAAACACGCTTCTGGCGGGTACTTTGAATACGCGTTTCGAATATAGAAATTTCGAGTGACGATCGCAGACCCGTAAGTTGTTTCGAGGCTGAAGATACGCAGCGACGACTAAAATGTAAAACTTTTTTTTTTATTTATTTGAGGAAATTGCAAACAATTCTGTAAAAGAATTGAAACGTAAAACTTGTAGCGACAAGACCCGGAAGAGACACGCGTGGAAAAAATGCGCGACGTAAGGACAGCAAAGGGGCTTTTATTCGTCGTATACTTTACGTTTAATTTAGCAAAGTATCCTTTGACTTATAGACGAGACTCTAGCAACGAAAGAAACGAAATGTCTGGTTTTCCGCGTAGCGTTGCGAAAGTGAAAAATACTCGTCGACTATCGTTTCCAGTGAAATTTTTAAGGACGAAAGTTTCTCGCAGCTGTGATGAAATTACCATTCTGCAAGAGGTCGTAGCTTTCGTTAAATACGTCAAACATAAAGACGATCACGCTGAATCTCAAATGGTACATAAAGCGCGGACGGTTTGTCTGAGCACCGTGTAAAATAACAATCATAAAGCGAACATTCGGTAAAATTAAACACACGCGTATTCAAGCTTCGTTGAATTTATTCAGTCTAATACAGCTGAACCGTGCTCGTATTAAATTAACCGTGCAATTTTCATCCGAAGATTTAGACTGCGATTAAATCAGTCTATCTGTAATACTTCCGTGCAAATATCTAATTAAAAGAAAATCGTTTTACAGCGCGGACGATTTCCACGAACGAGAGGAAGCCGTGGAAAATGTTAAACTTGCCTCTTTTTTATCTTTAAATAGCCTGCCACACTTTTTTCCATCGCCCGCCACGCGATAACCGTCGAGACGCGCACAATAAACCGCAATAAATGCTGATTTGAGATTACTGGAAATTGTAAATGGACCTGCCGTGTTATCGTAACGCGAGCAACGATTCCAAAGTGAAAATGAATCGACTATGCACGGCCATCCTGTGACTAAAACGGTATAACATTTAACGCGAGTGAATATTTCCTCGTGTTTTGGAAGTTTTCTTAAACCTACTAATTTCCAAGATATTCCTTTCAGCGTCCTCTTGCATATTTGTCTTAGGAAATAATTTAGGAAATAATTCTACGATATTATTTCTGAATGTTATTTTTGTGATTGAAATGATTCAAAATATCTTACGCGCCTCTGTAAATATCTGTCGACTCCAAAAATTCTCAATTTTTTTTCATGTTCGTATAGCTATACTTGAGTAATTTGACTTACTCAAAATACCGAAATTAAATTTAATACCTAGTAATATTATATATACGTTTAATACCTAAATTTGAAAGAAGATTTAACAAATTGAAACGTATAATCTTCGTCCGTAGTAGGATCTTCTCGTATATTTGTCGCACACATTTCTAAACGAAAGATTCATCAACTTTTCATTACGTGATATTTTAGTCTCGCTCTTACTCGTAGAACGTACTGCCAATGTTAATTATATGTGCACTTTATTCGTGTTGCCAGCAATTATATACACCGTGGACATTATGTAAATCACGATAGCTGCAATTATTTCTTTCTTAAATGTTGATAACGATCCATTAAGGAGTCGAATTAAATTAATTTACCTTAGACTCGACTGCTTGATTCGGTCAAAAAATATTTGATAAAACATCAGGAACGCTCTCTCTTTCTCTACTCCTCCGCAATTTCTATATTTCGATCGTCGATATTTTTGATGTAAATATCCAAATGATCGTCACATATATTAGCAATCGTCTTTTCTTAATCCCAATATCGATGCATTCGGAAAGATCCCCGAGTAATTTGAACTAAACGAACCTACCCTAAACTCCATCGGAAAATTCAGTCGAAAAATGTTTCACGAGTCACGATGATTTANTTTCCTACAATTTCCATATTTCGATCGTCGATATTTTTGACGTAAATATCCAAATAGTCGTCACATATATTAGCAATTGTCTTTTCTTAATCCCAATATCGATGCATTCAGAAAGATCCCCGAGTGATTTGAACTAAACGAACCTACCCTAAACTCCATCGGAAAATTCAGTCGAAAAATGTTTCACGAGTCACGATGAACGCTCTTTCTTTTCTAATTTATTTCCCGCAATTTCCATATTTCGATCGTCGGTTCTTTTTCTCTTTTCGTATCAACATGGAAACAATCGTGACATATATTATTTTTCTCAGTGTGAATATTAATCCGTTAGGGAAGGACGTGGAGCAATTTGGATTAGATTCACTTGGCCTAGATTTCACCGCGAAATTCGCTGGAAAAAGATTCTATTCCATAAACTGTGCGAGGGAAATCGGTCGGATCGTTGTCATCGAACACCGACGACAATGTTACACTCGAGCGGACCGATGGAGAAAGAGTGCACGGGCTGAATCCATGGAGCGGCTAATAAACGACGTTGTTCATCGATCATCCTCGACGTGGTGCAAAACGGATTTGCAAGGATAAAAAGCGGACGCGCGGGCGGACTATCGGCGGAAAAAACGAGCGGCTCGCGTGGCTGCACCGAATTTTCCGCTGAAAAGAGACACGTCGAAGTGACAGGTGCCACGAAACACCATCAAGGTCGACCATGACCCTCTCGAGGCGTTTACTTTCGTCCATCGATCGTCACGGCAGTTTCGTGTTTTTGGCACATTGACCGTTCGCCGGTATACGCTGGCTCACGAAAATATTTCAACACTCGGCACGGAAAATCTTTATGGATGTGCTGCGCGCGTTACGACCTAATTGCAATCAATCGGCCGTATCGTGAAACATTCCCACGTGGCACGCGACTATCTCGATTACGATGGTAAACTTGGAAACTAATCCGAAGATGTAGTAGCTTGTCCGGGAAGTTTCTTTCGTTTTATAACGGAACGATAGACGCACGACATTTTTCTATTGTTTTACTGAATCACGTTTGATTCGTGTTGTCCCGTTTCTCTTATTACGGTCTCGCGTAACTCTGTAAAATAATGTGAAAGAAAAAATGTCGTCATGCCGTTGTTTCCATAAAACGAAAGAAACTTTCCGGACAACCTGATACAGAGAAATTGCTCGGTGGCTCAGTGAAAAGTTGCTGTTAATAAGCGCGAATAACATTGCAGAACGTACAATTAATTATAAAAATGCGCCTGCTACGTACTGTGGTCGGTAATTGATCGAGCGCTTTGATCGTCTTTTCGAAGTGTACGCGAGCAGCAACTATTTTGCAATTTCTATACAAACGTCGGGAACGCGTTTCACATTTTACCAACGTAGTCTCGAAGATACTTGAACACAGCGTGCATCGCGAAATGGTCATATATATATATATATATATATATTTGATCAAAAAATACATTATATTACATTATATTCAGACTGTGTATCATATCCGAAAACATTGAAACGTGTACACTAACGATAAAGATACTGGTACTATCATTTTATTAAAAAACGTATGCGTAATTTTTGTTTCGTATACGTCTCTTAAATAATCTACAAACAATTCAGCGTGATAATGCACGAGGATTTATCCGAATAGCGTAATGATCTTCTTTGCACATTTTATGGCTTGCTGGAATATCGTTAGACCGTGTGTTATATCGGAAAACACTGAGATACGCGGATGCTGCAATACTGTATTGTCTTATGGAAAAATGTACGCGTAACTTTTATTTCATATATGTATATATATATATATATATATATGTTCCTTGAATACTCTATAAACAAATTCACGGCGGTAGTTTACGCTTGACGGCGTACGTGTAATCTTGCCAAAGCCGAATGATTAACTTAAACGCGTGACATAGCCGCGGGTTTCTTCGAGCGATTAAAAAGAGAGGAGAAACGGTGGCGGAAAAATCCGCGGAGATTAACACAGAGGTGGAAAGTCGGCGGGTAATCGCGGCGGTAATTGAAATAAAGCTTCTGTTATCTGAACGACGCGAAACGTTGTCGATGTGTTATTAATGCGCGACGTTTGCGCTGCGCTCGCGCGGTTTCCAGCCGCATTATTTATTACCAGCAATATTAATTTCCACTGGACGCCGCTGCATCGCGACCGATTAATCGATAACGCTCAATAATGCTGGCTGTCACGCGTAAGTCCTGCCGATTCTTTCAAATCGTCGCGCCAACTCCATTCGTTTCTCCTGCGATCGCCTTTTTTTTTGCCAATCGCTGCTCCGAGATTGAAAATTCTTATCTTTGCGGAGATTCTGTTAATTTCTTTTTGTACCTTACAGTTCGATAGAAAATAATTAAAATTCACGGACCTTTCTTTTTTTTTTTTGTTTGTTTGTTTGTTTTTACGTTTCTTTTTGTAGATATAGACCTTTCAGACAATTAGACAATTTCTGGGTAAATTCGCAATGAAACGTTGCTTCGTGTCGGATTAATCGAACGCAGCTTCCAGATCGGAAATTCTTCCCGACGTCGCGTTGTTTGTTCTTTAATTTTGATAATCGTATCGAAACTCGATGTGTGTTTAATCTTCATCGAACGATCGAAATTTCTTAATTTCTCTGCATGTACAGATCAGTAGAGAATGATCAAAATTATTGATTTTTCCGTCACAATTTTAGCAGCGCCACATCATCGTGTTTAAATTCTTTGAATTCAGAATGAAACATTATTTTCGAATGTTTGAAAAATTTATTTCGAACGGTCTTTGCCTTGAGAGCTCTGTCGCATTCGCGAGCCATGTTGCTTCATTTAATACGAATATCGAATAAAAAATGAAAAATATTAATAAACAGCGTAATTCGTTATATCTTTTTATTTCGTGCAAGAAAGGTCTGGCGAACTTTCGCTAATTATATTACACAATTCTCGTTAGGAAAATTGCAGTAACGAACTTAGAATGAAAAAAAGAAAAATTCAATCTCTATACATTACACTATATTTTATTTAAATAATGCAATACGTTTATTGTATTATACGAACGCAAGAGTGAAATTTTATTATACAAAACGTGTATGGAAATTCATAATTAGACTGTTGCTTTGAACGCATCTATAGCAAACTCGAAGATCGAAAAATCCACGTAATACACAAACAAATTCGTACATACATACATATATATATATATATATATAAAATACACGAAACATCCAAACTATAGTATTTTCTCCGGCATCTAACGGGTGAAACAATGTTCCAGCCAAGTTCTACCTTCTAAATTACATTCATAGAAAAATATGAATTTGCATAGATATGCTGCGAGGCTATTCGCGACGATAATCATCTTTCTCGAAACTTACTCTGCTCGTGGAATATCCTCTAAGCGTCGGATGTATTTAATAAAATCGAGCGTCGCGAAGCTCTGGAAAATGGCGTTAAAAAAATCGACCAGCCGACGAGTCGCGGGGAAAAAGAAACAGCGGACGCGCGGGATGGCCGCGCGGTCCATTCATCAGACATTTTCGATGCGATATTAAGCCGATAGCAAATGTTTGCGTAACATGGCGCGTGCGCCGACGTGATTCCTGCCGACGTAATTTATCCATAGTCCGCGGAATAATTTCGTCCGCGGCGGCTGAATTATGAAATTACCGGCCCCGGGGGCGGTTGCGCGTGCTCTTTCGGCTCGCGAATTTCGCGCGACGAAAGTCGGGAGAATCGTTTCGTTCGATTCTGATCCTTCGGTGTTATCAAAAACCGTGCCGCAAAAGCTGAGCGGCTGGACAAAACCAGCTAACCGGCTGAACGTGGAGAATTTCAAAGCGAAGATGCGTAGCAATTTTAATTTCCGCTTAAAAAATTCCCACGATGAGGAATTTTTGAAAAGGCGGCTCAAGCCTTTCTGCAAGTTTGAAAGCCATTGTATTACGTTGCTCTGCGATCTTCTTCAGCCACACCGTGGACGTTCTTTATTCTTTTAGTAAGATCCATTCGTAATGTACTCATCGTAGAGTGGATTTCCCACAACGCTTGTACCAAGAAGATTTTAGGAGCTGCACAAAGCTCCTCTCCTTACCGAGTGTCAGCGCGATACTCGACGAAACGAAACGGACGATAAATGATTTTTGCATGACACTTCGGAAGAGATGAGATGAGAAGGTCGTTCTTTCGGCATCGCTGCTGCTGGCTCGAACGTCGCCGCGTGTGGTCACGCAAAGAAACAAACGTTGAAAATATCTGAGCCGAGCCAGGGAGTAGGAAAAACGGTAGCAAAGATTTGATGAACAGGGTTCTACTCGCGCTGGATTCACTGATATCGAATATCAGGGAAGCTGCTTATCACGCTGCATCTTTCCGCTCTTTGTCCAGATTCGAATGTAATTCTACCGAAAAAAGACGTTGCTTCCTGAAAAAAGGAAGAAGGAACACATGCATAGAGGATGGAAAATTTGTCGTTTTCTCGACGATTCGGCAGAGACGAAAGGAAACGACATTGGAGAAACAGGCGGCGGAAGTGAAGATATCTGGAGATTTTTAATTCAGCACGGGCTGTCGAGTAAATATTCTGATATTTATCGAATGAGGTGAATGGAATTGAGAGACGCCCGCTGCAATTGAAAGTCAGAAGATCAAAACGTGGTGAAAATGAATTTGCAAACGGGCGTTGGAAACGAGTATATTTGAAAACCTGAAGATATAACATTTTGAATGCCGAGTGGATATCTTCGTACTTATCAGAAACCAGCTATACTTGTTAAGAAGGAATGGCCAAATTGAGGAATAGACGTGAGAAATAAAAATATTCGAAGGTTCGAAAGTTTAGAATTCTCAGTATAGTATAGTCAAGTAAATATTTAAATATTTTCAAATTTGTTGAATGACTTGACGGGGACTGAGAGATGTTTGCGGATGTCGGATAAACAGCATTTTAACAGTAACAACAATTTAGTAGTAACAATTACGTTTCACCGATCTAACGAGAAAATTCTTCCGATAATTTTTGGCAACTCGATGAAAAAGATAGAAATCTGAGAGGTTCGCTAGGAAAATCGAAAATGAAACTGGGAAAATAAAATGATTCCTCGAGCGAAAATTCACCCGCGTTACGATAATTTGATAGCGAACGAATTATCTTGGCGATAATTCGCAGAAGCCTGCTTTGCGGCTAGTGCATGAAAATTCGTCGTCTCCGTGAGAAACTGCAGTGAGGACGAACGTCTGAAACATTCATATCTGCCTCGGTAAGCTAAAGGAAGCAAGGTACGTACACATACACGCGTACAGGAGACTTCGTCCCGTAACAATTGCAAAGAGTGGATCGTTCGTGTGACAACTTCAGAAAGAAGAAATTCGCAGACTTTGTGTCATCTGTCAGGGGGAGAACTTGTTGCTAAAAATCTACTGTCTCTGTAGGGATTTTAAGAAGAAAAAAAATTGCCAAACATTCGTCACGCTCGCAATCGCAAAGGGAGCAGAGAATTCCTAAATAGCTAACAGAAAGTTGTGAAACGAGGCGGAGTTCTCGATGCTGGAATACGCTCGAGGTTGGAGGACGCTTTGGGAACAGCGTGAAATTCGCGGAAACTCAACTGGCGATCGTTCGACAAGATAAAAACGAGTCTCTCGATATTCTAAATTCGTTAGGGTTGCCGCGTGATCGAAGGTCTCGGCCGATTTCTCGAGATTCCGACGCCTCTGAGCCACTTGACGCAGCCGATTCCGCGTGCATCGATAGCAGTATGCACACACGCGCGCGCGTACAACCGTATTCGGACTTTGCGACCGCCGATAACGCGGCTGAAGGACGCCGAGGGTTGATCCGAGTGGCGTTTCCGGTGAGCGAATCGGCTTCGTCGAGGCGTGCGATGTTAAATTTGAACGATACGTTAACAGAGCCGAACGTGACGTTGAAAAATCGCTAAAATTGAGGCGTGTAATTAAATAAATAAATAAATAAATAAATAAATAAACAGAGTACGCGCGCGGCGATGGCGTGGAAATAAACGATTAAATCGCGATGGAACGACTGTTTCGTGTTTGAACTCGGTTGCTGGCGTCGTAACTCCTCCGCGACCAGTATACTCGTCAGAGGCACAGCTAACAGGTGAACTTGAATAGGAAAAGTCGATGCACAGCAATTGCCATCGTCTCGTCCCAGCAGCAGCAGAGAACAAGCGAACGATCTACTTTCGCGTTCTTCTCTTTTAATTAACCGGCGACGCCAGCGACAACCCTGAAAGGCAAAACTGAAATCGTCAGAAGTGAAAGCAACCTGCTGCTCGCTTTGAGTCTCGACGAGAAGAGAAGAGAAGATAGAAGAGAGAAGAGAGAAGAGAGAAGAGAGAAGAGAGAAGAAGGGCCACGGTTACGTTGGCTGAAGGAGAGAAAGGGGATCGGAAGCGATGCATCTCTGAATAAATCCGTCAGCATGACTACATTGTCCGCGTCAGAGCCGTTATACGGGCGGGGGCAGCAGGGTAAATAGCAGTTAGTTTTGAAGCGACGCGACGACGACGGCGCACGACGCCGCAACGGCGCGGTGGCACGCGTGTTTGACGAATTACACGGCTGCACGAGATCGAAAGTAAAGTTCTCTCTCGGCCGCGTCCGTGTCCTTCTCTCTCAGCTGTCGCGGCCGTCCGTTCGATGGCCTGGATTTTTTCACCCGCCGCCGCGTCGCGACGCCCCATTTTTCTTCCGGTCCACAGCTTCCTTCTTGCGCTCGCGTTGCGCAATTCCACCGGACCATTTCATAGAACGTCGTCCCGGTAATTGAGCCATCGAGGCGCGGCTCGAACTCGGAACAATTCTTATTTACTCGTCGCGCGATCATTCATTCGGCAAGCGTGCGTTCGCGTGCGTTCGCGTGCGTTTGCGTACGTTTGCGTGCGTTAAGGTGAAGTACGTAACAGAGGTACGAGGAAGAGTTGCGCAAGGAATGCAGCAAACTAGTCTGCATTCGGGAGTCTGCATGGGAAATGCAGACTGCGACTGATCAGTTTCAGAAATAGGAAGGAACGTACGACTCTAACTTAAATTTCGAAACCAGTCGTTGGAAATTTTTACCGGACCAGGTAAGGTTAGCGTGAAGGTAGCTCGAGCCTCGAGGAAAGAGAACATCGCGGCCCTAGAGGCTTCGAATTATCAAAATTTCCGGGCAAAGGAGCTTCAGAGAACGAAAATTCGACGCGTAGAAGCAATTACACTCGCCTTTCCGCGGCAACTCTTTTTACACGTTTTACTTTTTATTCTTGAGCTTCCTCTTGGAACTCTTGCAACCGCTTGCAACCTCTTGCGACTTGGCTTTTGCTCGACGTGCGTAAATGAGAAAGTCAAAGACGCAGCGGGCGATGGCAATACGCTTTCGTCCCACGAAAAGCTATCAGCTTGCTGGGATATACGCGAGCTCGAACGACGAAGAGGCGAACACGCAGCTTGCGTCGTCTTACGTTGTTCCGAACGATCGCAACTGCCGACAGAAAGGGGACGATATCGTAGCAACGCTTCGAGTTGAGCAGCGGCGATAGAAGCTCGACTTGTAGAGGCCTGGTCAGCCCCAATTTTGGTTACACAGGTGAAACAATGCACCTGGACACGTAGGAAGTAATTGGAACGAAATTAAGTCGAAATAAGTTTCGACTTGCGCAGGCTCCCGCGGCGGAGCGCAAGGAAATGAACAAAATCGTAGTCTTATAGAGGTTTTCGAATTACCAAAGTTACACTCACTGTATTTTGATCTGTCAATTTGAATTTCGGCTCGATCGTTGAAACTTTTCGTAGCTTGATCCACGATATCGAGCAACATTTCGAACTAATTCCAACAAATTCTACTTCCCTCGTTACCGCTTCGAACTTACATTCCCAGTGTGTTCGTATTGTTCGTTAAAAAAGAGACGCTGTCTAGCGTAAACTAAGCGAGCAACAGCGTGACAATCGGAGGAATCTTTCGCAAAACGGCGCATTGCCAAAGATTTCACGTTACGCGTTGTACATTGAACGACCGTACCGCAAAAGAATTTCTGTCAGGAGAGTTAGGTCAGTTCGTAGCGAGGGGTGTAAATTGGAAAAATCGACGTTCGGAAGATTAAATCGGAAAATACTATCCTCGGATAAGGTTACGTTTCGCGCCGAGCTTTCCTAGCTTAATTATCCTTCGAATAAAATCCAAGGAAACCGCGAGATTCAAATGTTCCCGCGCGAACGCCGAGAGCAGAGGGTTGGCCGAATGACAAACGCAGTTTTTCGTTTAATAGGATGCGGAAGGCGCGCGGAACTTTAATCTCGTGCGGCTGTCGGGTCAAGTGTCCCATTTTCAGGGTTCGCTCGGGGGTGGAATGAATTACGCGGCGGTGACACGTGTTTATTTAGCCGCGCGGCTCACGTGGGCGGGTAAGATGAATGGTTGCACTCGAATGCGGTTGTCCGCCATCCACTTGCGCAATAAGCGCAGGCCGATTGTGTAAAAGATCGCTGCAGCCAGCCGAGTGGCGATCGATACGTTTTCCTTGAACTTGAACTCGATCGAACTTGAATCTCGCTCGATCAGGGTGGCCAATAGTCAGCTTGTTCGAACATTTGCGACGCAGAGTGGAGGTCGAATCGCGGTCTGAACGAGAAACCGAGACAAACGAGTCTCGTGTTGCAGCCGACTGGCAAAAATTAATGGCACGGAAATTCAGAAATTGTGCGCAGAAATTTGGCGGATGTCGTTACGTTTTTCCGCACGCTGCAACTGAACTATCGCGCGCTGATACTTTCAACGAAATTGACGTTAATCTTCGTCCAGGCGGAAACAATCCCTGGACAGATTTCTGACAAAGCGAACGATCAATCGATGAATCGACTAGTTCAAAAAGTCCGAAAGCCGAAGTAAAAAAAATTGCATCCGCGCCGTATTTGCATCTCTACCAGTTAGCCCAACGAAAATTCGCGAAGAACGCTTGCTTCTATCGAATTCTCTTCGTATCCTGTTCTACAGGAGGAAAGGTTGCGCAAACGTCGTTGCGAGCAACAAACATGTTTTCCATCGCTGCTGACTGCTAACAATGTTCCCGACGAACCGTTCAGGCGTCCCTTCGGCTTATCAATCGACCGGCGGCTGTTTATCAGCGCGGGTACCAGCTGCACGCGTCTAGAAACGTCAGTTGCCGGTTAGAGAAAGATTTAGAGAGAAAGAGAGAGAGAGAGTGAGCGAAATGCAGTGGAAAGGGAAGGCGATAGTTGTTTTCGAACTAGGCAACATAGCTGGGCCAGTCAGCAGCGTAATGAATCTGTTCCGACACGGGACCGTGCGGAGAGTCGCTGGCAACCTATTGCTGCTGCCATTGCTGGCCTTCGTGTCCTCGAAAATCGCCCATTGAACGAGCAGACCGCGTTGTTTCACGACAAAACGTGGCTGCTTCGCCCGGCCACTAAATTATTGTGCTGTATTATGTCGCGAATGAACGAAGACCGGCCATTCCGGCTGCAACTGTTTACGTTGTACAGGTTGTTCCTTGGATGTGTAGAGCGTAGAGAGCGCGACTGACATCGGTGTCTTGTCGCTACGGTCGTTCAGCGGCGGTAGCCTGTTGCTTTCATTTTTACGCGATTGTATCTCGCTGTTTGTTTTAATCGTCGAGCGATAGTCGTCATTAGTTCTGTCTAATTTCGGCCCCGTAGCCAGCAGATGGACTTGGTTTTACGATATTTGCTGAAACACTTCGACGTGATATTTAAGGAAGCTCGCGCGTGCTCGTGTCTTCCTGGTACTTGGTTTAAAGTAGAAGAAGCGACAGTTATTTGACGACGCGAAAAGCGTCGCTTTGGATAGGCAACCGTCTGACCTGTGACACGTGTCGAACTTTCTCCTTCTCTTCTAACTTTTTAATCTTCTTGAATAGTTCTCTGCCAACCTGCTTGCCTCCCGCTACTTTTATCGTCGAGTCTAAAACTAAACTCTCGTTCTCTTTCTAATCTTCCGGAATATTATTCGTGATCTTTACATTATTCTTGGGATTCGGTTTATCAGGACGATTTATTATATCTCGTATTGTATAGAAACTGATATTTCACGGTTCGTCGCAGGAAATTATTTCCGCGCGTCGCAAACCATGAAATATAGTACGAGCTTGTGGCAGGGAAACTTTTTCATGGTATCGTCGCAGCCGAGAAGTTAATAAAAATTATGCGCGATCAACGGGTAATGAAAAGTTAGCGCTGAAACGCAAAGATGAATTTAATGTATTATTCTCGCCAAGGCAAGTCGGCCGTATTGTAATTCTAATGCAATAGCAGATTGGAGATTGAGTAGGCGAAGTTGCAGCTAGATGACTGCCATAACTAATCAGTCGCGGACGTTTTGATTGAAGTGCGAGACGAGGGTTTTAATTATGACTAATAACGTGTCTGCGGTATGTTATGAATTTAAAAGACACCAGATATACCAGATACGTGGCAGACAACGGTAATTAAGTGTTTATATTTCTAACAAGCATGTTGACAGCAATGTTTTATTACCGATCTATTATTTCGTCCGTTTAATCTATTACCCGGCGTTACTTTTTAAACCCTTCGACAATTCGATGTACAATGTTTCCTGTTAATTTAGCAGCAGACAATTTTTCTTTATCAGTATCTGTTAACGTTTCAACGACAAGACGTGGCAAATAATTACGTCGCGATATGGAAACATTCAAAATACGAATGAAACGCAATGTCGTAGAAAATATACGACATGGTGCGTAATATCAGCATCGATACTTTAACGAACGTAAATTAAAGGGCGATTTTTTTTTTAGAAAAATTTCGTCAAACGCTCTCTGCAATTTTCTGGAAACGTCCTCAGCAACCGGTCAGCTTTCGTAACAGAATAAAATCGCCTCGTCGATAAAATGTTAAGCGAGTATCGCGGAATAATAATTCGCTTAGAATTCTAGAAAGAAATCTAAGAAATTATTCTTTTTATTCGGGTCTGCTTTAATATCAGCCGTCTGTGTCTGATCTAGAGTTGAACTAGCTAACAGGCGAATTATTTTTGAATCGCAGTGGCGTGACAAAAATTGAAGGATCATTTTCATTTTCCCCGTCACTGATTTTTGCACTCACTTGACGTATCCGCGCATTCTGTTTCGCTGATTATTTCACGATCGATCTTCGTTGCGGCATCGTGCGAATAACGTGTTAATGTATCGAACCCATGGGTCTTCTTTCTTCGTCCGACAGAATCCGACAGGTTAACGATAATTATTTCGAGAAGTGCGTGGTTGTGTTGCTTGCTCGGTAAAAATAATTCTCCTGCAAGCGTTGCTCGTATTCTGAAAAACGTAGCGTTTTTCAATAGGAAACGAATGATAGAAAATTCGATATACCGTGACGTAATTAACTAATACGTAATTGACAAACGAAGATAGCGCGAATACTGTTATGTGCTGTTAGCAGTTGCCAAAGAACGTGCAAGGCCCGTCATCTCGCGCCAACAATTGGAAAATTAACCCTTTGCACTCGTGTCTGGCGAGGGGACGTCGTAAATCTAGCAAGCAGCTCGGATTTCAATTTAATTAATTTTCTGCTACACGTGGTTGTGCAATTTTGTGCCATACAATCGCAGATTACCGCCGATTATATAGCGCGAAATTACGCGCTATATAAGCGCAGATTACCGGTGATTGTACGGCGCAAAATTACGGAATCTCAGATTTTTTCGGCAACGCGCGTCTCCTCCGAGTTTCGCGCTGTAACAAACGAACTGTGGCGACTGCGAAGGGTTGAAGATGCCATTTCGCCAACACCTTGCGCGCAAACAGATTCATTCGCGAAACGCGTTTGACGCGGAAGGAAAATCAGCCGTCTCCGCTGGCCGGTTAATTATTCGACATCAAACACAGGCTCGGAAGTCCGTGGCTCGACGCGAAAAAAAAAAAAGAACAAAACAGAAAGAGAGAGCGAAAAAGCCACGTCGTCGGCTGATTAAATACGGCGAACGACATTGAACGAAAGCGATAGTATCGCCCTGCCTTTTATCCCGCTGCGGAGATTTTTATCGAGGCAGCCGCCGGCTCGGCGGCCGTGGACTCGCACGGTTGCGCGCCGATGCGTGGCAAATTTTTCCGTTTATGGATTACATTCGTTTTGACAGGACCGCGGGGGACAGCGAGCCTGTCCTACGAATCGTTGATCGAACGACCATCCCCCAGCGAGACGCGGACGTGTACGAGCCACGAGAAAATGACGCGACCGAGAGGCCGTGGGCGCGAAACGGAGACAGACGAGGGCAACCGGAATGAGGTGTCCCTTCTGTGTCTACCTGGCGTGGACACAACGCGTACCGTTATTAACACTTGCAGCGCGGCGATCATAACTCGCTGGTATCGTATGGTTTCCATGTACGGGGTGTCTCGTTCCGACGAACGTCTCACCCGATCGCGAGTCTCGGAGGAGTCGGATGGACAGAGAAGCAAAAGGAGGAAAAATTGACCTTGACAGCGAACTTTGCGCGACTACAATCCGATATTTCACCTATCCGAGTTCGATTAATTAGTTTTCCAACGACCTCTCCAATCTTCCGTCCAAACTTCTCTCTATGGCGCTCGAATTTCGTTTGATCCTGTACGGACGTAACGGCGCAGCGCTGAAACTTCGAAGCGGCTGGGAAATCGGCTTGCGTTAAACGAGCTGCAGCCTCGTAATGTGCACAAAACGTACATGCGTATATAGAGACGCGCAGGGACGTGCACGCGTACGTCGTACGCGGCTGCATTTTTCCGATAATGTGAGATTTCGCCAATTACGCGGGCCCGGTTGTGCGCATAATTGGTCGCTATGTCAAAAACGGGGATTATTTTTGAGGAATTAATGCGAGAGTACGCGGCCACGGGATAAACGGGCGCAATTCGGCAGCAACAAAGTCGGTTACCGTAACGAGTTATAATTAACGAGGTGATTCTTTCAACTTGCAGCCGTAATAGGTTGAATAAAAATAAAAAAGAACGAGCTGCGGGCAATTAGTCGTTCTCGTATTGTGCGTTCGATCCGCTCTCACCGTATTATCATTAACGTCGCTCCATCCCTCTTGTCCCCCTTTATTCTTTTCTCTTTTTTCTTTCACTTATCGCTCGTTACCCTGCTCGCTTAAACGAAATTTATGTCAACGATACGAAATC
The DNA here is from genome assembly GCA_014737475.1 of Bombus confusus. Taxonomy (NCBI): domain Eukaryota; kingdom Metazoa; phylum Arthropoda; class Insecta; order Hymenoptera; family Apidae; genus Bombus; species Bombus confusus. The sequence goes on along the minus strand of JACXIV010000027.1, from coordinate 65,808 downwards.
GACGTTATCACGACTACGATGTCCGCGTAGTCTACGTTGTGCTATAGCTTTTTTTTTACACATTTCTCGCGAATCCTATTTTCCATTTGTTTCTATTTATTTTGTTCGAAGCGATTACGTCTACTCGGATCTCGAACGCGATACGCTTCGATGATACTTCGATTGGTTTCGAACGAAGGAACCTCGTGTTCGAATGGAAACTGTCGAATCTTAGGTAGTTAGTCGATCGTAAGTCTACCTTGCATAATATTTTGCAATACTTTCCAGGAGAAACATAAAGAAGTTGCGCGGCTGCGATCGTTTCTACGGTCAAATGTAGTCGACGTAAAAGAAGGAGGAAAATTAATTACTCCGTGGAATGGTTCGAAGATGAGCCTGAACGCGTAGACGAGTAAAACAACCCCCGACGTAGCGAAGCTTCTCCGTAATCCCTTGCGTTACGTTATCTGATCACACTCGTAGCACACAGATTACCGTCAAGATACACCAAAGACAGATCGTATTCGTAACAAAGTTTAATCTCAATCCCTACTTCGCATTTGATGTATAACCGTACGGTTTATCAGCTACAAATCACGCGCAAAGACAGTGAATAATCGGGATCGGTTTCTCCCGCACACCCATTCATAAAGTGCATCAACTTTTTTCCCGCTCAGCCGGTGGCGTTCGATCGCGAGAGCCGAGGCAACAACGTGCGGCCAGCGGAGGAAAGTAGCCGAATGCGGGATTTTTCAAAATCTGACAAATGAGTACCTCCGAGACGACTGTAAAATACGCCGCTCGGTCATTTTTGTGGCGCGCGCACGTTAAAACGTCGTGGCGGAATCGTTCTGCCTTGTCGCTGTCGCAAAACTTTCGTTTTTTCGTATCTGTTATTATTTTTCCATACTCGCGTGTGCTTTTTATTGCCGCTGACGTAATTTTGCCTCTGATAGCCGCGAGTATTTACGAGCTGAACGTCGTATTTTTAACTTCGTAAAATTCCCAGCATGGGCAAGCCCCGCCACTGGTCCAATTATGCGATATTCCATATTTGGATTGCTTCCTTTTTACTTTCCTTTTTTTCTTTTTTTCTTTTTCGTTTCATTTATGAGATGCCAGGACATTCCCTTGCAGGGTAAGAAAAAATCAACGAAGAAGGAAACTGTGAGGTGAAAAACTAATGACTCGAGCCATACAAATGATCGCAGAAAAGAATATGGGGTGCCTGGACGCAACAAACCGCTTGAAATCCCGAGAACGACCACCTTACGTCGACTTTGTGGGAGAAGAGAGCCTCTCTTAAAACCTGATTTTATTAACAAAAATGAATAAAAGCATCCCTTGTTGGTTTTCTACGAAAACGTAGTACCCGCTCCACGTTAAGTACGAGGTGTTCCTAACGCCAGCTGGATGTCAAAAATTCAATAATCAAAATTCAATAATCAAAAACAGCCATAATCGCGCGTTGGGCGAAAACGACGGTACGATGGAACAGCCGGGAAGACCTGTCTTCGCTGCGATTGGTTTCGGAAAAGGGAACTGGCACTGCGTATTTGACCGGGTGCCTTTCTCGCGACCAACGCGCGGGCAAAAACGTCGCGCCACGCAGAAATTAGATCGGGCTAGAAAATGCGGCGCGTCGCTAATTAATCTCGTTTTCGTGGACAATGCTCGTCAGCGGTGGGTCCATTCACCCCTTGCAACGCCACCCTCTCGATCCGTCAGCGTTTTACATTTTTGGAAACGCGCGCCGCGGCAATAATTACGGCCTGGATCTATTTAAAGGCCGCGCTGATATCGGCGCACGCAACCGTAGTGTCCGTGCACAGTTTATGCGCGCACCACATCGACGTGGAAATTGAACAATTCCCGTTACCGCAAGGCACACAGCGCATTATTTATCCCGGATAATAATGAATTGGTTCGTCAACGAGAATACCTGCTTCCCAGCACTGGCTTCCATTTACGCGTTCCATCGTGTTCGCTTCCCTTCCTCTCTCTCTCTCTCTCGCTCGCTCGGCCGCACGCTCGCTCTCTCTCGCTCGTCTCTCTTTTCACCCTCGTTTCAACCCTCTCTTCTGTCCCCCTGTTCCCTCTTTCCGCGGATATATACCTCAAACGGTAGTATAACGCTGTCCTCTCGCTGCGCTCTACGTATACAGGGTGTTCCTTGCGACTGCGGCCACCTGACGAATCCAAGCGTGAAGTTAACCGAAGGGATTTCTTGCGACTTTTGCGGTTTCGCGTTACGATGCAGTCGCGTCGGCTACCATGCTGCTACCTGTGGCACACACGCGCACAGACTGGCGTTTCAGGGATAACCTTGACTCTTTATCGGAAAAAGATTTGGCGCCTTTATCGCCACTTGCAGCCGACTCGTACACCGACCGATCTTGGTCGCAGAGCACTTTCGCCAGGTGCTGGGAAAATCGCTGCGAGTGTTTCGCCGCACACCATGTACCGGTGTCTCGGAACAGTCGATACTCTGGAAATTAACAAGTTGCGTAGTATTTTTAGACGCAAGAACGACTTCAGGGATTAATTCTGCTCGTCACTTTCGAATTTTTGCATCTCCGTATCATGCGCGTATGCGTAATATTCTTCCTGTTTTGGAGTCGATCTCGACCGGCGGTTCGAAGTAGTTTTTTCATTTTTCACACGTTTTTGCCTAAGTTTTGCTTTGCCCGGGCGAATTAAGGTAACGCGCGGCCGTAAAGGCTGTTGGATGATATTCTGGAAACATGGAAGGCTCTTCATGAATTTTGCGCGGTTTGTTAGAAGGCACGAGCCTGAAAGAAACTGCGTGCACTTGAACGAACCGGTATGCGGGCGGCGTCAGTCAACGAATGAAGTTGCAGACGGAGGGTTAATGTGATTATGATGAAATATTCCATCACGTTAGTAGCTCCCATATCGATATTTAAACAGTCGATTTTCACGTATTTTTATGGGGGAGTTTAAAGATAGAAAAATACGTTCGAACTTTGACGGTGTGTCAAATTGGTCGGAGATGGGCGAAAATTTCGCAAGGCGAACTCAAATTGTTTCGAGTAGTGCGTCGCGTTTGAATTTTTTTTTAATAAAATAACGAAATTTTTACTCTCCAACCGATACATTTTTCTCTACAAAAAGGCACCGAGACATTCAGCTGGGAAAATGTCTTTACTCGAATTTCGTGGAATTTAACGTTCGAAAGGGAAGAAAAACATCCATCTCTCCTTGTCTTTCACCCCCTCGTGCCACTTTCCGATCGAAGCGTATTTTTCCATCGTTAAAAAATTTCCCAACTTCGACGAACATATATAAAAGCAATCGTTGTCACGTGCGATTTTTCCCTTCAACATCGCGCCACGCGCTATTCTGAAACGTTAAAACCTTCTTCTTACAGAGAATCAGCGAGATGCGTCGTTAGTCCATGTACATAATTCCACCCCCCCCCCAAAAAAAAAAAAAAAAAAAAAATTGCGCTGGCCCCAAAATCCTCAAAATGCCTCTTCGTTCCAAAATTCAAATCCAAATTTCCGAACGAACGTCTCATAACCAATCCTCCTGTCCTCTGCCCTTCTACGGTTGTTTGAAACACCCTGTATACGCTGCGCCGCGGAACCAACCCTCGCGACAGTTCGCCCTGTCTCGTTCTGTCTCTGTTAGCAGCGCCGATGTCTGCAATTGTCAGTGTTTACCGCGTACATATTATCGTGATGACGTTGCGGCGTTATGGCGATCATACGGCAGAGGGTTGAAAAACCGTTCTGGAAACTTGCGCTGACTGTTTGCGTCTGGACCGACCGGATTTCCGACCGAATTATAATTATTCCGATGAATCGACGCAACGTTGCAGCGTACTCTGACAACGACGGGGCGCTCGACGATGCAGATGGGACTTTTTGTCCGCCAGCGAGGCTTTTTATCGCGCAGGCAATCGGCTTGGGACGTTTAGCAGGGAAAATGGGTTCGAGAAACCGGCAGTTGACGATAGAAGCTGCGTCTTTCCGTTAAAAAGACGCTCCTGGATGTGTTGCAAGACGTGGCTGACATTGCTTTTATCCGATCGATAAGCAAAAGGAATGCTCGGTACGTTTTCGAGGAGTCTGCGGGTGCTTCGTGAGATTGTTTAAATCGTGTATTTACGATGTTATCGGTGGCAGTATGGCGGAACGTGGTATCCTCTCGCGAAATTGAACGTTTCTTGTACCGCGTGAAACGTAAATTATTTATTTAAAATACTGTCAGTGGCGCGTAGTAGAGTCTGGTGTCTTCCTGAGGGATTAGCACTTTTTCCTGCCTGATCCGCAGCTCGACAACCGGACGAGCCGAGTATAATAAACTGCTTGTGTGATATTCGGAGATCGCCGCACGATGCTCGACGCCAATCTGTGTCCGCCGCGCATTTTGAAACGTGTTTTTGAAGAACGAACGAGGTAGCTCGAACGAGGCGTAGAATCGTCCCGAAGCCTTTTTATTCGCCACCTCGTAACTAATGTACGCGCTGTCGCGAGCGACTGAACGTGCACGCGCGTTGCAGCGTGTCCGATTAAGCGACAGGGAACAGCCTGTAACGTAGAACGTAGAAAGACGCAAGTGGAGCAGAACAGCAAGGACAACGGACAGAGCAACGGCAGGCGAAAGACAACGGCGGACAGCGGAAACAAAAGCGGCGCCAATAAACGTCAATGGGATGAAACGTCAAAGAGAAAGAGAGAGAGAGAGAGAAGCTACGGCCGCGAGGGAAGACGGCGAGAGCGGAGCTGGAACACGGCAGGCCACGTCGCTGGGATTCGATGCATAAGAACGAGACAGGGAAAGAGAGGATTATAATATAAATGAAGGCACCTTACCTTCGTTTCTACCTGCTCCGTCAGCCAGTTGAACGAGGTTGGCGGCGGAACGAAGAGATGTGCCCTGGGACAGGGAGGAAGAGGGGCGCGATCAAGGGGAGCGGAGAGAAGTAGAACGAAGGAAGGAGGAGGGTGCGATCGGCGAAGAGTCGCAGACAAGAAGAGGGCCCGGCCCGGCCAGGAGGCGGCCAGAGCGAGAGGAAACCGGAACGAACGAGGAATAAAGAAGGGGTGAGCACGTTGGTCGGGCAGCAGCAGAGAAAGTAATGCCGCGTGTACGCTCGAAGAAGGAACCTGGTTTGCGTGCAGAGAAATAGCCATCGGTTGAACAAATTAATAGGGAAACTGACTCCTACCCTTTGCACGCCCTGCGCCAGAAGATGACGCGGTCGACAAAGGTGTCAGTCGTTTAGGAAGCGGGCGGGATTGAGTACAAATTAGCGTCATGGTCTTCAGGAAGCACGCGGAAACGTGCAATACGCGTGCACGTGTGAAATATCGCAGGCGAAGTGCGCGGTCGGAGGAGGAACCTGGCGAAGGAATTACTCGTTGCAGAAATTTGATTGATAGGAAAATTTGAAGCTTGGTAGAGAATTCGTTTCGAGAATGGCATCATCGGATGGTGCGGAGGATTGCGTTTGGATAGAAACTTGTGCTGTAACTCTATAACGCAGAAACGTACGGACCGTTAGTTGCCCAAATTGATAGGAAAATTGTTTCGTGTCACTCGCGCAGTCTGCAGGAAAAAATGATACACCGGATAGAGGATGCGTTAATGGGAAATCTGTTTGCAAAGTGGCGGAGTGTCGGAGGCGTTGTACAGAAAGTGGCAAGGATTGTGTTCGAACGTAAAGCATATTAGTTCCTAGGAATGATGGAAAATTGTACAGGACAAATATATACATATAAAATGCTCAAAATGAGAGCGAGCAACTATCTCGCGCCTTTGTTTTGAGAATGTCCTGGTAACCAACCATATTACCAAAATTGCAAAATAAATGCAAAAGGCAGAAGAATGGAAACTGGACCAAGAAATACTGCTGCCCACGTCTTGAGACACCTCCAACCCTCAACAGCTCCGGTACAACCGCTCTGCCCAGTCGTTCTTCTGACCTAAGGTGCAAAGAAGCGCGGATATTAGCAAAACCGATATGGCGTGGAAAATGATGGAAGGCTGCGGGCGATAGACCGGTCTAGAAAGAGGAGCAAACAAAGTGCGCGATAAAAGACAAGGCCAGGAAGAGGCAGGGCGAAACGAAGGAGTAGCCGCGCGCTACGGGATCGAGGGTTTGAAAAAGCGGACCGAGAGACGCACAGGGGCCGGACAAAGGGAGGAAGATAAAGGGAGGAGGATAAAGGGAGAATCGAAGGGTGAAGGTGGAGGACGACGCGCGTGGAGAACGTGGAAGGAAGGAAGGAAGGAAGGAAGGAAGGAAAGAACGAAGGAAGAGGGAGGTTTGCAGGCTGGTTGGAGAGGACGAGAGCTGGTACCCGGAGCCGTTGGGGGCTGGAGAGGCTGCAGAGAGACAGAGAGAAGGGAAAAAACAGTGGGGGCGGCAGGTGAAGTGGGACGAAGGGCGGCGGAGGAGAAAGCGGCGAAAAAGAGAAAGACGCAGGCCGAAGAGGACGCTGTACTGATGAATATGACAGATTATAATTTTACGGCGTGGGTGGTGTGAGAAGGAGACAGCTGGAGAAGCTGGCGGTGCGCCGGTCTAACGCTGGCTCGGAGGAGGTGGCCGTCGTCGTCGTGGCCGATGGAGGTGACGCTCTGGAGGTGGAAGTCGGAATGGAGGTGCCCGAGAAGGAGCGAGGGAGATGGCAAGTGCTGTCAAAGCAAAAAGGACTGGGATGGAAGGGAGAGCGCGGGTTAAGTCGCGCTCGTGACTCTTGACGTTTCGACGCTGCGAATGCCTCCACGCCTCTTCTGCGGAGACCGCTCGTTCCTCTTCCGAGCCACGCAGCCGGCCCGATCCACGCGTGTCATTTTTTATCGCGCCGCATCGACCATCGCCGACATCGGGGCTGCGGCTGATCCCTCGCGCGGACCTGCTCGATCAACCCTTTCGCGAGCTGTCCGTTTCTTCCGCCTTTACGCTCCTCAGCGGCGTGTTTCAGCGTTCCAGCGAGACACCGGCCGCGGCCCTCGCAGGCAGTGCATGAGTCAACGATTAGGTGGAAATGTTTATTCTTTGTTCGAAAAACATCACGAACGTCGTCTGACCAGCCTTGAAACTTCCAACTGTTGGTCTTCGAGGGTGTTTTAAAATCGGAATTCCTATTCCTGCTTCGATTTTCGCTCCTAAAAAGAAGTTACGTAATTGTCCGGAGTTGGGAATATTTGCAATTATAACTTGTCGATATACTCCCTATGGAGCGAGTAGAGCAACACGGCACAGCAATTTCTAGGTTTCACGGGGTTTCTCAACACCTAGAGCTTTCCAAAGCCAATGGAAAATTTCGTCATTTTTGTGATTTTATTTTATTTCTCCTCGCTGGAAATTAAAATACTCGTGGCTGAAGCTTGACGCTTTTCTTGACCACCCGATATAGTATACATATTATACACGCGGCATAATGTAACTAAGATATTTACTACGAATAACAAAATTACCAAGACGCTTCGTTTTCCCTGCAATTTTACGCACTACCTGTGTCTGGCTAGTTGATCATCCGGAACTCAATTAGAGGTGCAGACAATCCAGTTCCGACGGACACGTTACGATATACGATATTGTAAACGAGTAATTACTTAACGATTGCTCCACGCCACGGCAGCTCTGTGTCCAATTTTTCGTAGATCTATCGGAGTTAATTCAACACGGTCGTAATCTCCTAACGACAACCTCTATTCCTTGCATGCAGTTGGCCTCCATAGCTAAAATAAACGTAATTACACTCTCTATATATACTTTGTAATCTTGAATTTGTCGCAATCTTTGAGCGTTCTACAAACTACGAAACTAATTATCTTCCTAAGCCAAATTTTACTTAGCATATTCTTCGTCGCCGAACGAATAGCTTTTCCCAGACAAGGCGAAAGAACGATAGAAACAAACATTAAAGAGTATGATTAACTCGCACGGAAACTTACGAATCGGTGACTTACGATATTCGAGTAACTTCATCTATATATATATATCGTCTACCGCAATGAACCTGTAGGATCTTTATAGCTAATTGGGCTAATAAGCAAGGATAAAAGAAGTAAAACGCAAACAATTATTAGAACACGTTAATTACGCCAGTAGCTCGAGTCCGAGCAGGATCCGGCGTTTTCTCAAGGAATTATCACGTTTAGCAACGTCGATACTACCAAATATTGGTGATATTAATTGATGAATCATTATCACGGCTTAACTGTACCCGCAGAGCACGAATTCCCCGCAATATCTTTTTAAGTAGCCCTTTACCCACCTGTGACCGCCGTTTTTTTCCAACGGATCATTACATTTCGTAATAATTGGCTTTTAATACGAGGCCTTGGCAACTACCAGCCGCCCATTAGAACAGCCAAGTAAAACGGCGTTAGACACGGTTAGCACGTAATGGCTGACCGTGTGTTATTGACACACACACACGTACACGTACGCGCAGACGAAAGAGCAGGACGAAATGAAAAAAGGGAATTAGCGACGGATAAGGATGTGCGCATGAAAGTGTAAAAACGCCAAAATGCGGACTGAGGTGTTTGTTGGACGAAAATAAGGTGGCGCACAAATACGCAGAGGAAAAGAGGAAGGCAGAAAGGAAAGGGGCAATTAGTGAGAGATAAGAATCTGGATATGAAGAAGCGAAAACGACGATACATCGACTGAAATCTTCGTCGGACAAAAACAGGCAGACTGAGCGGCGAAGAAAAATCACACGCACATACATACATATATACCGCTTCTGGATACATCGGAGCCGAAATGGAGTAGAGCGCAGGTTACTGAAACTGCGTGAAACTGCCTTAAGAACGGCGAGCGCTGAAAAGTGCTTTCAATTGCGCGTTACACTTGATAATTCCGGCAGAGAGACGAGGGGCAGCCGGAACGCTGGAATCGCGAAATGTTCCGGTTTAATGGGACGGGGGAAACCGGTGACTTCTGTAACGACCATTATCACGGAGGGTCTGAACTGGACGAGCTAACAAGCAGAGCAGAGACGACGCTGGAGGAGGGTGCCGAGGTCGCGGTCGCGGTCGCGACTTCCGGCTCTCGGAGGCGCGTACGCGCCAGCTCGCAGACGCCGTGGGAACCGACTTCCTCCGCGGTACGTTCTTTTTCTTTCCCTTCTCTCGTTGCGTGGTGAAAGTAAAGCGGGCGAAGGCGTGCGCCACTCGCTCGGTCCCGTACTTTCCTACGTGCACGCAACTCTTCCGCTCGTCCGTTTTCTTTTCTCTTCCTTCGCCTCCTTCCAGCGCCGCTGTTGCACCGGAAATCGATACACCGTTAACCTTGCCGGTTCTCCACCAACGTGCACCGCGATCCTACGGATCGATCTCTCCCATCTTGTCATAGAAATTCGATTTCATCGCAGCGTGTCGCGGCGTTTTAATTATCGTTCTCGCGGCGTCGCGTTGTTTGTCGCTCGGCGCAAATCAATTTCTTCTTGACTAGTTCCCTTGGCTCGAATAGCTCGCTCAGTGCTTCGGGATAATTCTTTATTCGGCTATTTAAGTATTTTATTTCGCTACTAGGCTCGCGGTATCGGACGTTGCTTCGGTACGCTTTTCGTCGTTGGTTTTTAATTGTATCAGCGGTAATTAATAATGAATCTGTGTGTCGTTAAGGCAGTTGATAAATAATAAGACGCTGGCGAATATAAAAATAAGAAAACTACCTGTTGGTAGGTTAACCACGATTCGATTCGATCGGTACCTGTTTTATTACTGACGTGTCTTTCCCTTGTTTGTTCATTCCCTTAATTATTTACATCTTCGTCAAGTTCCAGTTCCCTATTTCATTTCCGTAAAACTCACGCGGTAACGGATTCCGCCACGTCGAATTCGCAGGGAAGCTGCGTAACTTACTTAATACGATGCAGTAGAATAATTACATTAACGTAATAGTATATCAAATGATTCTTTAATTTCTACCAATAACGTGCCATAATTTTGTTACAATCAACGCTAGATGTTAATTAATACTAGCATTAATTGGATCACGGTACACGGTAACTCTTGTACTATTTTCGCGTTTATAACGTACAGGTGCCTCGGTCGTGTGCTTTTTATCATCGTTCCTACGTCTCCGCCTAATTTATAGATACGTTTCGTAATTTCAGCACAAGTAAGCCCTCCGCTCTCCGACGATGATAATAAACGATAAACGCAACGGCCAGAACTGTTTTATATCCGTCGATTATAATTCCGATAATTGCATTAGAAACCTTGCGTTTCGAAGTTCGTCGAAGTGTTGGAATATCGCCGACACGATTGCGCGAGCGCGAGCGCGTATTTATTTCTTGCACGCGAATTGTAATTGGTAGCAACAATAACAACATCGCCTATTTTACATCCAGTCGGTGTTTCTACCCATCGTCGGTTAAAAATCGATACATCGTTATCGCTTGAATACTTAATGAACGCGTATTATAATTAACAAGCGCAAAATGATTGCCGGCTGTTCGCCAACTGTTTGCCGATCCTCCATTCAAATGATCGATCTCGATTCGGAAAATGGCCCAATCCCGGCCACTCGAGTGGCGGTCGAGCATTTTTGCGGCTACTTCCACTCCTGTTATTTGATAATAGCAGCGATAATAATGACAACAACAACAACAACAACAACAACAATAATAATGATAATAATAATATTATTATTATTATCAATTCTGTTACACGGTATTATAACTGGCAAGAGAATGTACGGCGTACGATGCGAACGTTAAATTAGCGTTTCAGCAGGCAACTTTGCACGATGGAAAATTATCCGCGACTCGGAGGAGCGTTCGCTGTTGGTGCGCTGTTCCACGGTGATAAAAACGTGGCACAAAGCGGCGATGAAGGGCTGGCCGGAAGTAAAGTTTCCAAGCAGTTCCCCGTCGAATTAAGCGTTTATCGCGTTTCCTTAAACCTCGTTACACGTAACGCGCGTTAATTGTCCCTTAACGAAATGTAAACGAGTCTGTCGTGTAATTATACATAAGTCGGCGCTTCGACTGCGATGATTTCCAGCCGAGGCCGGACACAAAGCCGCGAACACGGATTTTTTCCCCACAGCAAAAAGGTCGCAATTCAAGAGAAACCGGGTCGGTGCCTTCTGCGAGTCGGGGCGAGTCCGAACGAAAAATCAAATATCCAAACCGAACGAAACGGCCGTAAAACGCGTCTGCTTCTTTGAGAGCCGTCGAAGTCGCCTGCCTGGAACACAAAACGTTGCAGAGGAAAAGAGGCAGGGAAAGGAATATCGCGATCCAGTGGCGAAATCTACTTCGCTTCGTTTTATTCGCTTCGCTGGTTAGACGTCACACCGTTCGCTACAATTAGCAAAGTGCAAATAACGACGACGACGACGACGACGCGTGCGGATACATCGGCGAGATTATGTCGTAATATAACCGTAAATAAAATTGACATACAATCGTAAACGTAATCGATAAAAGATCAAATAATCACGATATCACAACATAACAGCTGATCGCGCAGTTGCGACGATTCGGGGAACTTGGAGATCGACGTTGTTGCTCGTTCGAGCGAACGAACGAGACTGAGAGACACTGGCACGGGATTCGGTTGTTTAGTGCGAATGCCTCGGTAGAATCGTAGATTTTGCTCGATCGTAATCTGACAGTAACCTTGACCGCTTGCGTGAATCAGGCTTAAGTCAACGATCGGCGTCATGCCAGAGATCTACGGATGATCAACGGTCTCGATAAAACGCGAGGACGAATTGTACGCGGGAAATCATTGTCGGGCAGCGAATTCTCAGCGAATGATCAGCCGATTTGCATTTTGTAAAAAGAGGAATGTTAGGTGGAGGAGGAAATCCTCTGCCTTTACGTTCACGAAGGTAGAAAAAGGTAGAAGATGGGATATTTTTAAGGAACGAGCGAGACGAAACGTCGTTCGTATCAGCGTGTCTCGCTTTTTCCTTAAGATTCCTGGTTCTTAATCGCTTTCCCTCTATGATTTTCATCTTTGAAAGTTTTCGCAACCAGCGGCGGGTCTCAGTCACGGTCGGACCAGAGTTTCATTTCGAAGATCTTTGCTGCTACGTTGGTGGAGTCCCATTCACCCCGGCGAAATTTTAATCAGTGGCTGATTAAGTGAACCGTCATTATACGAAGGAAGAATCACAGGTAATAAGGAAAATCAGAGAACTTCTCAGGTAGATATACGAACTGCAGTTACACGAACTGTTCGTTCCGCGCTGGATTCGAACAAACGCGACCCTGCTATCTTTCTTATGCGCGATACATGTTGCAGCTCGTTGTCATTAAGATTGGAACAAGTTTTTTAGCGGCGTCAACGTCGCTTTCGTTGAACCGAAAGGAAAAGAAGATGCGACGTTCCATATGAATTTCATTCGACGAGCTTCTTTCGTCGCGCGTGCACTGTACGCTCTTAGTTACATCGCGATCAGATTTTCCGCCAGGAAGATCGTACTAAATTAATCGAAAGGACACATTAAACTAACATTAATAACAGTAATATTCTAACAAGTTTTGCAACACGCACGTCTATAGTTTATAGTTTCGTTAATAACGTACAAAGATAAACGACGTTACGTGTACGAAGCGCGCAAAAGTTAGAAAATTAAATATCGACGGTATTAAGCGCGCTAAAGGGTTATCGAAAATCCTACGTTCGAGAAGTAACGCTACGTGGAATATAAAATGGAAAACGCGCAGGATCTCTCTGTCTCTTTCTCTCTCTCTCTCTCTCTCTCTCTCTCTCTCTCTCTCTCTCTCTCTCCGTGCCTAATAGAAGAAGGAAATGTAACCTTTTATTATGATAATGACGGTGATAGGAATTCCTGAGCAAGCAGAAGGACCGAGGGAAAATCGATAGAGGAAAGGAAGGATAGAGAAAAATTATGATCGAAATTATTCGTAGCTTTCGAGCGAACTTTATTGCACCGGCGAAATTGTTTCGTTCATTACAAAGGAATTCCGTTGGAATTGCGAGTTAATTAATACTAATTCGGTGCTGATTCGCGAAAATTCTCGCTTAATTGTACAAAGGACTTTGGCTACTTTCGGCGCAATGAGTTTTCCGCTTTCGCGAAAGCCCGACCCGTGCCCGCGATCCCGTTGCCTGCTAAATGAATTTTTAGTTGGAAAAATCTACCTCCTTCGGATCCGCTTGGTCGCTGTTTAAATAACGCTGCTCTCGTCGAAACGTTCGGCCATGGGGTTGCACGCAGCGGCGCGCACGTCGCCGCTAGTTTCCGGCTTCTGATTTCCCTTTCTCGATATTTTCCCGTGTTTTCCACTCGAGAAAGGCTAATGCGCTTCCTCGAGTAAATATCTTCGAATTTCGGATTTTTGCCGCCGCTTTTTCATTTCAGCTTCCAACTGGACCGTAACGGCGCCAGTCCGCCAGTCGAGAGATACGGCGGCTAGTGAATTGGGAATCGAAGCTGCGTGAATCTTCGTCGAGACAAAAGAAAATACGTACTTTGCGCTAGGTTTAATTGCTCTGCTCCTCCCTGTTAACTAGAAAACGTGCAACTCGATACGACAACCAAACTCGCTGGAACTGACGAAGAGGAAACTGCTGATCGGGGACAATCTTAGCACTTTAAGGTGAGACCGGTCGCATTGTGTGTGTTCATTCGTTCGAAAGAGGATTTCTTTATTTTCACTCACTACATATGCACAAGTACGATGATCGGGCTGACAGCGGCTTCTTCTTTGCGCTTCAAACTGACTACCAGCAACGTACGCTTTGTATTACGTAGCGCACGTAGTAACCTAATCTCTCGTTTTTTGCATACCTGCGTGTCTCACGGGTACTCTAGTACTCGAGTATCTCAGATGCTCAGTTGAAATCTTTAGTCCTGTGTTTACGCACTGATTGATGAGGTCCAAGCGTATTGAAGTGTACCAAATTTGTGTCATTTTTTGCTATCAGCAACCTACCACTTTGTGCTACAGAATATAGTAGCCTAACTTGCGATGTCGTACGGATATCTCAGATGCTCACTTGACATTGCTAGGCCCTGACCTTACGCACTACTTGATTAGGTGAAAGCGTATTAAATTACATATCGATTAGTATCAAGCGTATTGAAGTGTACCAAATTTGTTTGATTTAACCGACTATCAGCAACCTACACTTTGTGCTACAAAATATAGTAGCCTAACTTGCGATGTCGTACGGATATCTCAGATGCTCACTTGACATTGCTAGGCCCTGACCTTACGCACTACTTGATTAGGTGAAAGCGTATTAAATTACATATCGATTAGTANTCAAGCGTATTGAAGTGTACCAATTTTGTTTGATTTAACCGACTATCAGCAACCTACACTTTGTGCTACAAAATATAGTAGCCTAACTTGCGATGTCGTACGGATATCTCAGATGCTCACTTGACATTGCTAGGCCCTGACCTTACGCACTACTTGATTACGTGAAAGCGTATTAAATTACATATCGATTAGTATCAAGTGTATTGAAGTGTACCAATTTTGTTTGATTTAACCGACTATCAGCAACCTACACTTTGTGCTACAAAATATAGTAGCCTAACTTGCGATGTCGTACGGATATCTCAGATGCTCACTTGACATTGCTAGCCCTAGCTTTGCGCACTACTTGATTACGTGAAAGCGTATTAAATTACATATCGATTAGTATCAAGCGTATTGAAGTGTACCAATTTTGTTTGATTTAACCGACTATCAGCAACCTACACTTTGTGCTACAAAATATAGTAGCCTAACTTGCGATGTCGTACGGATATCTCAGATGCTCACTCAACACCGCTAGTCCTATCTTTACGCACTACTTGATTAGGTGAAAGCGTATTAAATTAGATATCGATTAGTATCAAGCGTATTGAAGTGTACCAAATTTGTTTGATTTAACCTACTATCAGCAACCTACACTTTGTGCTACAGAATATAATAGCCTAAGTTGCCATGTTGTACGGATATCTCAAATTCTCACTCGACAATATAGCTGTACGTACTTATTGATTAGGTCCGAGTACGTTAAGTTTTGCGTCAGTTCCTAATCGATCACCAACAAAACGTGTGCTTTCTATCACACAGCAACGTTAGCCTAACGTCGAATCAAAAGGTATCAAAACTATCTCGGGTGTTCGGACGTCTCACGAAATAGCCTGGCAACTTTCGTACACGCAGTTGTCTCACGAATATCCCGGACATCTCAAATGGTCAGTTATAATCGCTAGTCCTACGTTTACGTACTAATTAATTAGGTCTTGGCGTATTAAATTAAACATTAATTGGCACGCAGCCTAGTAAATGTTCAGTTGGTATTTCTTCTACAGCTTCGCGGGGAGACGCGTTCGCGATGAGACGCGCCAACGGGAGGCGTAAATTCTCGGTCTGATGACCGACGCAGCGAAGTGAGCGGATCCCCTATTTCGGTTAAGAGAATACAGGTAGTTGAAGAAGGGTATCGCTGTGGTAACAGCTAAGTATACAATTTATTAACAATCTTTTCCACTTAAGATACAAATGTTCGTATGGTATCGCGACGAATGTTTCGCTGTCGCGTGAAATATAACGTCGCGTTAGTCACAAGGATGATAGACGCGTGATTCGAGTTAGTAAAGTATCGATGGGCAACCGTGTGCCGCATGAAGGAGTAAGAGTGGCGAATGAGTTAACGCGAGCGAGCAGACTCAGGCTGCCATGTAGAAGAAGCTTTGAATTAGACTTGAACGTAATGTTCGTTAGGCCAAGAGAAGGTACAGTTACGAAATATTGATTAGTTTAGAAAACTTCCTATTCGGAGATAGGTGAAGGAATCTCCTACTAGACGTGGATCGTGTGTGGCCTTGCTCGTGAGAAAATAAGCCCAACAATAAGTCCAAGGAAGAGTTTCAAGGACCACTTTTAGGCCCAAAGACACGTACGGATCTAGTGGTCCCAATTTGCCAATAGATAGATATGCGACATCCACCTGGAATCCAACCTCACCTGGAAGACACCTCGGAAGCATGGAACTTCAGCGTGGAAAAAGTAAAATCTCTCTGATTGAGAGAGTTCGACGTAAATTCCTGAGATTTGCAGCGTCCTCTAACTTGGTATGTCTATTGGCCATTGATCACTGCAATTACGAGCCCTCGCAACTACGAGTTCCTGGTGCTCCTAATAAGCTACCGCTTGCAAACCGGAGAAAGATACGTGACGGTATTTTTCTTGAAAAAATCTCCAACGATAATATGGATTCGTAATCGTCCTCCATCGTTCGGCATCGTCAATCTCCATAAATCTTCTAAGAACACGGGAAGAAATAATATTCTTCGTGTCAACAATGTACGTTCAAGATACGGTTGCTTTCACCCGCTGTTCCGTACGCTTAATTATGCCAATTGCTACGCTGACCGCCTCGACCCTTTTTCCTGGAATAGGCTTGAAACGTAGCTTGCGTACACTCGCTGCGTAGGTGGAGGTTTGACGTTGCTTTCGTATTTTTCAAGTTACGTTTATTTGATTTTCATGCACATAATTGATCTACGATCTGGCAACAAACGATATGATGATATACTCGATCCGCGAGTTTCTTCCGACTGCGTGGCGATTCGTCGGTAGCTCGATCGAATCGAATATTTTGTACTCTGTGTTTTTCTTTCTTTCAACAGTTGCGATGACGAGCTTCCGCCGTGTTCCTCTCGAAGGCTCGCGGAATCCCACCCTTCGAGAGGAGGAAATCAAACGACGATGCGATGGAATTTATATATTCTTGGATTTGGCGTAATGCAGAGATCGACAAGAGGATCGTTTCACTACGTGACACGGAACTGTGCAAGGTAATACAGTTTGCTGGCAGGGCAGGAGTAAGATCGTTCTCTCGTTTCGATTATGGATATTCAGTTTTATGGAACGTTTGTTTGGAGAGGTTCTAAGAATAAGTGGCGCTGATGATGGAGCGTGTATGCATATTTTATCATTCTCGAGTCACTTTACAATGCACACAGAATAAAAACACACTTAGGTGAGAATTTTTTAATGGAATTATACCACTGGCTAATCGTTTACGTTATATAACAGCTATATGTTATATGTGTGTTATATACGTTGCATAACAAATATATGTTAAAGTCCTACGTCAGCGCTATAACTATTCCCAACGATGCTCCTGTTCCTAAGTCGTTGCTGCGAACCTGCTTCCTTATCCATCCTGTGTGAAATGAAGAAAAAGCTACTTTTCCTATTGGAAGGAGAAGAAAATTCTAGAGAATCCGCGAAACCATATCGACCAGGAAGATAGCAGCGACGCGACGAAACCGTCAAAATAACAAGATTCCCGATAATTTCCTGGAAAGTACTGGAATACGGTGCGCATGGAACGGTATCGTCCTCTTTCCAGCGAAGTTACTCCGGCGAATCCTTTCGCGGAATCAATCCGAAGCAGCACAATGTCTCGCTGATCGAGCCATTTGCACGCTGGTTGCCTGGTTCACGCTCGATTCGACGACAGTGACGGCGTGACCAGGAAAAGCGTGAATTAAACGAACGTAACAGAGACGACAAAAAGAAAGTGTGCGTAACGGGGGATGGGCGGGGGTTGGTTCGCAACGCAGCAACCCTCCTCGTCGATCGCCACGTGTAGTATCGCGAGGGACGGGTTGCTGCATGAGGCGCGCGTACGTATTCCACGCGGGCCGTGCTCCTCGTATTAGTGAAATCTGCTCGGTCGCGCGAAATATAGTTGGCTGGCCTAGTACGGTGGATGGTATACGTCGAAAGCGTTCTCTGACGGGCACGAGCACATTTCCCGTGTGCACGGCTACCTACACACTCAGACAGCGGTGCCATTAACGCTACGATCGAGTCGTAAAGCACCACACACAGCCGCAGGCTGCTACTCGCACACGCGCACGCTTCCTCCGTACGTGTGTGTACACGAAGGGAACTAAATTTCCACGTTGCACGATGGAGCATTGCCCCTCGCGTCACATACACTCACGCCGTGAAACTGCGTGGATGTGACGAGGATGGCTGATTTCCGAGAGAGACAGGATAGAGAGCGAGGGTGAAGATGGAGGGAAAGGGGTACGCGTATATAGGAATCCGTATGGGTGTGGACTAGCATTGCTACCTCTACGTGTACACATATACGTGCATTGTATATGACGTGTATACCGTATGTACGTATGTACGCGTACGTATATGCTGTGTGTGTAGGAACTTACATATATGTATGTATCTATATATATGTGTGTGTATATATATATGAATATATTTGTATGTATGTATATATATATATATATATATAGCAGCCACGTTAACACGTACGACAACCCTCCCCTATTTTCCGCCGAAGAGGGGAGCTCTCTGGCAGCACCCCCACCAGCCTGAAATCTACTTGTGCCACCCCTTTGGCCCACCCTTCTCTGCTGCTCGCTGTCTCGTTCATCCTGCCACTCCGTCTCTGTTCGCCGGTAACTATATAGATCGGTCGTTCTCGTCTAGCTCGGCGAATATCGGCGAACCTCGTCCTCGTTGCTCCTCGCGTTATCCAACCCTCCTGGCCAGCAGTTTCAATTTGTTATTTTTACATCATTTTACCCCCTTCCTCTCCCCGTAGACCACCATCCACCCCCTCGGCATGGAATCTTCTCTTTTCGTCCGTCTCCCTTCCGCTTCGCCTCTTCTCCCTCGCTCTCTGTCCCTTTTTCTCGGTTTCCACCCTCCCCATGGAACCCATTCCCCTCTATCTTTCTCGGTTTTTCTCTTTCCAGCATCGCCGTGTCCTCGTCGCTTTTCAAACCCGCTTTCCCCCTGCTCTTCCCATCCCCAGTTCCCCTTGTTCCTGACAAGAGAGTGTAGAGTCAGAGGGACGCGCTTTAATTGTGTAGTTATTATGTTTTCTGGAAGTTTTAATTATGTCGGCCGGCGTGCTTAGATCGTCGACACTTTCCACGCCTCGTCGATGGGCCGATTACGAAAAACTTTCACGCACACGCTGAGACGAACGGGGTATACGTGAGGGGTCGTTTTGCGAAACGCGATTTCTCTACTTGCGCAGGACCAACTGGGCCGGTTGACTGAATATTTTAACGCTCGTTCACCACCGCTTTATGCGTCTCGTCGTAAAGCGTCCTACTCACTTTCTCCTCTTGATCCAAAATGAGGATCCGGTTGATCGCGGGGGAACTTGATTTGATCGAAGCTGAGGCGCGCGTGCACTACGTGCAACTTCGGGGACGAAAGTTTTCCAAAGGGAACACCGGGGTGGTTCTACGATACGCGGAAACTCCGTGTAGACTTTTGTGAAATAATTTCTAATCCGGCAGAAATTTCACCGTTATTTCTTCTTCGTCGTTTTTAGCCTATGATTTCTGCAAACGCACTAACCGCAAATTGACTGTATCGAAAGCTTGGTTTCCGCGTGCGTGTTTGTGGCGCGATTTCCTTTCAAAAATAATCCTGGACGTTGCCAACTTATTCATAGAATCTTTCTACGGTATCATCCGGGCGAGACCGAGTCTTTGGTCGATCTACAGTTTTTCAAAAAGGAGAGACACGGGGGAAAGGGGCAACGGAAAAGAAGGATAAAAAAAAGTCCGTGGAAATCCAATAGGCGCCGCCGACCCCCTTCCATCCCTTGGAACACCTTAGGCAGCAGCAACCCTTACCGTAGAGCCTCGAGCGAGCGAGCGAGCGAGCAAACGAGGGTGGGTTGCGCGCGCACGTATCGATCCATGGCCAGCAATCGATCGATCTATATATATACATGTATATATAACTCCGACGTGTACGTACACACGTAGGACACGAGGCACGTACATGCATACACGCGGCCACACACGGACCCCTACGGGTCAGGAACGTGGTCGTGCGTGAGCGTGTGTGTAAGTACGTGTGTACACGGTGGTTCGAGCGTGTCTCGTATATATCGTTGGTTCGATCGATAGTTGGTGCTCAGCCAGTCGCATGGTAGGTGCTAAAGGACGAAGCCAGCACGACCTACGCAAGGTCCTTCGAACACGTCCATTGGAATCATCAATCCTCTCGATCTTATTCCGATCGTTCGCTCCCCGCTGCGAACCGTAACCGGCAAGGGTCTGTTCGCCACCGCTATCCCTAGCCCCTTTTCCTTTTTCTTCTCCTCTTTTCCTCTTTGCCCCCGTTTCTTTCATCACGGTTCGCTCGTTCCACGGCGAATTTTTCATCGTCGCTTTTTACCACGTACCCTACGTACCGTACCCTGTTCGTATTGTATTCCCTTTGCAAGATTCTTCTGTTTTTCTTCCCTTCTTTCTTCCTCCTCCTATTCCCCGGATTCCATTGTTCCCCTAATCCCGTCTACCCCGTTCCCTTCCCTCTTCTTCTCGTCTTCCGACCTTTCGTTTATCTCGATGCTCCGCCACTTTGCTGAATTTTACATGCTCCCTCTCGGACGCGCTCCTTTTTTCCTCTCCCTTTGCCTACTCTCCTTCGGCCAAACTTTTTTGCCCGCCGCGCCATCCGTCCTTCCGGTTCTCCGTTCCCGTTTCTCTCGCTTTAATCTTCCCTCCGCCTCGCCCGACCTCTCTCGCTCCCTCTCTCTCGCGTCAGTTTTCTCTCCGTGCAGTTTTTCCAGCCGGTTCTCTTTGATTCCCGCTGTCTTTTGCCGGCGCGGCCTTTCGACAGACATTCGTAGTCCCCCTCCACGTCCCCCCATTTCGCGCGTCCCTTTATACACCCCTCTATCCGCCGTTCTACTCCGCGAAAATGTTCCCTCCGTCCGTCCCTCTCTTGTCCACTTTTTCATCGTGCCGGCATTTCTCTCGACGGGTCCTAACAGCGGTAGAGCGTATTCTCTCCGTCCTTCGAGCTTCGTTCGTCCTCGACGCACACGAGGGACGGGATTTGAAGCGTGGGTGTAGTCGCGCGTTAGAAGCGCCTTCTATAGGGACGACGGCGAAAGAAGAGCGAAGTAGAAGGTATAATTCCTCGTCTCTTCTTCCGTCGAACTTCCCCCGTGCCGCGTCGTGTTTCTTCTCTCTCCGGAGCATGCCCCACCTTCCACTCCCAATTTAGACACGCTTCTCTCTTCTGTCAAAGCGAGAAGAAGCTCCCACGTGTATCCACGGACACACGTTAGCCAGCTGCGTGTTCCTCCTCTATGTACACAGCATTCTATATTCTAGCTGTACCGAGCTCTATACGACGAGAACGTATAGCGCGCGAGCGCCGCACACAGCCATATATTTAAATAGATTTATGGGAATATACGTGCGCGCGCGCGCGCGCGTATAGTTCCCGGTAAGTCCGTTGATTTACATCGCGCCGAAAATACACCTTGTCCATTACGGAATCTGCACGCGTTTCGAGATAAATACTTATCCGGCGAAATTAAAATCCCTCCCCGCAGCAGCAGCCGCACCGCGGTGCACGAGGTAGCAGCGTGTAGAAGAACGGAGGAACCCGGCACCGGTGAGAACGACCAAGCTAGCAAGCAGCTAAGTGGAAGAGAGAGGGCCGCGTTAATGCTCGGACACGATTTTGCGTCCTCCACTCCCTTTTCCCTCTGTCTCTTTTTCCCCCTGCCAGCGTTCGTTCTTCCTATCTTAGACTCGCGTCGGAGAGTATCGCACTCCTGCTTTTCCCTCTTTCTACGTTCGAACGCTCCCCGTCCCACCTACCCGCTTCTTCCTCCCTCTCTGTCCGCCTGTTTTTCTGTCTCCTGAAACCAGCTATTGCCGCGCGCGCGTATCTGCCGTACACGGAGGTCGGAGAGAAATAACAGAGTAAGCGAGAGGGATGAGAAGTATTACGGCCGGCTGGGGCAGGGGACGCGAAGGGAGGGGGGGGGGCGACGGAGAGCGAGAAAAGCGAGTAATGGACGGATCGAGCGAGTGTGTTGGTGCGAGAGTCGAGGGAATGGGACTGGGAAACGAAGACGAAACGATGGTTGATGTACGAGCGAGAGAAGGACAGAGCCAGGAGAGAGGAAGGTATTCGAAGCACGAACAACGGAGGGAATGAGACGAAGCGAGCGACGAGGACAGAGCGAGAACGGCTACGAAATAGCTGTGCAACGAAGACAGATGTATCGCGGAGACCTGGCGAGCAAGCAAGAACAGAGAGAAATGACAGAGGCGAAATGAAGAGGGAGGAGGAGGAGGGCGAATAAACGAGTGGGCGGTGGTGCGAGAGAGACATAGGCAAGGTGGATGGAACGAGATAGATAGAGACGGGAAACGAAAGAACTGGTTGGACGAGGATCGAGATCGTTCTCTTCTTCTTTGCCTCCTTCTCTTTCTTGCTGCATATTCGACGCGAACAACGCGCAGCCTGGCTGTGTGCGCGCCCGCGCGCACCTATATTTCTCTCTTTCTCTGGTCTTCCAGCGTCGTTAGACAGGCTTCGGCGAAGTCCCTCTCTCTGAAATATCTCTCCGAGAATATTATAGAGACGGCGATGGCGGTGTTGCCTGGACTCCTCGAGAACGATGCTGTACCGCCGCGTCTGTGGATTATTGTATTATATGCCGGCTAGGAATTTTTTTCGCGCCACGATACAGCGTCGCCTGGCGCGTCTAGTACCTTCCTAGGGTTTTTTTTTTACCCCGACCGTGATGTAACAGCCGACTCGTACGCAACGACCACGCTTCACCTCTGATTTCCCTTGAAAGGTCGTCGTTCGACTGTTCAGCACCGGGGAAAAAAAGCAATTTCCGAGATGCTGAAAAATAACTCGGAAACGTGCCGAAGAAACGGAATAGTCATTACGTTCAGCCCTAGCGCGCGAGATACGCACGCGATGAAAGCTGAGTGTAATGTAGCGTGACATCGGATATGACGTATGCTCGAAGCTCTTTTTTTTTTCTTTTTTTTTGCTTCCTTCGTTTCAGAACGACTACTTGACTGCTTGAAACGACTACCTGAACATCGCATACGCGATATACATCGCGAGAATCTCGATAACGTTCGCCTTGTTAAATCGATCCGAAAGATGCAGCGCGGTGCAGGGAAAGATTTTGAGATATTTTTTTTTTTTTTGGGAAGCCGGTGGTGATTTTCAACGTAAAAATGCTCGTGTCGGACCGATTGAAAACAGGAACGTTTATGAGAATCGAGGGGAATATCGTATATTGGAGGGCTAACGAGAACGCGTGGATACTTCTGCTTCGTGGTTCCTGTGGGGGTTGGTTTTCGTAGGATACGTTAGAAGCACCGAGCGCACCACCACGAGGAATGGACCGGCAAGGGAGCGCACAGGCGTGTGAGAAAGAGAAAGACGAAAAGAGAGCCAAATGTATCCACCTAACCTACCTACCGCAGGGCAAGAACAGATGAGCGGAGATCCCTCTCTGCCAGCCATCAGGGAAGGGAACGAGGCGAGGCTCTCTCCTCGAGTCTTCCTCTTCTCCCTTCAAAGCATCCTTTGTTCGCTTGTTCACGATCCCCCGGGACCCCGCGTTCATCGTGTTTCCTTCCAGCCAGTGCCGTACGTCAAGCTTCGTTACGACCGAACTAAACTCTTTTTCACGTGCAACAATTTTCTCTAAAACTAATTTACCCTTAGCTCGCGTACGTACGTTTAGAAGTTGAATTTCTTTTTTTTTTTTTTTTTCTTTTTTTGCACCCGATACAGGAAAAAGCATTCATCGTCGATGGATGAATTTTATCGTGCGAAAATAACCGTTATTCATCATAGGTGGAAAAACGAACGAGAAATACTCTGTTTGAGTTTTCTCGACTTGGTTGGCGGTGGTTGTTAACGAAACTGCGCATCGGAAGACGACGATTTCGTCGGCCGCTCAATAACTTTCACGCCATTTACGTTTCAGTCGAGATAAAAATACATCCTCCGGTATCGACGGTCCCTCCTAATCAACTTCCGGATCCATCCGAGGTCGGCCGTTTTTTCTTCGATCGCCGGCCCCCCCGACATCCTACGGCCCTGCGCCTCCGTCGCACTCTCCCTGCTTTTCCCTCATCCCGCTGGATTTCCTCCCCTCCAGTCTGCCGCTTTCCACGCAGCATCCCCCTGACTCTTTTCCCCGCTCGAAGCCGGCACGAAACCGGATTGGCCAGCCGTTCGGCCAATCCCGTGGCCCCGTTACGGACTTGGCGCATTCCCCACACACGTAGTTGACGTATGTCCATATTCCTAGGGTGGGTGCGCGAAAAACGTCAAAAAGTTTTGTTTCGGGCCAGATCGCGCGTTACGCGAGAGAAACGGCGACACGTCGGAAAAAAGGACAGAGAAAGGAAGAGAGGGACAGCGGCATCGTGAAATACTGATAGATAGAGAAACGAGAAATCCGCGAGAGAGAAAGCGAGATGACCAAAGACAGATAGAGAGCCACGATGAAAAAAGCGAAGGGAGAACCGGTGGACGATGGTGGGACAGGGACGAGTAGCCGGACAATTACATCAGCGAAAGGAAGAAAAAGGACCAAGAGACGAGGAGAGAAATCGTTGGCAGCGAGACGGAGAGGGCGTGTGCCCCTGTACGCTAGCTAGACGGAGACGGTCTAACGAGAAGTGGCACTGGTACGAGCGGGAAGGTTGGAGCGAGAAGGTTGGAGCAACGAGAAGGTTGGAGCAACGAGCAGGAAGGTTGGAGCGGGAATAAAAAGGGGAAGAAAGGAGGCAAAGGGAGACGAATGGGGGAGTGTTTCTCTTTCCTCTGCGTGTGACGACGTTGACGTGAACCGGCAACCACGTGGCTCTCCTTTCTCTCTCTCTTTATCCGTCTCTCCGCGCCTGTCTTCTTCCTCCGAACTTTTCTCCCCCTCTTCGTTCCTCCACCCGCGTTCCATGTACACGATACGCGCGTTCCTCTGTCTCTCCTTCGCCGTTGAGAAGCGTCTGCCGCTCGCACACAGCTTTCAGGCCTCTGCGGCTGGCAAAGCCTCCGACGCCACCTCGTCAGATGCAACGCCGCAGTCCCGCACTGCAGTTGCAGCGTGCCGGTGCACGTTTCTCGTCCATGCATTCTCGCGGTGCACAAGCTCTGTTCCGCGGAGCGGCGCCCGCCGAGCTTCACATGTACCTGAAAACATGCGACGCGGCGACCCAGCCAAGGGACAACGGATTAATCGTAGCCTGTGTTCCGCCGCTCTCCCGCCGGCCGTGTTCCCCCCCCCTCTTTCCCCCCCCTCCCCGTTCTGTATCTTCNGGGCTCGCTGTGTGGTTGCGCTCGCGCGGATTACACACCGCACGAGACACGCGATACGACGCAGGTGGAGGTTAGGTACGGTTATAGCAGCTCTGTGGATTTAGGTGCTTCTATGGGTGTTTTTTTATGACTGTGAATAGGCCTTGGTCAGTTCGGTTTTTTCTTGCGCTTTGTTTCAGGTACAGGGATACGAGGATTCGTGATGGTTTTACGATGCCAGGGATCGGGGGCCCAGGCTTTGAATTTCTGGCGCATTGAGGAAGGCTCGAGGAATGTTGCGTACAACGGTTTTATAGTAATTGCCGAAGAATACCATTTTCCGAAGGAAGCAGTCGGTCGAGTAATCCATTTCGCCAATCTGCGTGGAAACGTTCTTTGTTGCTTAAGCGTTCTATATACGTACAAGTAGGAATGCGTCCAACAAGTGTGCAAACTCTCGATAGAAGTATCGTTTCTTTAGAAATGTTCGATGACCGATTCACATTCGAATCTCAACACGAATCATCAACGCGGCGTGCGTACTTCTTATGGGGCTCTTTATAGGAAAATAACGAAAAAATTCCTCTACGTACTTGTACGTACCGCCACGCAATCTCAAGATCGTGTATGCATTTGATTTCAATACGAGACCCCAAAGACATTAAACGTCATCAGCTTTACGAGCTTTACGATTCCCAATATTTATGGTTGCAGATTATTACCGCAAAGGATATAGGCACAATCGTGTACGTATATATTACAGGTATGACCGGTTTTTCACAAAAACCATAGTAGAGTACAGGCTTTCGGCCAACGGGTAGCACGAAAATCGACGAACCAGCAAAAATGTCGCAACTTTTTCAGTGTCCTTCGAGTACGTCTACAGCGGCGCTAAAATCATCAGCGCATTAATCAAGTCTCTATGTTAGTTCGCGTGGATCGTAAGTTTTATCCGCGTACGGCACGTCTGTCTTGGTTCACGCGTGTTCACGCACGCGGAACATTCGCGCCAGGTAAATAGCCGTGTTTCGCTGGTTGGCAACACGGTAGCGAGCAATCCACGCGACCGATCAAGTCCGGATAATTGTGCTCGATCACGATGTTTCTTACGGAAACGCGACTTTTCCCTCTGATATAATCGCGGTGCAATCAACGCGGCCAATCAACGAGCGGGCGTCTCGTAATTTATCGAGCTGCCTTCGATCAACCGGAAAGCAAAAGGGACCTGTTAATATTATAAGCGATAGCTACCTGGCTTCTTTACGTCGCGCCATCAAACGCGTACTTGGCTACTTATCAATTACCGGCACGTTAACCCCTTAACCGGCGCGTTATGCCCGATTGAAAGCAACATTTTTGTCTGCCAGTCGCTTCCGAAGCTGGTTTCGCTGGCGTAATTACGCTTCTCCGCCGGCTACTCGCTTATCGCACCCGATTACTGAACTTTGCTCTAGGAATTGCAAGCTGATTGGAAACCGTCGCGCTCTTCTTTTTCACCTTGCAATTAGTGAATGGGAAAGATTCTTCTATTTACTTTCGCTTTTACTCGTTTGTCTGCATGCCGGAGGCGGCAGATTTCCAAGCGTTTACTAGCGAATTTGTATTATCGTTAGTTGGGAGAATGTACCACTTTTTCGCTACGTTTAGAATTATTTGAATTTATTAAAATTCCTACTTGGAAGTGTATTGATTAAGTGTACAGGATTTTTGGAGATTTTTAGAGCGCGCTAGCGGCGAGTGTTCAGTTTCTGAAAGAGAGTATACATTGCTATATAGGATGAAGTTAGAGTATGTAGGTCGGCTAAGCTTCAACGTCTTAAAACTCAACCTTGAACTTTGCACAGAATAATCAAGCTTGCAGCGTATTACGAGACAGGCCTTAATATAATAAGAAAAGAATGGGAAGATATCGTGTACTTTGAGTTTAGCAAGAGACGAACACGCCAAAAACCGAGAAAATGATCCTATAGTAAACTTATTTGACTCGACAAGCAGATTCTATGTCAACTAAAGATTTCACGTTTAAACGGGAAAGATATATTTAGCGAGAAAAATGATTTTAATATATTTATATACGTTCTCGTATGAAACAACCTAAGTCTTCGCAGTAAAAGTACTAGTCGCTTAATTTATTTTAATACGACGGATCTTCGTATCAAAAAATTTCTCAATCGTCAACTTACTTCTTAAAATTATTAGCTTCCTCTCTTTTCGATTACCCGTGTCCTTTAAAATTCATGGGAATCTCAAACCTTTAACTGGTATTTCTCTTCTCGGTAATAATTCGATGGAAGAGGATCCTATGGAGAATACGTTTTTATTTCGCCGTGAGAATGAAAGCGAGGTATTTTACAAAGCAGCTATACTATATCTTCCTAAGAAATATTTTCTGTTTATTTAACCGGTCCACATCCGATGAAACGGTACGGAGAAAAAAAAAAACACGGGATAAGTCGTCTGTACACAGTGATTGAAGAGATTAAAGCGATATTTGCGCCGGAAAGGGGTCCAAAATCAACAGCACAATGCTCGCCACGTTGACTAGGGACATTAATTTGTCTGGCATAGCGTCAGCCCCGTTATTTAATTATCAGACCGCGCAGTATCGATAGGCTGAACAGATTGCGCGTTGCCGACAATACAGATCCATCGTGTTCATTGATACTCGATCACTGATCGCCCAACAGCTGCAGACGAAACGAATTCTCAGCATATTTATCCTTACAGCTATCTCAACCATGAAGCTCGCAAAAATGTTGGAAAACTATCTGCGAAATTTAGAACGCTTTAAGTAGCAAAGAATACAGAAAATAATAGTGCTTATTATGGATACGTATATCATAGACGTGTAATCTCTCAGATAGTAGAATAAATTAGTATAGTGCTAAGTAGTAGATATTAGATATGGTATATATAGCAGATAGTAGAATCGCCGAGGGATAATTTGTTAATTACATAAACATCAAGCAGGAACATGCTGTATTTGTTCATTCGAGTTCTTTACATTTGAAAGCTTTCTAAAACTGCTGGCTGGGTGTGTACAAAAATCCGATAAAACAATAATAACGAATGACGGATGTCAAGCGATAAACACAAAACCGTGAAACAATTTTATAATCTTAAGAACATCCCACCCCGAGTATCCCCCAAAACGTTCCAATAATTGCAAAACCGTCTGAAAAGATCGTCTGGTAAAAGTCGTCTAGTGCTATTTGCGCGAAAGCAGCTGGCTGAAACCGTACACACAAATCTATAACTGTCAGGCTGCAAGGAGAGTCGCGTTGTCACTTTTTCTTCGTGTATATTCTTTCCTCTTTTTTTTTTTTTTTTTTTTTTCATATTTTTTAATCCGACTGGACACGCGAACTGAAGCACCCATATATCAGAAGGAGGTGGAACGGTAGAACTGTGCGTCTATATAGACGTTCGATTAGCTCGCAGCGTGCTCGAGGTAGGGCTGACCACCGGCGGAATCGTTCTACTGACCGCGCTACGCCGGCCACTAATCAAACGAGTTGCGAGCCGTGCAAGCTTTGCGCGGGAAACTCGTGGAAATCGTGCGATTCGTCGCGCGTCCACTTGTGCGCGGTTTTTTATTATTAATTTCATCGTTAATTGCAAGGGAGGCGGAATTATGGCGCGGATTAGGATTTAGTTTAATAGGAATGGAGTCAGGATAGAGACAGTGTAGAATAGGTGTTCGTAGTAGGTTACATATAGCATGTATTTGTTTGTTTAAGATATACGTCAGCATATTTTGTTATACCGTATCGAGTATTGTGTGTGATATGCACGTGGAAACGGGACATTATAAATGGTAAGAGAAGCAACATAGATATCTTTGCGTATGTACGTATTCTTTATCGCATGTTAGAACATCTGCCATCGCGGTCATACGTGTAACGCGAAATTGAACGCTTTGCATTTCTCGTCCCTTTCTTTCCATTTAGTTGTTTACGCGCTGAAGTTACCTTAGCTTTATATAGGAAAATATTTCAGCTTGCGTTTTAATACATCTATATTTATAGTTAATTTTATTTATTTGTACTTGGCTTTGCTTTTACACCGTGTAAAACTGTGTTCGATCATTTGGACGCCAGCGTTTTTTTTTTTTTTTTTTGTTTGTTTTACCTTGGAACGTGATATTTTAGAGGTTTGATTCGCGGAAAATTAGGTCTTTTCGTGAGCTGTGCCTGGTTGCCGGTGACAGAAAATCATGTCCTTTTAGATGATAACGGGAAGACGTAAGAAAGTAGCATAGAAGTGTAAACGAAGTTAACCTTATTCCTGTAGAAAGCTTATTTCGTTTAACAATCGCTTTCAACAATTTGCCGTTTGAAAACGATAAGCTGAGAAATTGCGAGCGTGATATTTTAATACAAATTTGATCGTTCACTTCGTTATCTCGATAACGGAAGCTCGCTGCACGAAACGTTAGATTTCGTTCTCTCCACGTTGACGTTTGATGCTGGAAAAGCGTAGAAACGACCGAACTACGAACACGTTGAAAGATTTTTAATAATCGCAGATAATCGGCAGGACTCCTGAAGAATTTATTAGAAAATAAATTGGATCCTTTGATGCGCCAATTTCGCAGACGAGAATTTCGGAACTTCGAACCTTAGAATTTGCTTGGAGTGGTAGAACACGTGATAGATTGTTCGTCACGCGATACAAAGTGAAGTAACGAACGATTCAATGGCGCAGACGACTTTGACACTGTCGTTCTCCGCGTATAAAATATTTTTAAAATAACTGTAAAAACCAGCTATCGAGGCGCGTAGATACGTCCTGTAGAATTTTAAAACCCTCTGCACAGTATGACAAACATAATCCTTTGTCAAATTGATTTTTTCCCTGAAAGTTATTGATGGCCGTTTTCATTCTCCACTGCCACTTCAACAATTTTTCCATTCGCCATTGATAGTGATTGCAGGTTTACCGTAATCAAAACATCACACAACCGTACGATCTTCAGCTAGCGATATAATACGTACACAGGAAGCCATAGCACTACACCGACAGCTGTCAGCTGCCTAATGAAAAGACGCATTGCCACATCATAGTTGAACAACCGTTACCGCTTTTTCAATATTTCGATCGACACGTAAATACTGCGAATTCAATGTTATTTTCGTTCCATTCATAAGATTCGTAAGCTTCTCTGCACGAAAATATGCCGCCGGTATTTGTCCGTGTTACCAGCGAGTATTCTCTCTTTTATGTTTTCTTCGACTTTTTCAACGATTCGTATTCAGATGTACGCGTAGGTGACAATCATCGATACAAATTCCACGTTCCCTCGAGATAATGCGAAGTTAATTAGGCTTTCGCTTTCTACGAACAACTCTCCTCCGGTTGTTCTTCTCTAGAAGCACGTTTTTCACGGTACATACCGTGCGTGTGTTTCAAGATACGAGGAGTTTCGTAATAAGCGATCAGCAATAGCAGATATTTTCTAGTTCTTTGATGATTCGCGCGTCTGAGACCCTTTTTTCCACTGCGCCTATTTATTTCACATATACGCGAGAATCGTCGGTAGAAGATTCCTCGTCCAGTTGCGATAAGGCAAATTGGATTAGACTTTTTCTGTCTACCGACGACTCTCCTCCGGTTGTTCTTTTCCAGAACCACGTTCTTACAGCGTGTACCGTGCGCGTATTTACGAATACACACACATGTACATAAAGTACATAAATACGGGCCACTTGATAACGAGCAGGCGATATTTCAGGAAGTGGATTCGGCTGTCGAAGAGAATTAAAAAGAAACCACCGTTTATTTGCTTACGTACCTGATTACTTTCCTGGAAGATGCTCTCGCGACGACTTCTCAAAGCAACGCACTCGTTGGATTTTTATTTGCGGCCACGCTCCGAGTCCGCGCGTTCAGCATCTAGCGAAGCTGTTGAATTTGAACAAGGCTTTCGACCAGCTCCATCACATCGATAGCAACGCGTCTCCGCATCGAAATGCGAACGACATGTCACAGGACGTAACTTTGATACGAGCTTTTCCGATCGTTTTTGAAACTCCACGAATTCCGCCGCTAAATGTCGTCTGCTTATTACGAAACACCTTGTACATTTGTTACGAATACGTTGGACACGTCGTATCATTTTCATGCACGTAACATCGGTGCTTCAACGAGTTATTAACTAATCGAACGACAAATGTATCGGCCGTGCATATTTCTATCAGCAAATCCGGTGGATTCATGCGCTGCTTGCGCAAGCGTTTAACCAGCGCCGTGCACTTGCTGTACAATTGTCAAAATTCCAAAACGAAATTGCCAAGACCAGTAGCCGTTCCCCTTCACCGACGCAGACTGCTTTCAAAACCTACTTTCTACCTCTGCAAACGTCCGCGGGTCCATTTGACCAGGTTGCCGAGGAGACAGAGGCGAGAGAACAGTCGGCTGCATCGAGTCGCGCGAGGCAAGCACCGGTGGCACGGTTTCGAGATTTCGGCCGCGCCAGCCGTCCTTGGCTCGGCTTCGTCGTGCTTGCACGCTCGGCTCCGGCTCGTGACGGTCCTTGAGGCCGACCAAGGCTGCAGGATTACACGACGCCAATGCTAAGAGGCTGAAAAACCTGCCGACACGCGAGAATACGCGAAGAATCGCGATCGCGAAAATATTCGTGCAGCCCGGACGAAGACGAACGAGAGGAAGCCGGTGGCCGTGGAAGAGGCAGGCTCCGCATGGCGCGTGAAACACTGGCGATCGCTTGGAATCTGTTTATACGGCCACGAATTCGAACCACTTTGGACCTGACTCGAATCTTGACACTCTCGTCGGCCAGTCTTGAATCTTGATGGGCGCCTTACGTTTGTCGTTGCGACACTGACTGCTCCTGAGCGTTACGCGAACGTTCCAGGGATCCAGATAGTTAGGAGCAATCTTTATTCCGAATTGGGGAAGTAGGAAGAAGCCAAATTTCATATGATCACGGTTGTAGTCGCGGTTCTAATGTCTCTTACATCAGTCGGCCTCTGTATCAGTGGCAAAACGCTTCTAGAATCGATTGCAGCGTGACGAGTGTCGACGACGTTGGTAGTCCTGAGGCGCGACATTCGATATTCTTGGCCCGAGAGTTTCGTAGTGGAAATGATGTTTAGGTCGTAGCGCAGGCTCGCAGCGGCTTATCTTATCGAAACGTAAACAAGAGCGAAGTAGCCCGAGGAATTCGTCGATCGCCGTTGCGACGATAGAGCACGATCAAGGCTTGCACGGCGATCAAGACGTCCGAGACTTTGAAGAATTCCAGGATGGCCGAGACTCGAGACAGTTTAAAGGTTCCAGGCGTAAACAAAAGACGCTATCGAAGCACAAACGAAGACGACACGGCCCAAGGAAGTCTCGTCGATCGTCGTTTCGACGACAGAGCGCCAACAAGTGTCGCAAGGACCTCGGAACGCTGGAGATTTTTAAGACGACCAACGCTCAACACGCTTCGTAGACTCAAGACAGGAATAAAAGACTTCATCGTAACGTGCGCGAAAGCGAGCAGCGCCAAAGAAATTCGTCGATCGTCACTCTGACGACAGAGCACTTTCCTCTTCCCTCGTTCGAGAAGAATCGCGTCATTTTGCGGGGAAATGACATCGAATTATTCGTTATTATCATTCGTGTGTTATTTAGCAGACATCAACGCTGACCAGTTTATTTTTCTGATCGACGATTGACTTTAAACGCTGAGCCCATTTCGGCCAAACTCAATCCGAGCGTATATTTAAAAAAAAAAAAAAAGGCTTACGTTTGAAGAAAACGCGACTGAATGGTTGTTATGGTGGACGAGCTCCTCGATTCAATTCTGAGATTGATTTTATTTACACTGGCAGCAACTTCCGTAGCACCTTTTCACAAATTTCAGCTTGCATAAGCAAATCGCGGGAATATTTTAATCTACGGCGGCTGATGACGAGACTACGATATATTCGCGCGTAATTTTTGGCAAATTCCTTCTCTCGATTCGATTGATAATTGGCAATGAGATGATGAATTGATAACGAGACAAAATTTAATGGATAGTATTCGTCCGCGAAATTTAAACCAGCGAACGTCATTACATACACACCGGGCTAATATTAATCCTTCCGTTATGAAAGGGAGATTTAAACACTCTCAAAACGTTATGCGATCATTTGCTAAAAGCACAAGCACGTACACGCGCGCGGCTTCCACAATATACGTGCAATCATTGCCACCATAATTAATTACTATTCCAAATGCTTGCACGGATTTCTTTCGTATTAACAACAATTCCTTCGATCCACGTACCAATAACGATTTAAATTTTCCCGCCGAAAACATTTCGCGAAAAAGCTTCGCATTGAAATATTGTTAGCGCCGACGTGACTCAATTAACAAGCTGAAGCTTCGCCTGCTGGGAAGTAAAATTTTTAAGCTAACGTCTTTCAAGTTACTGTGCGACTATCGAACGAAACTATACTGTCTTTTATTTGTTTTAACGAACGATCGAAAAACATGGTCGAGACTAGGACCGCGAAGCGACGTGCAAATATATCGAAGCTTTCGGGACATATCAGTATTTTTCGTCCAATTTCATTTCATACGTGATCTAAGCTGTAAACGTATCCGTTCACTGTCGCGTAAGTAACGCATTCTCATTGAGAATTGATCGTAAATTTCATCTAAATAAAAAAAAAAAGAAAAGAAAAAACGTAAGTAACGCGATTGCTAACGAGCCAAATGGGTTGATGAGACCTAAGCAAATAAAGAAAAAGAGAATAATTAGAGGAACTGGTTTTGCAAACAATTACATCCAGCTGAGTAGTACGTGTACAGTGATTATAATTATCGCGGCAATGTGATAGCATAAATCTTCTTTTAGAAAAAAGCTGACCGCATTTTGAAATCGGATAAAGTAGATTATTCGACCTATGTATTTAACAGAGAGAGAGAGAGAGAGAGAGAGGAGCTCGTTTCAATAAGCGGTTTTTCAAATAATCGGTCTAGAAGAACTAAATATGCGATAAAACGGCCGGAAATAAAACAATTTTCCAAGGGTGGACGTTTATTGCGTGATAGTGCACGCAATAGGCCGAATATAGAAAGCGAAATTAATCGTTTTTTTTCATATAACTAGGCTTCATATTGCTGGTAAAGTAAATATTTCAACGATAGAGAAAAATACAATTTTCAGTCTTGAAACGAAAATGAGCGCGTCGAGCGTGGTGAAAATTGCGAGAAAACGAAAGAAGGACTATCTGTAAATTACTTCCGATCGCTAATTATACACCAAGGCTGCTACGTACTACGTTAAATGAAAATCAGAAGGTAAAACGCCAATTACGTACGCAAATACGAATATAGTGGGATCGTTATGAATATTTGTATGTTATTCGCCTCTCGAGGAAGCGTTTGAACTTCTGTCTCGCTAGAAAACTAAATCGACTCGAGCAGCAGCCTATCTGAAATTTTGCTTCGATTTAAATTCAAACTACGAACCCGCCGCTCTCTCAATTCCCCTCCTAACCGTAGATAGAATTTTCCTTCTTTCGAAATTCCCACCGCGGTCACTCATTGGCTTCAATCTCGTTTGAAATTTCTAATCAGATGTAGTAGTTTCGTAGTACAATTCGATACGGTGCTCCATAACTTCGAGCACGAGCGAACAGATCAATATTTACTGTACCGCTGCTTTATGTAAAAAAAAAAAAAAAAAAAAAAAAAAAAAAGAAAAACAGGAAAAAAGAAAGGTCGATTGGCACAAATGAGTATGATCGTCGATACGCAACTTCGATAGAAAGCGTACACGCGAATATTTCATTCCCGTGCAATGTGTAATTCTGGTAGTTTTTTGTCCGCCGGTATACCGGTTGGAATACGTGAGTTACGCAACTTCGAATGATAATTCAGCA
The DNA here is from genome assembly GCA_014737475.1 of Bombus confusus. Lineage (NCBI taxonomy): Eukaryota > Metazoa > Arthropoda > Insecta > Hymenoptera > Apidae > Bombus > Bombus confusus. The sequence goes on along the minus strand of JACXIV010000027.1, from coordinate 30,875 downwards.
GGTAGGTTCCGCTCGCGGTGAATGCGTTGGGACTAAACGACCTTGCCCATGCCTAAATAGGTCACTGTGTAGAAAGAGGCTAAGAGAGAAAGGGAGAACCTCTAGCCAAGGTTAAAATATTCGCGCTGAAATTCATTCAGTTCTCCGCTCTTCCGCGTTTCTCGTCCGAAAGAAGAATTTGTATTTAGATACAGCCGCATCTGTTCGATATATTTCACTCGTATTACGATTGCTATCGTTCTTCTTGTTTATTCCATTTAAGCTCGCGTCAACGATTCTCGCGGCGATCAGCAGCGCGGTCGACAAAATACGCGAGTAGAATATGCAGAAAACGAAACGTAGAGAACGGAAACGAGGCAACTTACGAATTTAGATAACAGTTTCTATACATCTGGAAGATGATATATCGTACACGGTACAGTTGCAATACGATTAACCTAAACTTATTGGTACTATGAAATATGGAATATAAAAATAAAATTAACATAATACGGATACCGGAAAGTATCAACACTAAACCTACCACGGCGGTCAAATTGACCGCATTTAAATGTTATTAATTAACCAAGCAATACGGTTAACCTAAACTTATTGGTGCTATAAAATATGGAATACAAAAATAAAATTAACACGACACGGATACCGGAAAGTATCGACACTAAACCTACCACGGCGGTCAAATTGACCGCTTTCAAATTTCTACACGAAATTTACCACATTTAAACGTTAACATATCGCTTGCTAATCTGTGATTTTCCGTAAAATACGCACACAATATATCCCTCGGTATCTAGTTTGCTTTTTTTTTCTAAGAAAAATTTCTAGTCTGTCCAGCCGATCGCGAGCGGTCAATAAGCATACAAAAAGTGTCCGCAGGTTTAGTTCGAATATCAGAGTATTCGGTATGCGTGCGAGCGTGTTGGGCCGAGCCTAAGCCGCGCATCCGGTAAATTTCGAGAAATGGCGAGCGCGGAAGCGGAGATTTGTCTCTCCTCGAACAAGCAAGAATAAAAGCCTGGATCGCGCCATCTCTCAAATACTCGCACGCAATTCACACGGCAGCGGTCGATGGTTCGAAACGGAGGAAGAGCGATCGGCGGTTTGATCGACGCGCGTTACGGTACTCCGACTAACGGGATGGGAAAATCGCGGGAAATTCGAGCGCGGCACCTCCGGAATTCAATGGCAGATAGGGCTAGGGCGATCGGGGAATCGTCGTGGCATACCTGGGATCGCAGAAACACCGGACCGCTGCCGGCAACTTCGTTCGACCTTGACTCTTGAGGAACTTAGCCCGGTCAGAGGTGGGTCGGAGCTCGCACCAAGCCTCCGCCGCAATTTTGAGATTCGCTGATAGGAATCGGGCTAGTCGCGATATAAAACCATCTGCCGAGCGTGCGGATTTTCCGAATACCTGCGCGGATCACGTCGATTCTTCGTGCTGAGCTACGAGCGCCGGGCCCGTGTTTTGCGCCGGCTTCGTACGAGCTGAGATTCTCGTGCGACCGTACGACCTCGGATATTTTCGTGTCGCGCTTGATAAGGCCGCGTGTTTGTTAGTTTGATCCTAGGTCAGCTTTTTAACCTGTTAGGCGGCGAACGTCGCCTGCTGTCTGCGTTGAAACGGCAGCTACGTCCTGAAATCGCTGTATTTGACTGTTCTCGTGACGAGCTGTGTCGTCGTACACGTGTTCCGAATAGAGTCGTTTACTTGAGCACGCGAGATACTTCGTCCTGCGCGGTTGACAGGTTCATCGACTTGGTCGTCGAACAGTCCAGCTGGTAGAATAATTTATTTCAGCTTTTAAGGAGCTCGCGAGTGTCGGTCAGGTAGACGTGGATTGGCAGAGACGAAACTATGGTATTGGAATAAATAGTTTGAAGCAATTTAACGCGCTTCTCTACCACTGGTTTTCTCTGTCTAAATTTGCGGGAGTGGCGAACGTGGAAAGTGCGTAAGATCGAAGCGACGACTGACGCGAGTGGCAAAATTAATCCTCGTTTCTGGCCCCGTCTCGTTCGCAATTTCAAGTCCACGATCGTAGAATTTACGTAGCAAACAGATACACACGTACGACATAGGAACATGAAGATATTATATTTAAGAAATTGCTTCTATCAGCGGCGCTGTTCTTTTCCTCTCGATTTTCCAATCTTCGTTAACGTTCGTGTTAAAGATATTGTCAAACGTTAGGACGAATATATCGTCAGATATATTTAACGCTTAATAGAAGAATTGCAGTAGGCGATGGGAGGCGAAGACTTATTTATCGCAGCGCGTACTGCTACAGTTCATGCGGAAGTGAAAAGAAGCGCACGAGCTACGGTAATTCATCGACTGCAACGCTGCATCGAAATAGATTGCTGCCAGTTGCAGCTCCTCTTGCGATCCAATCTTTTACTTCCCTATTAACTATGCAACGATTTTTATACCAGAAAACACCGGTAGAGTCGCTTTGATCCATCGATTACCCGAATATCTTAATGTTATAAACCGACACTGAGAAATATCGCGGGAGAAGTCATCTTCTCTCGCAGTCCTTCGAAACGACGAGCGTAATCAAGCTCATCGATTCACCCGATGTTAACCGCAACACCAAATGTTCTTCCGAGCGACAAAGTTCCTAGCGATACTCGGTGTCCACTCTTCAGACCGGCCAAAACGTTGCTGCGTGCAGATTTGCCAAATTAGCGCTGCTCCGTGCCCTTAAGAACGTCGAAGACGAGGAAATTCTCGCGACTAATCCAAAGCAGAAAATGTCCTCCGTGCGCAAGAACCGTCTGAATCCATGGCGCACTCGCGAGAGCGCGCGAGATGGCGAAAACGCGTCGAAAACGTTGCTGCGTGCAGATTTGCCAAATTAGCGCTGCTCCGTGCCCTTAAGAACGTCGAAGACGAGGAAATTCTCGCGACTAATCCAAAGCAGAAAATGTCCTCCGTGCGCAAGAACCGTCTGAATCCATGGCGCACTCGCGAGAGCGCGCGAGGTGGCGAAAACGCGTCGAAAACGTTGCTGCGTGCAGATTTGCCAAATTAGCGCTGCTCCGTGCCCTTAAGAACGTCGAAGACGAGGAAATTCTCGCGACTAATCCAAAGCAGAAAATGTCCTCCGTGCGCAAGAATCGTCCCTCTGCGCGTCCGATGTCCACGGTGCAGGATTTTGGATTTGCCGGGATTCGTGAGAGCGCGCGAGATGGCGAAAAGGCGTCGCAACGGCGCTTTCATTGAAAGATCGTGGCGGAAACCGAGAGAAGCAACGGAAACTCGCGAGGCAAGACATTAATCGCCGGCACATATCTGCCGACCGATGCACAGCCACACCTCCGATCTCTTTCTGTGTGTGTGTGCGCGCTCGTGGCTTAGCGAACCGTGTCGCTACCAGCTTCTCTCTGTCCCTCTTCCTTCCTCTGCTTTTCTTCGTCTCTTTCTCTTCCTCCTTTTCGTTGGGTTTTTTTCTCTTTCGAAAAATCGCGCCGGTCCGCGAGTCGGCCACGCGATTGGTCGGCCTGGCAAAACGAGGATAAAGAAAAGGACCGGCACGGCGGTGTGGCACGAGCGACAGAGGCGGAGAACGACGGCTGGCACACTTAGCCGGCCACTGTGAGTCACACGGAGTGTGTTGAATCGGTGGGCCAGAAAGGAACGAGAGAGGCGGTCGACACACTTCGCCGAGAGAGCAATCGGCAACGCGTCGGCCATAAGGCACTCCCATCGTAAAACACGCTCTATCTTTGCTCGCTCCTCTGCCTCTTTTTCCCCTGCTTTTTTCAATTTCGCGTGCTGCTTCAGTGAGTCGGCCAGTTTCCAGACTCCGGTTTCTTTCCACCGCCGCTCCTCCAATTTTCTCCGCGCGATCCACGCGTGAACGGCGCGTGCATCCTCCGCGCGCGGATCTCCTTAGTCGCCTGCTTCTTCGCTTCCTCCGTGGTTATGCTCCTCAGACTGGTGTCTTTTCCATTAGGGCAAATCCCTGACTTCAACTTTGCGCCGACACGCCACCACTCATCCTTCAAGTTGAAGCGTGCCAAACGCAGCTTCGCTTGGCTACTCGCTGGCTGCTGCGCGGCTGAGGTCGTTGGCGAGTGAGAAACCGATCATCGCCGTACGCGGTAATTCCTGAAGAGACTGCGAACTGGGATTCGGATTCGCGCCGGGAAACGCGAAGATTTCACAGAAATCCAGCGACTGACGCGACGAACACTGGAAGCAGAGACGCCGAGTCGGTGGCGCCAATTTTCCCGCTAATTTCAGCGCGGGTCCGCCCAACAACAGCAGCAACTCCTCGCCAAACTTCGCTCCGCCACGTTGGGGTGTCCGTCCGCCCGTTCGCGGCTCGCGTTCTCCTATTTTTCTTGCGGCTTGCTGCTTCCCTCTTGCTTCTTTTTTCCACCGCCAGAGAGATGCCCTTTGTCTATTTGCCGATTCAATGCCACCGGCAGCAGGTGGGCTCGCTTGATAGATGGCGCGTTGTTGGAATCCCCGGTGCCGCACACACACGCGCGCGCGCCTGCACCGACGAACGCGCTGCCACGTACACGAGCGAGAACGAGCTCTGGGTCAAGATCGGCCGAGTACGTAAATCAACTTTCCACTTCCAGCGTACTTCCTCGTGCGCTACGTCGCGCGGCCACCTCCGCCCGCCCCTTCGTCCTTTTTCCGCCCTCTTCTGGCCGCCGCGCTCTCGCTCTCTCCGCGGCCTTTGTTTTCGGAAGCCCTCTCCCACTCGCTGCCGCTGCAGCCACCGCAGGTCCGTGGCACACACAGGCAATTCCCCGTCTTTCGACGACCGCTCGTGCTCTTTTCAACGCGCGCCGGATGTTAAGGATCGCGCGACGCGCTCTCTGTCGCGAGGGCCGATGCCTCTGATTGAAGCAATTGAATTTCTTCCGAAAGCAAGCTCGGTGCCGCGAGTTTCGGCGGTCGGACAACGCGGCGCGAAGTTGCTCTCGCGACACGATTTTTCACGCACGCGCCTGTTCTCGAGCAAGCCGCTTGCTGGCGCGTCTTTCCGCTCGAGCTTCGCCGCCAGCTCGACGGCGTTCTCGGTCTGAAAGTCCGCGGACCGGAGACGAACCGCCGCGCCGAATGTGTCCGCAAAGGAAGTCTGCAGACGCGCTGCATCCGCAGAAAGTGGCGAACACGACGAAAGACGATAAACGAAGGCTAATCGGAGGATTCAGCTTGTCGGTTGGCTGGAGCCAGCCGGCTGGAAATGGAAGCGACCGCTGATTTGCAGAAGAGCGGGAAAATGTGCAGACATCCGCGATCCGCTGACGAAATTGCAACTGTCGTGCGGACACTTACGATCCCTTCGGTCTCGTTCTGGCCAAGGTATATGAACTATAAATTATGCAAATAATTATGGTTATAAGGTATAATTGTGAAGTTCTCGGACTTTTCATCAGTTTCCAATCGTCCGCGCAATTTCACGTTCTGCTAACGCGAGACGAAACCGCAGACTTTTCTTCTTTCGAAGTCTGAAATTTTCTCTCAAAATCGCGTTTCTGGCTGTGAAAGAGAAAAAGACGCGTGGCTAAAAGACGAGACACAGATATTGGTTCTGAGAAACGCGCGATTCTGCGGTTGCATCAGCGATAACAAATGCAGCTGGGAGCATACGAGGAATGTGAGAAATGCGTTGCATCAATGAAAACAAACGTAAATAAATGGCTCTTTCATAGCGTTAACGATTTATGCAAAATTATTCACACTGTTTACTAATGTGCACTCATTACAGCTATCCATCCAGTTAAAAAGATTCATTGGTCGTAACGAATTATTTAACGTTATTCTATGCCGATAGATAGGTAATTTATTATGTCGCTGTTTTCTATTTTTTTACAACGAGTCCTCCGCCAACTTGGCGAGTTTTTACTCGCTCTGCACGGCGTTATAAATATCGCGATCGTAACACGGATGACTTATCCCGGACGTAAATAAGAAAGAGATGTTACACAAGCACGTGTGGTTGGAACATTAAACGATACTAACAGGCATAGAACTGGTAGAAAGGGACCGGCAATGAACTTGCGCCGCCTGCTACGATAGAAAGCAAGAGTAGCTATTATGCTCCGACCTCTGAGATCGCCCGATGTCACGCCACCGCACTGTTACGCGTTGGCAACTTGGAAAGAAACATTCATCGCGTATCCCTTTCTCTGCGATTTCTTCTATTTTGCAACTTTGTTTCCGCGTGCACGTTCGAATTTCCTTCTGCTTTGGCCGGCGGTTTCAACTTTTTGCGAAACGTCGCTCACTGTCGACAGGAGAATACAATTGCAAGGATAAGTCTAAGGAAGCGGTGGAATAAATTCGGTCGATGAACAGCGCCAGTTTTCTATCGACAGCGACGCTAAGTGGTTGAGAACGAAATCGATCGTCCGCTTGTTGTAAAATAATTATCGCAAGAATCACGAGGCTCTGCGTGCTCCGTACTGCCTTCGTAACTTCTTCACCGTGCCTCTGTATTTATATAACGTCTTTTCTCGTACCCGTGATGCATTCGTGACGCCTGAACACTCCACATAGCGTGCATCTAATTTCATCTTAACGTAACTTACGATCTAGTTACTGCGACACATTTTACGCCTACCAACATTAGGCTGACAAAAAGATCAGTCGACTGTGCCTCACCTTCATGCGGCAATAAGTTTCATTAACGTGAAATTACGTGGACGTCGCCGCTACGTGTAACGCGGCGCTAAAAACACAACATCGTAAAGACGTGCTGACGATACGGCAATCGCGATAAAATTCGCCCTAGGACAGTCGTACGCACGTGCGTCTGACCAAGTTTGTCACAGTCGCTCGCATCTAATTTCGTCTGAATATGATTTAGAAAAAAGTCACTCGTCCGCGTGCAACGACGAACTCCATTAGCATCCGTGTGCGTGGATGTTCTCGCGAAGGAAGCCACGCGATAAAAACGCGCCGATAGTGACAATGATTGTAAAAAAAATTCGTCTGGTCGTATCTGATCAACTTCGTGCGAAGATAATTTACGAAAAAGCGGCTCGAGCTTCGCGCGCCAATGAGTTCGACTACAGTTGAATTGCGAAATGTAACGGTAACGAACGATGAGCGAAAAACTCGCGTAACGCGGAGACCTTCTTGGGAATAACGAAGCTCAGTCTGTGAAAATGTCACGTGGAAATTGACGGAAACGATTAATTAAACCCTGCAATATACATGTAAAATCCTGTCGATATAAGTTGGGGTTTTTCTCAAACGCTTCACGCCCACCAACGACAGGCTGACAAAATTCACTGGACTGTATCTCGCCTTTTATGCAGCGGTAGATTCGATTACAACCGAGTCGCGTTAATACCCTCGCTAAATATAGTAGAACGCTAGAAAGCTGCATAATAAAGACGTTGCAAAGTGGAGGTACGGAACTTGGCGCGAATTAACATTTCCGCGAATATAATTGAAAAAGTCGAGTCTCGGTAAAGAATCGCCTTACCTGTCAAATATTATACAAATATATTAAATTATACGTTGAATATTATACAACTTGTTGGATATTATACAAGTTTGGATATTCTAGGCTGTTCTTATTTTTGTTTAACGCCGTATTTATGTATTTCGATCGATGCAAAGTAGACGAATGCTGTGGAATCTCCGATAGCAGCCGCTGTACAGGGCCACTCGAATAATCTGCCACTCGGCTTGGACACGTAATCTTGAGAAGACTACGCACAAAGCATCCGAATGATTCAGCTACCGTTAATCATCGAACACTCGCCTGTCCGACAGTTTACCTGCTGCCAAACGATCGTCTGCAGACGTACACGGCGCAAGTGAAAACTACTCGCTCGACGAATAATCTATCGCGCCTGTTTCTTCGTAAACACAAACGAAGACGATATAGAACCGAAAAAACGGAAGGAAAAGGAATCAAACGAGGACGACGGAGAAAAAGCTGACGAAACGTCGGTCGCCTGCGGCGTTTTGCACGCCGACGAGTTCGGTGAGAATCGGCCTGCAGCCTAGCAGGCTCCTCGCTAAATATACGGCGCTGAAAAACCGCGCGTAATGAAGAGCTGCCGATAATGAGAATAATAATAAAAGCGGGGCGGCGCGAATAAACGTTACTTTACGGCAGAAACAATTTGTCAGGAAGCGCGAGCCGGTGCCAGAGGCATCATCATCAGGTTACCCAGGTATTTATTAAAAAAACGTTGGCCGCTGACGGCGCGTGGGCACGAAAGGAAGGCCGCGGGGCAAGCGCCTCCGTGCGAGCAATTTTTCACGCGTGCATACATAATCGATGCACATGCGTGGAGGGCGGCCCGGCTCCGCAACAGACGACGCCACGCTTGCGCCGGCATCTTCCAAATAGCTCGAGCCACTTTGGCTCGGTGTAACGTAGCGGCACGACCAAAACGTCCGATATGTTCCGCTTGTGCGGGATGCCCTACTTGGAGGCTGATTTGCGAGCCAGCAGTCCGCGGCTGCAGCAAACCTTCTTCTCGTCTTTGTACGTGGCGCGGCTCGATCGCGCCCACGCGTTAATCGCAGGATTGACCCGCTCCTAAAGAAAATTGCGAATCGTCCGCACGACCGGCCTGCGTAACGCGTTGGGTCCTCAGGTCGCGCGCAAGGTCTCCGCCGTTCTATGGGGCAGTCGTGGACGCGCCACGTTTCTTTCTTTGGTATTGTTGCACTACGTGCGATTCAGTTTGCCCTATCAGCCGAAAATTCGCTTTCTTCCGCCGCTGCGAAACGGGTCGTACATAATTCAACGATGAAATTTTAAACGGAAGCTCCGGTGTTTCCTCGCGAAGCTCCTTTCGGAGATCGATGGAACCGTCATTCCGAATAATTCTGGCGAGAATAACGAAACTCTAGCGACGAGAGACTGCGTTAACGACTAGACGAGAGACTCGAGGTAAAAAGTTCGTATTTCGCGCGATGCAGCGCAAATATTCTTCTTGTGGATTGTACGTTATTGGAAGAAGCGTTTCAAACAGAGCTTGCTGCGTCTCGCGGGGACAGTCTCGCCGATGATCATCGGATTTGTCCAGGTTTCTAGAGATCTCAGGGTGACCGTTGTTCCTGCGAATGGCACTGTACGCGTTTTTAATTCTCCGGGGAAAGTCATCGGCTAGTTTCGTCTGAAAATGCCTGGAAACGCTAAACGCTGAAGTTTCATCGAGGAACGAATTTAATTTCATCGGGTCGAGGTCTCATTGAGAGACATGGAAAGCGCGCAAGAGTACCGCGTTATCTTAGAGTTAAAAAAAAAAACGCGCTAATCGATATACGAGATAAAAATCTGGCGAAAAAGATAGAGTAGCCTTTCGATCGTAAGAACGCCGGCGCTTTTCAAGTGGACACACGCGTCTTTCGAAATCGTTTGATTTCGCGTAATAAAATCGCGCTTTTTTGCACCTTTGGCCGGTTCCAAGTTCGAATTAAGTTCGCGAGAATCGAATTAGAATCGAATAGAAATCGAATTAGAATCGAACGAAATTTCCGGCGATTCGAAATTGCAATCAACGCGTCAAATTGGAGCACGAAGATCGCCGCGCTTCGCAAAAGATTCGAGGACTCATTTTCCTGGCCCGAGCTCGAATTAGCAGATTTTCTGCCGCGAAACTATTCCCGCGTTAGGTCGCTTGACTAATGCACTTTGAAAAGAGCAACTCGAACTGCCGAAAATGTGCTTAAGGAACGGCGCACATCTGCAGTTTGCAGACTCGAATTCGAGTGCACGCTGTAGTAGCCGAAGTACGGCATTCCTGCCATTATCGCGAAACCGGGAAGGCACGTAAATTTCATTGAAAATTCAGTGCAGCGTGCAGGTTGACTCGCGAGCAAAAGATAGATTAATGGGAAAAGAAAATGGCGAATTGGACGTTTCTGCGCTGGTGGAAACGAAGCGCCGCGAAGGTGCGTGAACTGCGCATTGTACGAAAAATATGCAAAACAACTGAAACATATAGTTCTCGTTACGACATCTACCAGGTGAAACGAGCCTCCGCGTAAGTTCCACTTGTTCGGTGGCGGTCGTAAAAACATAAATTTGCATGAACATCTACGATCTAGAAACGTCTTGGTTGCTCCGTTATTAATAGATCGTGGATGTTTATGCGAATTTACATCTGCGCGAGCGCTTAACATTGTCCGAAGGAAATGCAGCTTACGCGGACGTTTATTTTGCCTACACAGTTGCAGAGAAAAATAAGTGGACAGTTGGTAGAAATATTAATCTCGATTGTTTACTAAACAACCTAAGTGCTGCAAGGACGTACTATAATCGATGAAACTTAAGCGTAATACGCCAGTGATAGTTTGACCAACTTCGTTGGTACCTGCTACCAGTACCTGTGCGTTTATTCCCGTCCCCGCCGCTAGATAAACGATCGTAATTATCAGATTAATTATAGCAAAGGAACGATGCAAATTTTTCAATGCTGCTGCGGGTTCGCTTAAGAAAGAACGAGTCGTTCGATCGGTCGCTATTTATTTATTATTCTTTATCGTTTACTTGCGATCCGTGCCTGCCGGCTTTCCATCACTTCCGATTACATCTCCATTAATGGTATCTTATCTAATCTAATCTACCAGTCGCGCCGCGAAACCTATCCTCCTATCCTCGCAACTCCGCTAAATTAGAATCAAAACGGAAAGTAAACTGAACGTTGAACTGCACCGCACTCGAACATATCTCACGCCTATCGGATTCTTTCTGATTAACGTTCTAATATTCCAATATTCTAATGTTCGAATATTCCTCGTTGCGCGTGTCTTTGGCACGCTGTTTGGTGATCGATCAGCGCGCCGAAAACTGCTACAACGTTCGATGTAACCGTAAAACAGGCGAAACGCCCGCTTGCGATTAGCGGATCGGCCAGAGCAAGGACGAGTGCCTCTGCTCGAAATGAATTCCCGGCCGCAGCGAGAAGCTCGCGATTGTTCATTCTTTGGCGATAAACGCGTGAACAGCCACGACCAACCGACCAAGCAGCTAGCCGTCCGCGCTGCGACCACTCAGCCACGCACACGTGCATGACTCTAACCAGCGGAAACGAAGGAACACGCACGGAACATCGAAATAAGCGCCTTCTAATCCTCATGATCCGCTGGCCCAGTTGCGCAAGCGGCTTACATCGGCCGCTACGGGCAGCCAGAGGCTGGCCAGATCCTCGCGTCAATTAGCCGGGCCAGGCGCGCGTGTACAACTGGAGAACGAAACGAGAAGAGCACGTCGGACGTGGACGCGGATCGATGCTCGGACGCGTCGTTGGATCCAGTTTGCGAAGCTGGTTGGACGAGCACGAGGCGATACTCGGGCGCGTCGATCGCGCCGGAGGGAAAAGGAAACAAAAGCGCGTGGGCGTACGAAAAGCAAAACAACGGGCAGCTGAATGTCGCGGATGGGGCGGGGAACGTGGGTGGTTCGCGCTAGTGTGCCGCTGCGAGGAGGGATGAGGGCGAGGAAAAGCAGATTCAACAAGTAGAGGCGACAGCTGCTGATGAGACCGGCCGAGAGTGGCCAGACTTTTATCTCCTCATTTCACGCGTACTCCAGCTCCTCTCTCTTTGTCTAGGCTCGTACAGGCCGTTGCAAAATACGCGCAGCTTCTTCTTACGCGTTGCATCGCTTGTCCACTGTTGTGCTTATTGGTTTTATAGATAGAGGAACGTGAAATTTGTTCGGTAGCACCGATAAAATGCGTGGTGTCAGCATTTTGTCGCCAACCTCACTCCCGAGGGCTTTCGTCTTATTCGCCGCTACTATCAGCTCCAACTTTGACAAGTCGTGAGAGACATTTTCAGATTCTTCCCACTTATAATCGAAGAACTGCTTCTGCACCATATTTAGATTCTCATCCGACTTCGTGCCAGATAATTCGCATTCGACATTTTCCACGTTTCATGTGCTGTTGTGCAACATAAAGGAAGATCCAACGGTTTGCTTCCTACTGAGGTCACAGTTCATTTTCTCGCTAACCTATCTGCCTTGAAAAATCTTTGGCGGGCGATTTCTTTCTCCGCGCTGTTACCTGGATGACACGGATTCCCTTCACACACATCGATCAGGTCGTCGTCTTCCTCCAAGAGTGTACGCATGACGAAACGCCACAGTTTTCTTCGCCACGTAACATCTTCGCACTTGCTGATTGCATTTTTTTTTTTTTTTTTTTTTTTTTTTTTTTTTTTTTTGTATTGTCACCAACTTTACTAAGCACAACGCTTTACCGCTTCAGTCACTTCGCGTTACTACCTTACGATTTACAGCCCCGGGCTCATAACCTGTTGTGGTTATTGGTTACGTGGATAGAGGAACGCGTGGATAAATTGTAACATGGAAAAAGTATATTTAATAAATGGTTTACGCTTTATCTCATCTTCCAAGACTGACTTAGGTTCGCGTAGGTAATTGGGTTTATATCGGATTAGGTTCAGAGCGGAAGGTTCGTTGCCGCGTTATGCGCAAATCGAAGGATCTGCCTTCTCCCTGGCTCCCATTCTTTTCGATCGACGTGTCTTTCCCTTTCGGTGACTTTTCGCCAGCTGTGGGCGTGCAGCGGCTCGCTGTCCCGAGGAAAGAAAACGTTGCAGCCCGGTTTCGCGGTCTTCCAAAGAAGGCAAAGTCTTATCGTTCAAGTAGTTCTGTAGCGAGCAGAATGAGCGATAATCCGAGCTTGCGCGACCGGCAGAATGCGGTAAATGGGGTGCGACATCCCATCCAAGGTGGAATGGACCAATTCTGGCCGTCTCGCGAAACTGGTGAACCGCGTTTGGAGTACTGTCAAAGCAGCAAGAAACGAGTGCTTCCCAAAACGTTTCCTTCACACTCGACGGTCGACTGTCGGCCAATCAACGATGCGAGGTTAGGGAAATTAAAAGGAGATTCAGAGCCACTGGCTGCGAAGAACGAAACGAACTTTCTCTTCAACTCAATTAGGTTTGCATCTGCTCAGCTAACGTATCTAACAGCGGCCACTTGCGTCGTAGAAGATTTATTTCTAGAACGCCTGTTTGCTAGGTTTGCTACACCGATTGCATTTATTCAAAACATTATAAAACTCGTTCGTATTAGCTGCCATAATCGCTTCGATTGGCTGAGATTCGCAGCTATTTCGTGCCACGCGTATGTGGTCCTGCGTGGCAGAGTTTCTTTCAGTCGTTTCCGCAGAATCCTCTTATTTCTATCGCTTCTTTTGTGCGGTTAAACAGTCGTCCTACGTCGTCTTCGGTTTGTACTGCCAATATCTGCTCCGCTGTTTCATTTCCCTTCGGATCCCTTCGCGTTTCAATCCCTTCAAATCCCTTCAAATTTCAATCGCTTCCTTCGATGCTCTTATTCCGTCGTATAAAGGCTATTCTAACGTGTACTCTACGTTTTCTTCTTTGTACCTGTTGCACGATGTGCATAATTCCTTTGCTTGTATTCTTCGTGGTTTGTAATACATACAAAATTGTTTTATGTACTCGCAACGAGTATTCCGGACAGCGCTACACCTTGCACATTCCATGTATTTCTTCATATCACGATACAGCTACATCGTGCGCAAATTTCGCGCTTTCGAATTGGCTACGAAGGCACAGCAATTGGCGGTCTAATTATAATTATGTAATTACACAATTGCGTGGTGCGTCATATTGTGCACAGGCACACACACACACACACACACACACATATATATCTAAGATTATATATCGTACCATATTTTTCTATTCGTTCTTATTATTAATCATTATTTCGTTCTTATTAATTAACAATTGCCTGTGCTCAATATCTTCAGAGACGTACCACTTTAAGGAGCCTCCGCTGTAAAATTGACGTTTTTCGAGTTGCGTCAAACAGCGACAAGTCGATGCCCCTATAAAATCAACGTACTGGTATCTCTCATATATTTTGTGACACCCTGTACTGGTTTGTATTTGTGCGCGCGCGCGCGTGTGCGTTCATCTCACGTGTAGCTCACCCTCTCACCTTTGCATTCGTAATATAATCTAATGGACTGTGGCTGCGTGGGTGTGTGCGTGGTGACAGCGTGCAACGTGTGCAGAATCGTGCGCGTTTATTGGCAAGCGTGGCGACTGTATCGAGATTGCGACTCGAAGGTGGTTCGACACAACGTGAAGTCTTTCTCTTTGAGTTTTGACCGTTAGGCGGATGAGTTGTGTCGAGATTGTGGGAGGTTCGAGCGAATGGAAGAGCAGAGAGAAACTGGGGGAGATTGAATTTAATGAAACACGCGTCTGGCGTGGGACGATGGTGGTGGTGTAGGTTTAGATCGGTCGCTGGGGGTTGCGCGGATGATATCGACATATTAAGCGATGTCGATGGATTTAACTGATCATTAAAACTGGCGAGAATCGCTCGGTCCATTCTATTTTTCTCCTAATTCGACAGAACTGATCGTATTTCGAACTGTGGCGGACGATAATTCACTGGATTGAATATTAAACACGTTCGATTCTTATCGCCACACTGTTGCTTAATTTTATTGAAAGTGTAAGACGAGCGAGGAAAGAAAACACGACAGATCTTTTCGAAATGCTGAAGCAACTGCAAAATCTCGATCCACGTTTCAGCAACATCTGCTGAAATACGTGATATTGCAATTGACAAACATCGGCAAACATCGCCAAAAGCAACCACGACACATCTTTTTAAGAAGCCGAAGCAACTGCAAAATCTCGATCCACGTTTCAGCAACATCTGCTGAAATACGTGATATTGCAATTGACAAACATCGGCAAACATCATCAAAAGCAACCACGACACATCTTTTTAAGAAGCCGAAGCAACTGCAAAATCTCAGTCTACGTTTCAGCAACATCTGCTGAAATACGCGACATTGAGATTGAACCGCGAGGACCCAAGAAGAACAGCATGGTTGGCAAACACCGTCAAACATCGCCAAAAAGAAGCAGAACGGGTCTCCTTCCGAAGCTAAATCAGCTGCGAAATGTCAACAAAGTTGAATTCACAATTTGAATAATTTGAATTCACGAAAAATTTGATTCATGAAAAATTTGAATTCACAAAATCCACCTAACCCGAAGCTCCATTCACCTTGAAGTGGATCAAGTGTTAATTTCTCGCGTGGAGGAGTAAGAAGGCGATAAGACGATAAAGATGAGGAGTGGAAGATAAGGAGCGCAGGCGGTGGGTCATATCGGTCGCATTAAATAGCTCGAGAATCCTCAACAAAGCTAAATCCGCGAGTCTGAGGAAGCAAAGCCGACCCAAGCCGACCCAAGCCGAACCTGCATTCGCCCTGCGACCGGATCAAACGATAATTGCTGGCGCGGACGAACGAATGGAAAAGTAGAAACGCGATAAGACGCCGATGAAGACGAAGAGCGGAAGATGGCTGGCGCGAGCGGAGGATCATATCGGCGGACAGCTGGCGTTAACTTCTTCGGCAATCCTCGACAAGCTGAAATCCGCCAGTTTCACAAAGCAAACCTAACCTAACCGAAACCTCTGATTCTAAGCGCAACCCGTTCGGCCGCCTGAACCGCGTCAAACGCTAATTGCTCGCGTGGAGGAACGAATGGAAAAGTAGGAGCGCGATAGGACGCTGCGATGAGGACGAAGAGCGGAGGATAACGAGCGCAGTCGAAGGATCATATTCACAGACAGCTCGCATTAACTTCTTCGAGAATCCGCAAGAAACACATTACCCGTGACATGATCCGATACAGAGGGCATGAATATTCACCTACACGCGCACACATGCGCGTTTCTATTAACAGGCGCGCGTGTTCTGTTACCACTCGCCTGTATATTCCCATGCGCGCACACACGTCCGTGGTAATCCATCCGGGCATACGTCCACAGACACGCACACCTACATAATGCAACATAGTACAGCGCGTGTACAGGCGCGCACATTCACCTGTGCCGTATATATCCGCGATTATTGGGGGTGAACGCGAGCGACGGCGCGCGCGCTCGCGTTTAATCCACCCAGACACGCGTCACAGCGTATATACGCGGCGGTATAATATGGCCGGGATGAGTAGAATCGTGCACAGGTGTGTGCATGCGGGCGTATGCTGCCCGTCTAGGCCACGTCCACATGCAAGTTGACAAAGATTCTCACAATTAGCCGCCTTTCTGCGGACAATTTTCACGCGTTTCGAGAAGCTTGCTTTCGTTTCGCCTGCTACAAATCGCAACCAGTACGTTAACTGCACGTATCTGCTCCGATGGTTCTACTTGTTCTTCCTTGGTCCGTGAACCGAGTGGTCTCTTCAGCCGAAGCTTTCGTAGCTGAGCGAAACTCCTGCGACCAAAGCAGGAGTTAACATCGACCACTCCACTTCGATTAATTACACGACCGTGTATCGAGCATTTTCAATACGTTTACGCTTTTACGGGGGCGTCTGAAAGTATGGAAGTCGGATGGAGAAATTTGTTCCGTGCGTTGAACATCGTAATTTCATTCGCGCGTTCGCTTCACTCTTTCGTGTATTTTTGCATATCGCGGGTCTTTCTTAACTGTTTCTTAACTTCTTGTCAAACCAGCCACTTCGTAACGAGGAAGTTTGGTCAGTGGAAAGCCGAAGACAGATCAACTTCGATCGCTTATCCATAGCTTGCGCAGGTTTTCGGAAATCTGTCCTTTGCGAACACGAATAAGGAAGCAGAGATTAGACAGTGATTTGTTTTGTCTACTAAGGATGCTTGACAAGTGAAGTGAGATAACTAAATGTATATGGTAGGATGTTGCGATATAGAAAAGTCATAGATACACGGCAGAAAGACACTTCAGTATGAGTTTCCTCGTTGCTCCCTACGCTTGCACATGCTAATTATAATTAAACTCGCACGTCGTACGATAGATTTCCCAGCGCGTAAAAGAAGCTTTAAAGGCCAAGATGGGACGTGGCAATTAAAACGACATATTTGACAATCGGTCCAAAATATACGCACGCGCCTCGCATACTACCGATAGATACGCATAAAGATAATAACAAATGGCGAACAAATAAGCAGGTAGAACGGCGTAAAATTATTTTTGCCAATACGTTTCGCGTAAATTCTCCTGCAAAACACCACCGCGTATTTGCCCGATATTTCGCTGTTCGCAGCGTCACGATAGCAATTTCAAACTAAATACTATGTATCTCGTAGGAATTATGGAAACGAGAGTGTCTTATTTGCATGCCTGTTACTCCATGATGCGCATACGGTACCGATAATACCTCGACCACGCTAAAAAGTACCCGACAGCCGTATCATTTTGCCCGCCCCATCTGGCAAAGAAAAAGAAAAAGCAAAAGAAAGAGCGAGCAATTTCACCGAAACAAGCTGAATCACCTTGACTGTCTCGATCGGGTTGATTCGCCTGCGAACTTGGGAAAACAAATTGGAAAGCTGCGCGGCTAGAGACGTCGGCAAACGCGACCGATGGTGCACGCGTCGATTGTACGCGGCGACACAACGTAACGAGGAGACGCGACGCGTCGCGTTGCGGCGCGTTGCGGCGCGTTGCACGCGGACGTAGCGGCAGCCGCGTGCCTGCTGCATAGGAGAGAAGCGAGGCCGCTGGAAAAGTTGGAATGCGACCGAGCGGGCAGCCTTGAGCTGCCCAGTAGTGCGAGTCAACCTGAAGTGTGTGCCTGAAGCCGGGTTCACGCGTACTCGAATCGCACAGCGGCCGGCCCTTTAGGAAATCGCGGTCACGCGCGCTGGAGAAAACGTTTCTGCTCGCAGGGATCCACGTTCCTTCTCGTCACGAGCTAACGGTGTTCTTGAAACTGGTCTTTTTTTCTAACGTCGCGAGCGTTCAGAAATATCGGAAACGTTCGCTGAACGCGTTCCGAGCGCGCCTGGCAATATCTCGAAGGTTCGTTCGACGCTGTTCACCGAAATCAAATTCTCGTATGGCTACCACCATACCGTTCTAATACCCAGAAGGTAATTACGCAATTCCGAAAGCAAGAGGAACGTTCCAACCTGAGCGTGGACGCTTGCAACGCGGTTAGCTTACAATATCACCGATTTAGTTCTATGCTCGAAAGCGTTGTCGTTAGAACCGTCTTACGCAGACAGCCGAGACAAACCGACGAAATTATCCCTTCAATTAAGCCTCGCAACACGCATTTTCCCCTGTTCTCCGTTCTTCGCGATCGCGGTTCCTGCCGCAGCTGCGCAAACCGTGTAAACAATACGAGAACTTGGAACCTCGTGGTATCCCTTCAAACTCGGTTCTCCGTTCTCAGACCCAGTTACGTTTAATCTGCAAAGAAACACCGTAGCGTGACGGGAGCGCGCATTAATAAACGTTATTTGTTGAAAAAGAAGAAAAAAAAAAGAGGGAAAATGAAGGAGGGTGGAACGGGAGGGGAAAGAGAAAAAGAGAGAAGAGAGAGAAAGAAAGGAGAGAATTTCTTTTTATTCGGTGGAAGCACGCGAAGCGCTGATGTCGCCGTCGCGGCGCGATCGAAGTCCCTTCGAAGCGTCGACGGAAAGAGATTGCGGAGCCGCGGCGGGGCGGACGGCGGAAGAATTTGATCGATTCACCTGTCAGGTGAAAACGCAACGACCGCGAATAACGCGCTTGTATTTCGCGACATGCCCTCTGTCGGCAGGTACGCCAATCCAGGGCTCTTAAGTTCGATCGATACTCCGTCGGTCGATCGTTCACGAGTCCTCCTCCTCGTCCGTCAATCACGCTGGCGCGCGCAAAAAAAGAACCGCGCGGTTGTTCGCCTCGCGACTTCCGGTCCGTCGACAGGCCGCCGGCCACGTGACGCGTCTTCCAAGACGCAGCTGTCGTCGTCGATCGTCGCGCGCACTTTTACGACTTTTACGGTCGTACGTGCGTAGACCTTGATGCAGAAATCGGTCGACCGCGGCCCTCGCGCAAACTCTGCCGGCCGAAATTCGCCTTCGAGCTGCGCTTCGCGCGGATTCGACTATGTTTCGACTGTTTTTGGGATCGACTGTATTCGTGGAAAATGGCAAATGGAAGATTCTTGCGCTACCCTCGAGGTTCCAGTTATACGGGGTGGTTGGTAACCGGTGGTACATCGGAAAGGGGCGGTTCTACGCGAAAAAGAAGTCGAAAATAGAATAAAAAAAATATAGAATAAACAAATCGGATAGCGAGTTAATAGGTAGGGAAACATAACGTCGATCGAGACAATGATCTACAGTGAGATCCGTTCTACGGAGACGCGATAAAGTGCACGCGTACCGAGCGAAAATTCAAAGTCGATTTTCTCGAGGACAAAGCCTCGAACGACAAATTTTTATTCTATATCTTCCGCTCCTTTCTTCGCGTAGAATCACCCCCTTTCGATGTACCACCGGTTACCAACCACCCTGTATATATTTTCTTTCGTTGTAGTATCGTTGTCGTCGTTGCACCGCCGTTGACACGGCAGTGCGCTTATCGATTTTTTATTGCGCGATCGTGCAGGCTGCCGGTTAAGAAGCGGTTCGATTAATAGGTTAGCCGAACGCGACACACAGCGGGCCAGGCGTCGCAACGAGCCGATTGCTTCTACGGAGAGGTTTGTTCGCCTAGCAGCGGCCCGCACTCGGCGATATCGAACTATCGAAATGGAATATTGAATTTTCGAATCGTCTGCGCATAAAAGCCAGGAAATTCGGCGCGCGGCGTTTTTCAGCTCCGCCCTGCGTATCTGATCGTATATCGCGTAATTTTAGCGGCAACTTGTTCGAATAATAATGGCGCTGAAATATCTGGCGACGATAATGAATTAGATGAGGCGATACTGCGTTAATGCGCGTATAGGAATCGGCGCAGCTTTCCATCGCCGACTATCGACGTTTCACACGGTTGGAGGTTGCACGAACATTAATAATCCCAAGTCGGATAAATATTTGCACGTAATTTCTATCAATTGCACTTTAACGTGGCCAACTCGCCTTTCGTCGCGCGCCGCGCCTACACCGCGGCAACTTTAAAACGAATCGAGCATGTAAATCGGCTGAAAAATGATTAAACAAGGGGCTTTTAGCATTCACGTCGTCCCCATCGCTTTAAAATATGAATGTCCATTCATACGCGTTAAATAATAATTAAACGTTATTGAGGACGCTCGCTGGTCCTTGCAAATGAAATTCGCCTGTAAGAAACGGCTGCCGTATTACGCGTATTCCCCTGTCTCGCTTACTTTTCATTTCCTCTCCTTCCTTCAATTTATCTTTCGACTTTGCTCGCTGCGACGACACCGCCCACGCCGCGCTATCGTTCCCTGGAATTCGTAAGTCGCTCTAGCCCGGCCTTTTACCTGGTTAACACTGAACCTACCACGGCGGTCAAATTGACCGCTTGCAAATTTCTACGCAAATCTGGCCATATCTGAACGTCAACGTATCGCTCGCTAACCTGTGACTTTTCGTAAAATACGCACACGATATATTCTTCGGTATCTATTTCTCTCTGGTTTGCTGTCTTTTCTCAGAAAAACTTCTAGTCTGTCCTGCCTATAGCATAAGTAGGTTTACAAGTATACAAAAGGTAGGTTTAGCGTTAATAACGCAGATCCATGGCACGCAGTGTCATTCGCCAGCCGCTTCGTAAAGAACGCGGCCGCGTGCTGACGAGATGTCGCGATAAGCTCGGTGTTTTCCCTCAAACTCCTTCGAACGCATGGCAAATGTTGCTGAAAATCGCCCCGCGTCGCTCGAGCGCTGCATTTATTTCCAGGTTTGGCGAATACGCCGCGTACGTCGCTCGTCGAGCTCGAAGAGGCCCGAGCTTTCGGAATTGCGAACGACCAGCGAGCGCCAAGGAGCGGAATCGGTCGACGACGAAACTGGGATCGCTTTTTTACGCTGTTTCCGACTCGATACTCGTCACGCGTGAAAAGTAGCCGCAATCTGCCGTTTAAATGGCAATTTGGTGATTGCAGTGATGATCTGCGCCAATAGGATTAGCACGTAAAACGGTGGTTTACAGCTTAATTTTATGTTGTAACGGCCACACGTACTGCGCGTTCGACGAGCATACTCGTCGTCGCTTACCTTCTGCCACGCAGCTCGGGTATCACACGTCTCAAAGAGGTCGCAGCAGCCAGCCGGTTCGTCGATCGGAAGCCTGTGATTTCTTTGCGATGGAAACTAGAAACGCAGATCGATAGATGAGCTGGCGAGATCGATGGCCACGAATTTTCCTCGCGACAGCTCGCGTCGGCGATTCGAACGAATTGCCACGTACATTCGCAGCGGTGGCATACTCGCGCGACACGGTGGAACGTCCGAAATGAGCGCGTTAGACGCGGAAAATAATTAGACGTTGCAAAGTGCAGAGGACGGTGCGCTATTTTCTTTCTCGCAGACTCGTACACTCGAAAATACAGTCTTCCCGCGGAGACTGGACGCGTAGCTGGAATTACATTGCGGACGATGCACGAATTTAATAGTATTAAGTCTATTGCGCTTATTTTTGCGGTTTGCCGGCATCATCAGCTGTCCCAGCAGCACTTGCAAAAATCCCACGGCGAAAAACGGTAAAATGATACGTTGCAGGCGCGTCCGTGTTTCCTTTTCCAAAATGAAGCCTCTAGATTGTTTTCTACGCGGTTCCTTTCTTCCTTTTTCTTTTTTCTTTTTTTTTTTTTTTACATTACCTTTACTATTTCCTACACTTCGTTTTTTGTATCCAGCGACACGATGATAAATGAATAAACTTGTCGCGCGTTAGATCGCACGCAGCTTCTGCCTGCTTCGTTGCGAGAACGCGTAGACTCGTGGCCCATCGCAAAGTGTCCTTACATCGTCACTGCCGCACGCGGGATTTCTATTACCCGCCTTTGCAGTAACTTTAATATCATTCGTTGACAGATATCGTCTGAACGCGGTGGCAGAACAGCGCGAGGGTCGCGAGACAGAGATGAACAAATCTGCGGAAGAGGCTGAAGCAAGGTAATTATCTTGAACATTCGGCGTAACGTTCGCCAGATGCAACAAGAAACCTGGCAAATACGCAAATTTACGTGCGTATATTTTTTTTTTTTTTTTTTTTTTTTTATTTAGATTAATCAATTGTCAATAAGAATTATAAGTAAATTTTTCTGGCGTAGAATGTCATGATTGTAAAGAGTTTACCGCTCGTTTCATTCTCATTGAATCTAACGCTTAAATCTAGAGGCCAATGTGTTTTAGATCTAGATTTGAAAGATTTAGGCGGTTGTTAACTCGTGTGCTATCTATTTCTGAATTTGGACATTGCATCTTTGACCGTTTCCGCGTATACTTAGCGTAGAAAATACGTGGCGTGCATCGACAATCGTCCACGTGACAATTGACGCTGTTTTCTTCGCTGTAAGTCGTCTCGTTGCTAACTTATGGTAGGATGATAAGTTTCCGCGGGTATAAAACGGCCATAAATTTCTCCTCGAATCTCAGCGCACTCGCCAACGAAACAGTAGTCACGACGCTATTAACGATCCGATGTCAACTGCATTATCTTGGTCGATGGACAAAGTGCAGCGGCTCCTCCAGCTTCCTGAACGTTGCAATCAGCGTTCGTGGGAAATTCCACTCTTCCCTTGCTCTACATTGATCGAGCTGTGGGCACACGCTTCGAACATGCTTGCAACTCTGCGCTGTCTCTCTCTTTCTGCGCGTTGCGAAGTCGGCATTTACGCACAGTCGTTTCGTTTCAACGCGCTTTCGCTGCCGCCGTTGACGCAAATCCGCTACGCGGAGTCCGATCGAACGAAAGCAAAGAGCGTAGAGCAAAATTTGCTGGTTCTCGGCTTGGCTTTCGAGCAAATCGAGTTGGAAAATTTATCGAGTACACGCGAACGTGGCTAATCGCGAACTGAACGGCGCCAAACGATCGACAGCGGTCGTTGCACGCGTGAAGACAAGCGGAGAACGCGCGGTAAGATTTGGCCGCGGGGCGCTTGGTGCGGGAGGAAACTAAATTTGAAAATTTATCACACGCGCGTGATTTGGCTGTCGTTTTTCTTGAAAGTGAAGCGCCTCAAACGGGAAAACGGTATTGCACGTTTTCCACTTGTTTTCCCGCCTAGAACAACCCGCTGTCGATTACTCGTTCCCGCTCGGCCCGGAATTAGCCGCGTTCCAGCGTGCTCGATCAATTTTCCAGCTCGATTTTCTGCGGAAAATAAGCCCGGGATGGAACGAATTTCCTCCCGTGTTTCTCCCTCGTTTTTCCACGAGATATCTCGTTCTTACGCCTTTTTACGTACGCGTGTTATTCGGCTACCAAATTTCAGTTCAAATTTCGAATTTCAGTTCAATATTTGCAAATTGCACGCTGTCTAGATTTTGCCGCTCTTTGTCGGCCCTCTGCGACCACTTTAGCTTCCACTGCGCTCCTTATATCGGCCAGTTGATCCGATAATTCTTGTTTACCGCTTGTCCCTGCACCTTCTGCCTCCCTGTTGCTTTCTTTCCTCGTTTATCTTTCAATGCAGCGCACCAATTTTGTGTTTCTTTTTCTTTCTCCTTTTTTTTTTTTTTTTTTTTTTTTTTTTTTTTTTTTTTTTTTTTTTTTTTTTGGAGCCGAGTGTGCCACCATCCAGCTTCTTCAATTTATCTGGACGCGCTCTTGGGGATTCCTCTTCGCCCGTGTCCTACGTCCCAGCTGAGTAATTCCGGGCGTTTCTCTGTATCACTCTATCCGCATCGTTTCCTATATTTTAATTTCCATATCGCTCGCCGTATCGCCTTCTCTGGCGTTTCCTATATTTTCTACGTTATTGCGCTAACTACCTTGATCTTCCTCGTTCCGCGTGTAACAAACTCCACGAAATTCTTTTCTTTTCTAAGAAATTCTACGAAAGTCTTTTCGACCAGGTTAGCCTACTATTATCGTTTTTCGTAAGACGACGAGGAGATCCGACGTGATCGAAGAAAAAATTCCACCCAGACAGACACAGAAACGAGGTAGACGAAAGCCATGGAAAAGGAAGGCTTTCGTTGGGAAAAATAGCGCAGCTGCAAACACGCACTTTTGCACTTGCGAGCAAGATATTGTACGTAGTTGACTTTGAACCATTCGTTTCTTTCCCTCTTCCACTTTTCTCCTCCCACTTATCGTCTACGAGAAACACGCTGGCGACGTACAACGCGGACACCCTGTATATGTTATTTACTCTCGGCTAAATATCGCTACGTCGCATCAAGTGTCTGGAAAATTGCAACGACCGTTCGAAGAATACACGGGCGAAGATACGCAACGTGCGAAACGTTCGATGAAAGATTCATTTTTCCGCTAACGAAGCGAAATCGTTGGAGAATACTCTTTCCTCTCGCGGTATATTCTTGCTGCAGCTTACGTTCGTGCGTTCACACGGTATATTATTATTGCGTTATGCTACGTTCGCGTCCGACGTGTCTTAAAAAGCCACGCTAACTGTCCCTAAGATAAGAAAACGTACAGCAGCGAAAGCGAACCGCTGTGCCGGAGAACCTTCTAATAAATCATTATTATTATGATTATTACGATTATTATCAGCGTGACACGTTCGACTATCGAAATTATCACGCGGACATGGGAGAAATCCGATCCGCGACTCAGAGTCTCTAAACGAGATCGCGCGATCGGACAGGTTCGAGCTTCCGCAGAATTGAAAAGGAATCTAATCCGGCGGACGCAATGGTGAAGCGGTGGATTTTTTATTTACGATTACGACACCGCCTCGCTGGTGATTTTCGCGATTTAAAGTCGATATAAAAATCTCGGAGCGCGCCGTATCATCTCGGCGCGCGGAAGGCAGAAAGAGACAGAATCGATATCGGATCTCTGTTCGCCGGCAGCCCGGCAATATTGAAATTAATCTCGATACTTGGCAAATAAAAACAGGCTACGATAGAATAAGGCGCTGTTGTATAATGCGTTGTTACGCCTACAGCGATATCGAAAACGTCTGGCTACTATTTGTCAACACGACATATTTTCTACCGGTGCATGTGGAGGAGGAGGACGAGAGGGAAAGAGAGGAGAAGAGGAAATAAAAAAAAAGGGTGGGTGGGGGAAATATTTCACGAGCCGTAAATAAACGCAGGCCCGCAGCCACGCTTCTCGCTGTTTTTTGATTTTGATAAAACGAGCCCCGAAAAATATTATAGATCTTTGATAACGTGCGCCGCGTCTGCTGTACGTAGAGAAACAAAAAATGATGGCCAATAAACGTTCTAGTCTGATCTCGCAACGTGGATAAATTGTGCGAAACATTGAATAACGCGATATCGCTGTTTTCCTTTCTCTTTTCTCTTTTCTTCTCGTTTTCCTTTTCTTTTTCACGGCTGTAAATTAGCACGCGCGAAAGCGCGATCGCAATTTTTAATCTTTCAATTCGCCGCAAATATCGCTAACGAACGATTATGCGCGCAATGGCGTAAAGTTTTCCTTCGTCGTGCGATTATTCCTTTTGCTCGTAGTCGCGCGTACAAATAGCGCACAATAGTTGCGATGATTCAAGCAGAGCGACTTTTTCGTCCTACGTTTTAGCTTTAGTTTAGTCATTAGACTATTCATTTAGAAATGAATAATCCGCGTGAAAACCTTCCTGTTTATCTGTTCGCCTGTGTTGCGTGGCAGAATAATATACACGTGTGGTGTGGCGTGTAGAACGACACGCGAGGTACACGGAAATAGCATAAAAAATAATGTAGGAAATAAATAGACAAAGTGACAGAAACATAGAGAATGTTAATTTATAAGCAAATAATACGCGTTTCACGTGAAAATGTTCCTATTTGTATGCTCGCGCCTGTGTGTAGTGGAATGTACATACGCGGTACGGGCTAGCTGAACGATACACAGAATGTAGAAAAATAGCGGAGGATATCGTATAGAAAATAACACGAAAGATAGAAAATATGAATTTGGCAGTAAATAATACGTATTTCGTGCGAAAATACTGCTATCTATATGCTCGGCCCTGTATGTAGCAGAACATACGTACCTGATATCGCGCTAATAGAATAATATGCGAAACGCGCGAGAATAGTATAGAAAGCAATGTAGAGAATAAATGAAGAAAATGGCAGGAACACGGAAAATGTTAATCGAGAAACGAATAACGCGTGTTTCACGCAAATTATATTTTCACCGTCGTGACCAATAGTTCATTTGCCTGTCGTACACACACAAAATATAGGGAAAATAGCACACAAAACGACACAGCAAATCTTGAATTTGAATTTACGAATCAACGACGCTCTCTCGTTTGAAAATCTTCCCATCGATACTCCCGTAAGCGCCGTGCAATAAAGCTATATTTAACAACAACTTAACGACAAACCATACTTCGGCCAACCAGAGCAACGTGCGAAGCGTAGAGAAGCGTAATGTTCAAAAAATGAGGCAGGAAGCGAATAAACAAAACAAACAGATAAAAGCAGAAACAGGGAAAACCTTAACTTTGCAGACCAATGAAATTATATTTTCACGGATTTTCGCCGCTACAAACCATCACTCCCTCCCTCCCTTTGCTTGCTGCATTCATCCCGCCAGTCGCTGGAGAAAAGAAAATGTAGCTGTAACAGAAACTGATCGCGCTATTAAAACATTGTTCATCCCGCAGTTTGACGAGCTTCTTCCCCAGGCTGAAAGCGATTGTGCCGATTTAGGTTCGTCGATTTAGGGGTGTCGGCGGCAATCCCATACGCGTGTTAATGGGCTTCTGCTAAACAGCCGAAAGGGGGCTCTCGATACGATCACTCGGGCCCTGATAAACGGGTAAACAAGTAGGTACTGTCGACAGTAGTAACGGCTCGGTGTGTGGTCAGACGCACGCGTGACTGCAGTCGCATCGTGTTGCGCTAATTCCATGCGAGTATAAATTGATCTCGGCGACTGCCGTTGATCGATCGCGCGACTAGAAAAATCCGCAGTGTTCTTTGATCTGTGACCAGCGGCCATATCGTCCGCCACGGGGAAACTCGCATTCGCCACGTATCGTAGTCGTGCGGCGAAACGGACGTGTTTACGTGCGACCCACGCGGTGGGAAAAACGCAGAAGGAAACGACGATAATCCGTAGAAAAAATGACAGAATTTCGCAGCGATTACATTTCTGCATTGTGTTTGCGCTTTCGTCCATTGCGATCTTCGAATTAGACACTCGCGGTGATAATTCTACTTGTTTCCCGTTCACGTTGCGCTCGTTCGCGTACTATTTTCTTATAATTACCTCTCTGTTGCTTCTGCTTATTGAGCACCTAATGCATACCATTGTGGATCATTTACACCAGATGCGCGTTAACTACTCTAACAATAACTACGTATTGATGGATACATAGTGTTACTATAAACGAATTGTAAATCCTGGAACGTCACGTGCTGTGTAAAACGTGATACACGGCGCAATTGTTTTTTAATTTTTCCCGCGCCATTCGTGGATTCTTTTATTCCATATTTCTCGATGAAATAGAATTCGATCGAGATAGGAGGTAAATGCACAAGAATCGGAGGTAATCTTTTCGAATTGGACAACTGCAGATTTTCAAAGTTGCAATTCTGTGCCGTTCAATGCTTCCCAATGTCGCGGTATTTGTAAAATCTGCTTCTATCTGTAAAAAAAAAAAGCCGACGAATCGAATTAAAGATTAAAAGTAGCAACCGTTACGTAATCATGCGATAGAAGAGTTCAATATATGATAATAGCAACAAATATCAGAGAGAATCCTCTTTGATCGTAATCTTCTTTTCTGTCGATCAGCAGTGATTTGTCAATTTCGAACGAACTTACAAAGACGTCTAACGAAACGTCATCAACGTGAATTACACGCGCGTGCATATCAGACTGATGTTTTCGAAACAAATCCGCGTTGATTGCGATCATCTCGCGTCTCGAATGATTTTTCGCTTCGAACGAACTTCAACCTGTCCCATGTGTTACATAAAGCAATAAAAAAAAAACAAAATGATTACCGAATAGAAATAATCAAACATCATTAACACTAAACAAACCGAGCGAACGTATTCGGATGCGAATTTCCTTCGATCGTAATTATTTTCCCATTCGCTGCAAATATACTCTGGGAAATAAATGTTTTTCGTGTATAGGGCGATTAAAAAAAAAACTGGAAATAAAACTAATCAAATGCCATCGAGTTATAAAATATGTCGAACGAACATTTGTAAAACGAATTCTCTTTCATTATGTCCGTCCCTCTGTTCGTCTGAAATTTTCTTTTTTTTTTTTTTTCATTTCGCCTGAGCTTTCGATTTTTACCGATTGTATAAACCAGGATTCAGGAGGATAAAACTAATCAAACGCCGTATCACTCGATTTTATTTACACATAATAAAATTTTGGTATTGTTTGCGGTATAAAAATCTGTCCCAAAGCAAATATTAAACGCACACGCTGCTGTCATACACGCTACACGAGCGATATTGGCAGTTTGCTTATTTTAGCCATTGATTTTTCCGGGTTTAAGCCGCGATACTTTACACCAAACCGCGTGTACATTTACATCCGATGCATTTTTGCCCTGCTTTAAGGTTCAAGGTTAACTCACAATCCCTGCCAAAGAGTATACCACTATTTTTAAAAAGCCCGAGGTCACCCGATATGCTGATAATTTCGAAATATAAACAGATAGAATGAATTTGCTCGACCAGATTGAATACCGTGAAATAAACATACTTTGTGTAAAATATTTTCCTTCGTGTAATAATAACAACAATAATAATCAACGTGAATCACGCGTGTTTTATTCTATACGTACGAGTTGTTTTAAATAACAGTAGCCATTCGTCAACCCCCAGCGATTTTTACTATTCGCGTTAATTTTTATCCTGTCAAAGTGTTTAATCGTTTTTTTGCTACCCAAAAAAAAAAAAAAAGAAAATTCTTTATCGATACATCCGCTTTCGATAATCATCGCGTAACGCGTTAAAGGGATGTTCCAGCCGAATTAAACGAAATAATCTCCTCTGAAGAATGTCGATGGTAAATAGATACCTGGTGGACGTAAGACAGAGAGAGTTGTTGTTGGGCGAACGCGCCTAAAAGCTACTCGACTGCATCAGCGAGCCAAGCTCTTTGAATCATTCATTCGGCTGGCCGCGCCGAATCTCCATTGAATCAGATCCAAGAAAGAAAATCAAAGATCCGTGGATGGATGTGCGACCACGTGGTGGCCACGCATCGATATCCATTCTGTCGCTGTAACGAGCACGCACACCGGTCCTCCTGCGTATAAACGTCGAAGGCATCGACCGAATAACAGTGCTCGTCGCTGTCTCTCTGTTGCTCCCGCAGCCTCCGCGGTCTTCCACGTGCTCCGCCTGCGTCGTTCGATCGAATAAGGAACACGAGATATTTGGAGATATTTATAATGCATGAACGCGTGCGACACGAGGGGGGAAAGAGAAGAAAAGCCGATGAACGAGGATCGAATGGTCGACCGGCGGGTTTCGTCGGCATCGCCAGGGAAAGGAGAGGCAGAGCAAGAGACATTGGGGCAGGTCGCGCACAAACGTGCCGCCACGGAAGCTTGCACAGAGAGGAGGAGCAACAACGATACGAAGATAGAGACGGAGGAAACGCGCGCAAACCATTCCACCAACGAGGATACAGTGACTCGCGAAAGTATTCGAACGGTTGCGCACACTTTTTACGAATGTGCGAGCTGTTCCATTAACTACGCTACGATCGGCGAGGTGGTGATTCTACGGGGGAAAACAAGTCGAACAGGCAGATTGGAGATCGTTCGTACGACGCGGAAATCGTTTTTCGAAATTTCTTAGCTGGATACGTTCGAGTTGACGCGTGGATTTTCCGCCAGACGAGATGTTGAGGAGCAACATGCTATTCCGCGTGTTCTTACTCGTTTTCCGATAGGGAAGAACCTGTTGTTGATGGTTTACTTGCGCGCAATCAGTATTTGCACTTTGATTAATACCGATATGACTGCGTAGCAAGCAGCTTGCAACCTCCGTGCACGTTTTCAAATCGGTTTCAAATTCCATCGATGTAACGAAGGGAGTCGTGTCTCGTTATAACGCTAATACAGTTTCCACGTGTTTCGCGTAACGCGAACGATACGATACGATACACGAAAGCTTCGTACAGACGGTGTTCAAATACTTTCGCGAGCCACTGTACCCAAAGACCGATGCGGCGAAGCAACGAAGCAGGGAATAAGGAATGACAAGATAGAGAGGCCGGCAGAGATTAGGGGATTTTTATCGCCTACGTGTGTGTAGCGTACGTACGTGATTTGTATCATGGTACATTGATCGATCACGCATGTACATTGATTCGCGATATTGATTTGCATCATGTATGTGCAATGTACATTGGTGCATTCATCCGCGCCATGTATGTACAATGTACAATTATACATTCATCTATATCATCTAAGTGCAAGATACATTGATACATTCATCTGTGTCATGCATGTAGAAGACACATTGATATATTCATCTCTATCATGTATATGCAAGACGCATTGATACATTCATCTGTACAATATATGTACAAAAGACATTGATACATGCATCTGTATCATTTAAGCGCAAGATACATTGATAAATTCATCTGTGTCATATATGTACAAAAGACATGGATACATGCATCTGTATCATTTAAGTGCAAGACACATTGATACATTCATCTGTATAATATATGTACAAAAGACATTGATACATGCATCTGTATCATTTAAGTGCTAGACACATTGATACATTCATCTGTATAATATATGTACAAAAGACATTGATATATTCATCCTTATCATGTATATGCAAGATGCATTGATACATTTATCTGTATCATGTATATACAAGATACATTGATACATTCATCTGTACAATATACGTACAAAAGACATTGATACATGCATCTGTATCTTTTAAGTGCAAGACACATTGATACATTCATCTGTATTATATATGTACAAAAGACATTGATACATGCATCTGTATCATTTA
>JACXIV010000026.1:3401125-3847791 GCA_014737475.1 Bombus confusus | reverse complement strand
TCTTTCATTACTTTTCGGATATTTTTACGACCCTTTTTTCCAGGTGTTCCTTGAGAATTCGTAATATCAAGGTCCTTATCGCTATTTTCATCACTATTACTGGATATACTTTTAATGCGTCTTCTCTTTGGTTTGGTTCTAGGAATGTATAGGGAATACACATATAAATAATATGTGTGTATATATATATATATATATATATATATATATATATATATATATATATATATATATATATATACATATTATACATATTATATACATATAAAAGAAAAGCATTTAAATAAATCATAGAAAAATATACAATAACTTGCGAAAATTTTAAACCACTTATCAGATGAAAATATCATTTGTTTAAATGTTATTTTTAGAATGAATGTAAGAATATACCAAGAATATTATTTTAACTTTGTTGTTATTTCTAAGAAAATATGTAATTGTAGAATTAGCAATTAATGGTACCTCAAAAATTTTTCTTTTTGAATGTTCTTTTTCTCCCTGGCCTGTTCTATATAATCTCATATACATTGTCAAAAATATCTAGACTAGAACATTGAACAATTTTCAAACATTTCTAAATCATGTAAAACTGTACGTGAATAACACAATAAAAGAAATGTTAAAAAATTAATTTTCATATTCTAATCTATATAATCTATGAGCAACCTCTACACGTATGTATTTAATTGCTGTTACGGAACCAGTAACACTGATGGTCTAAAGCTTTTGCATAGTACTGTATACATATAAAAGTAATTATTATAAAAAGTACCTTTTCTCTGTAATTGAAGAGTCTGAACTAGATGATTTATGTGTCTTACGTTTACGAATTTTTTTTGGCTTTCCTACTGAAGAATCGCTATCTGAAGACATATTTTCTGACATGGCAGATTTATTTGATTTTGTATCAGAATTTATCACCTGCAGATCTGAATCAGAATCCATAATCTGTCTACGATTTCTTCTTTCACGTTTTACAACTTTGATAGCTGAATGTTCGCTACTTCAAAAAATACCATGGTTTATTCAATATATTACGGATTTATTAATTAACCATGTTAAATAACTCACACGTAACTTTCTTCTGCCTTTTCTGTCCCTTTTTGTTTCTTATTCCATTTTTCTCTTGCAACATCAGAATCTGAGTCAGAGGAGAACTTCATTGTTAATAGTTTATTTCGCCTCCATTTATTTTTCTTCCATTTGTCATCATTTTCCTAAGTATAATCGAATTAATCAATATCTTAATTTAAAACAAATTAATTGTAATTTTAATTATTACCTTATCACTGCTCTTTTTTTCAGCTTTTTGAGTTGATCGTTTTGAAAGATTCTTTGATTTCATTTCATTTTTGTTCTCCTCACTGTTACTGTTTTCAGAAGTAGATTCTTTTCGTTCGCCTGAAATAAGAAATATAAAATTTAATTTTATAAATAAATTTAATATGTAATGCTAATAAACAAGAAATGACATTAAATTTAGAAAAAGCTAGTCTAATATCTACCAATATCTGAGTCGGAAGAATATAAAAGAGCTTTCTTAGTAACTGCATCTGCTTCCAACATTAATTCCCTATTAGTTTGGAAATCAGCTTGTATTTTTGCGATTGAAATATCATTGTTTATATCAGAATCTTCCTCCATATTTTCAATTATATCAGAATCTTCCTCTGCATTTTCATTTTTCAAATGGTCCAATAGAGAACCTTCAATTTCCTTTACTTTAGTCTTTTTTGCTTTTCTAGACAAAGAACTTCGTGTCAAGCTAGAAGTATTTTTACGATTGTTTTGTAACCTATCTAAATCAATTAGACTGCAAAAATAAGCATATATATAAGTGTATATATATAAAAGTTTTACCACAAGTTAATGAAAAGCAATTTATTTGTTTTGTACCTTCTAAACTCTTTATTCTCTAAATATTGTCGAGATTTTTCTAACGTATTCTTATACTTTTTAAGATCATTTTCTGGTAATCTTTCAACAACAATTTTACAAAACATTTTCAATTTTTTATCTGGCCCAGCATAACTTATTTTAGGTAAACATGCTAGTTCTCTAGAATCCAATGCTTTTTTGTCTTTTGTAAGATTTTTATTTTCATTTTTATTTTTCTTTGAAGAAGTATTTGTTATTAGTGGTTTCAATTTAATATCACTATCAGAACTTGAATTTTCACTACTGTCACTGGAATAATGTTTCTTACTTAAACTTTCTTTTTTATCACAAGGACTCATAGAATCATCTGAATTTGACTCAAGAAGAGCACGCTTGGCACAAATTTCTTCATTAATGAGTTCATCAAGTTTGTCTGATGAATTATTTTCATGAATAGAGTTACTTTGTGTCTTATCTTTTCTTTCTTTCTTATCACACTTTATTTTTTCCGATTGTGATACGTCTTTTTTTTCGAAACTATCATTTGTGCTGAAACTTTCAATAGATTTTTCAATCAGTGATTCGTCATTTGTGGGTGTTTCTGAGTCTGATTCTAACATTGCCCTCTTAGCTTGTTCTTCGGCATCAATATCATCTAAAATGTCATTTTTCTTTTCTTCAGTTGATTCTATAATTTCAACAGAAAAAACTGATTTAGATTTTGCATTTTCAATTTTAGTAGGGCAAGAGTTTTTATCTGTAAGTTTTGTATTTAATTTTTCATTTGTGAAAGAGTTTTTATCTTTATTATCATTATCTTTTTCAAGTTCTTTTAATTTTAAACCATTCACATTCCTACATTCATCTCTGACTCCTATCAAATCATTAATGTTTATATCTTCAGTTGTATCTCCAAATATATCATCTACGGATTCGTTCATAGCATGTTCATTTGTAGATATCTGATATTCTTCAGATGTCTTCTCATTTGTATCAATTACTTTCAAATCATTTTCTGTATAAGTTTTATCTTCCTTTTTGTTACCTAAAATAGAAGAGATAATTTGATCACTCTTTTCATTGTCACCTATTAATTTTTCTGAAGCTTTAGTTATTGTATCTTTGTTTGTTTGTTTTTTATCAGTGTTTATTTTTGTATTACTTGTTCCTTCATCGGAAAATATTTCTTCATTATCACATTCAGAAACTATGCTTGCTGCATTCGAACTATTCTCGGATTTATCGGATTCTTCTGTATCCTCTCTCTCTTTTGCTATTTCATTATCACTTGAAGAACAGTCCTCATGAGCTATACTTTGTACTTTATGACTTTTATTCCATTCTTCATAAAAATTTGTCAATTCTTCTTCCTGTGCATTAAGTTCCATTTTAAGATTGTTGATCACATTTTTTGATTTTTCTATAATATTAAACGCTGACTCTTGGTATGTTAATTCTTTCTTAAAGTATTTCCATTTTACGTGTTCCATCTGTATTTCATATTCTGAACAAATTGCCTTAAATTGATTAAAAATTTTCACAACGTGAGACTTGAATTGTAAGCTTTGTTCTTTACTAATTCTAGTCTTTTTTATTAACTGTGATGTGGATTCTGGGTTTAACTTAGTGGGTATTACTCGATCCTTCCCAGCTTTTTTCATGACACTCAAACTCCTAAGAGAAATTTTTGATTTTTGGAATTCTTTGCCAGAACTAGAGTCTGCCTCTTCCTTACATAACTTGAGATCTTTTTGTTTTGACTTTAATGATGAATGTCTTTTTGTCTTCTTTTCAGCAGATTCCTCATAAATTGCATCATCCGAATCACTAGAAATTGAATTTCTGGTTTTATTCTTTTCTTTTCTTATATTATTAGAATCAACTTTCTTATTTCTCATAATCTTTTTGTGTTCATCATTTCTTAAATGTTCTGTCTTTTGTTTATGATGAGCAGTTTCATTCTCCTCCTCAGAGGATTCTCTTCTAGACCTTTTTGCTTGTTTTGGTCTGTTAATGTCATCTTCATCAGATGACCTTTCAATTGAATTATTACCTAGAAATTAATTAAGGATAATTTTTCTGAATAGAATTACTACTTTAACTTATTGTAATAAACATTTCTAATTTCTAGGTGATCTTCATCTTACGTGAATTTCGAAATTTATAAAAGAAAGGTCGTACATCTTCAGGAATATTGGAATCATTGTCACATAATGACTGTATTGACTTTTTCACTTCTTTTACTCTTGCAAGCCGTTCTTTCATATATATTGTGTTTTCAGGGTTTCTTCTGAAATCAAATATTTGCTGTTAAATTATTAGCACATTCTGAATATGTCACACAAAAACAGAAATTATATTAATTATACTACATAATTAATTTCACATAATTTCCTATTACTACTATGCAGAATTAACATATCAGACTTTATCTTTTTTTTTCTTTTGGGTATATACTTACTTGAACGAAAAAGACATAGTGATTGACAAAATAATTCTCTATTTCCAAAAAAGACTGAATTAAGTATAAAACATTTTTATTTTCCAATTTCAGAACCCAAAATGAGAACCCAAGATTAAATTTGTTATATATGTTTCTGGAAACATAAATTTCTGTTCTATTTTAACACAGAATTAAAAGAATTTTTATTAATGTCATATCACCTACACTATTATGTCATATTATCTTGTCTATCTTGAGTTTATTAACCATTCAGATTACTTAAACAAGTTCACAGTCCTCTGTCCCATGTATGGGTCAGAGTACTTCCAATTCACACGTCCGTTGACCTATCCATGGGTTAGGAATGTTTAACATTAGAAGTCATATAACTCTTGATATAGAAACACGTTGTGTTTGAATTTCTATGTAGATAATTAAATTGTAAGTGTTTTACATGCAAGGAATGATTCAAATGAATATTTTAACAAAAATCATTGGGAAAACAAGAATTATTATAACTAATTGATTGTTTTAAAGCAGTTAATGCAAAATGCATATATATCACTTTCTTGGATATATGAAGAGGAAGTATATTTTTTGGCATGGGCTGTGAACGTGTTAATCTTTAAACATTTAGAGATATCTAATTGCATATTATAGCAGTAATAAACAAAAAGGATAAAGTATTTATAACATGTACTTTTTATTTGGTCCTTTCCAAAATTGTATCTGTAAAAAATACTCATACAATTAAAATAATAGAAAAATATTAAAAATGCGCATTACAAGATCTTTTATTTTATTAATTCATGTATTTTCTCTCTATTTATTCCATAACTTCTATTCTAAATTCTAACCAATGTTACTCTTTAATTAAATATTCAATAATTTTAAAATCAATTAAAATTATCATACGAATGTTTAGCATATTATCTATAACAAAAATATCGAGCAATCACTTATAAATAAAAGTTGATGTAAATTGCAAGTCTGTTTTTATATATTTTCTCTTACATACATTCATATATACATACATATGTACATAAAGCCTTTCCACTGTGCGTATACTAGGTACGTAAAATTGTTTTAATCTCAAAAACTAAAAATTGTTACTGTTTTATTTTTATAATATCGAAAGTAATTACATTTACGACAATATGACTTGTTTGTTCTGCAAACGAGTGCACAATTGCTATTGTCATTTTTACACGTTGATTCTCTAAGACTAAAATAAAGTTAAAAATTTGCATATATTAACTATTTACTTATTAACTATTTCACAGCTTCATATTTATATACGTATATACATAAATTTAAATCATAATAAACTGGTTAAACAACATGGAGAGAACCTTTTCACCTGACATTCTTTTATAAATCATCTCAAACTTTTACATATTATTATATTTAAATTAATTAAAAGTACAATATTTCAATGCAAAAATACACGTATAGGAATGTAATAACTGATAATAATTACTTGAAACTTATATGTATGGTCTTACTGAATAAACCGCCCCCTGACAATAGGATATCAAACTACATATACGCATGCCAAATATAAATTAGTTAATTGTTAATTTTTATAGATATGTTTTTCGTAACAAACATGAAAATATCCTGTTACATATTACAAATAAATAGGATATTAACATATAAGCATGTGAAAAATGGGTTGCAGTTTCACAACAAAATTCTTTAAAATATCACTTTTATTTACTCATTATTGAAAACATATTATTTAACAATAAATAAATACATGGAATTATATATATATGTGTATATACATATATATATTTATGTATATACATATATACATATGCATATATATACATAATATATATACATGCAGATAGTTTATAATGTAAGTATTCTATAACAGAATAAATCACCTAAGAAGTCACCTGATGAAGGCTTAGTAAATTTTCTGTTGACCCAGGAAATATTATTTTAAATCTTGAATGACCTGTATCATTTATTACTAGATATCTTTTCCAATTTACATGTTCTAAGATTCATCAGCAACTGTATCCATTTCTCGATCTTCTGACATCTGTAGAATATGACTTTGTAGTCTGGACAAACTCTTTTCTTTCGGAATATAACATCTTGTATCCAACACTCGGTTTTCTTCAAGTGCAGGAACATCACAAAAAAGACATCTTGTTTCTTCAAACTCTTTTTCCAAGCATGGATGAAAAATTAAACTGCATATCGGACACGTTTTGTACTGCATGGCAGTTATTTGCAAGAGGGTAATAGCACACCTAGGTAATATATGGCCTTGTGAGCATTTGGTAACTTTCCAGGGAAGTTCATTTATAATTTCACCACACAGATTACAAGTCTCGATATTATTTAAATTGAGTTTGGATGTTTCTTTTAAAACGTCTTTAATACGTTTGGAAAATGGTGTTACTTTTTTATCTTCTTCTCCAGCCAGATATGCTTCTAAATACATCTTTAATAAACATATGGAAAGCTTTTGCTGTTCCGACAAAGAAGATTTGCTTTCAAGATGCATAAGATAATTGCATGCAGAGTGAACAAAAATTAAGGGTTGAGCTTCTGATATTTCTCCAGCAATACTACCTATTCCCTGAATAACCTTTTTCTTTTCACAAATTTGTATCATCACAGATGTCCACATTATTACTCGTAATTCATGCAAGGATAAATATTCTAAATTGGATGGTACTTTTGATAAAAGAATCGTCGGATTTAATGCTCTTGTTGCTTTCATTCTAATCGCTTCTAAACAATCCCATAATTGCTCTAATTTCTCATGTTTGCTTTCATTTAAAACAATTAATGGGTCCCAGTTTTTGTCTTTTAAACAAAACATATGTATTTTGGTTGGTTCCTTCATTACTAAATGGTCATATATAGTGTTTGGACTAGTTACGTTTATAAAAATTACAGAGCTTGGAGAATGTGCGCAACCTAAATATCGAACATGACTTTGCGATAATTTATTGTTTACTTTCGTTTTTAAAAGTTGATTTTTTTCCGTATTAATTGAAAACATTAAACCATTTTCTGTAGTGACTAACGCGCAATTTGTGCTTATACAACTCATTCCTAAAAATTATTAATTTACTTATATTAATATTGTATGTTTTCCTGTAAATTGTATAGTAACACAATTTTATTTACCCGAGATTGTGAAGCCTTCTAATTGCAAATGTTCCATAGTTTTTAGTGTACCATTTTTCTCAATGCAGAATAAGAACAAAAAGGGACCTTTTGCAACCAAGATTTTTATGTTCAAGTCATTTTGAGGAAATATTCTTATAGCGCTAATTGAAATACGATCTTTATAATCGTAATATTTCTCAATGAATTTTAGTTCCATATTCTGATCATAATCTTCAATATTAAGAGCATGAATACGTCCATCAATATATCCAACAATAATTAAATGCTTTTTTGTGTCAATTGTAATCCAATTTAAAGCACTTATTTTTATATATTCATTTAATCTTATTGTTCCCATAATCTCAGGATTTGATATTTCATTATAATCGGATATCTTTGGAATTTTATAGATAATTATATCTCCATTGAAATATGCAACAGCAAAATATGCAAAATTTACAAAAAGCTTGCTCCAAGTAAAACAAGAAGCTTGTAATACTTTTAAACAACTTCTAAATGTTTCAAACAAAGTTGAATTATTTTTAGGTTCTTTCAGTCTTGTATTAATTTCTTGCTCCATAAAATTATAACGTATAGAAGATAAATCATATGCAGGATACCAGTCTTTAGAAATTTTGTAAGCTATTGTAACAGCACCTGCTGAAGTTAAAATTGCAATAAGACACTTGCTGGGATGTATTAAGTTCTGTGGTGACCAAGTTAAGTCAATTATTTTTGGTACCATTTCTTTTAAATTAGATAATTTTGGAGTTAAACTCTCCTCCATTATGAATGAATAAACTGCTTCACGTTGCATACCCCAAATTTTAGATTCTATTTTGTTAGATGTATTTTCTGTTGGAATTGTTGAAGGTGCATAAATGAAAGATCTAATAAATTTTATTGTTGAACAAGGAGACATTGGGGAAGGTATCAGTTCCTGCAAAAGATAATATCATTAGGTATATTACATTAATTCTATATATAATATTGATACTATTAGATTAAACTTACAAATATGTGAACTCCTCTTTCAGTAAGGATTGATATATGATTATCTGTAGACCATTGAACTGAAAATTTAGACATAACTAGTGGAAAAATAGTGAAATTATAAATTTCTTCCATCTCCATTGTTTGCTAAATATTTATTCACATAATATGAAGATTTCAAAAATCTTTCACCTGAAGAAGTTTCACATTTGTTATGAAGAATCTTTTTTAACATTTATACAATTATATGCATACATTTCATTTCTCTATTTTTTAAATTCTTTTATATATACTTACATGTATATGTAACCTAAATACAAGGATATATATAAAGTAAGTACATAAATCATTACAATTCAATTTACAATTTAAAACGATATATTAAAATTTATAAAAATGTATTCGTATATTTTATAAATAATTTATAGGTATATGTGTATCTTTTAAAAAATTAAGTCTATAAAAACTAACCTATTGATTGTTATTATGGTTTCTTTAATGACTGTGTATT
This sequence comes from Bombus confusus, assembly GCA_014737475.1. Lineage (NCBI taxonomy): Eukaryota > Metazoa > Arthropoda > Insecta > Hymenoptera > Apidae > Bombus > Bombus confusus. The sequence goes on along the minus strand of JACXIV010000026.1, from coordinate 3,838,828 downwards.
TTTAAATAACGACACATTGGTACATGAAAATATATTTAATAATTAACATTGAATTTAGTCTTACACAATATATGGTTAAGTACAAGTGAGATCAAATCTTTCAGTAAATTTTTAAATATTTGAGTCAGTTGAACCAACGCGGTTAAAGCTGACAACAACCATTAGTAAGTTTTCATCACATATATATAAGTACTTACTAGCTCTTAATTTTTAAAAATGATCATACAACAATTACAATCTCTTATACAATTGATTACAAGCATATATTATATATCACATATATACTATTCGTTTTCACGAATAAGGTATTCACTTTGTTTAAAGCAACATCGTTCGATATTAAAGTTTTTGTATATTTCATATAGTACAATAAGAAATGAATAAGAATTAGGAATAAAAGTATAAATTCTATTATCACATAAAATTGAAATGAGTAGATCATTTCTGAATAAACTGTTTGAGCTAACAGTTTTAAATAGATCTAAGATTATACAGAATATTATGTTGCTTTTGCTGAATTACTATATTGATTGAAACATAAAAAATAGCTATCGAAAATATGGTATGTTACTAAATAGGGAAAACATTATATTTGAGCATTTCCTTAATCTTTTGCTTATGTTTTAAAAAATAATTCTCTCATCAACGAGCACCGCAATAAGAGCGCAGCTCCTCGGTCGTACAAGATTTTAAACAACATTCCTCGTGAATTCCCCGCCCATTTCTTCGAAATCTAATCATTTTTCTCGCATTCTTAATAGACTTATAAGGATGCACATCGTAACTATAAGCCATATAATCATCCATCTCCATTTCTGAAAAAAAAGAATATATAATATATAAATGAAAATATTTAAATTCCTATAATTTTCCTCTATTTGGTATCGGTCAGTAGTAGCAGCGTTTTTAACTCTATTTACATACTTTCCTTTCCTGTCTTTTCCTTGCAACAAATGATTTAGGAGCAATATGTTTTTTACAGCGTATGATCTACTTACCTTGATTGCTTTTTTTAAATCGGCTATTGTAAACACTACCGCATATTATCTGTAAAGTACTTGACAAAATTCGGCCACAATATTGGTGCATTTCTGTCATAGATTGATCTCGAGATTGATCTCGAGATTGATCCCTAGATAGATCCCTAGATTGTCCCTTTTGACCATACTGAAATACATCCGATCCATGTATGTTCCGCTGCTTGTATGTATCCGATGCATGTTCCGCTACCGGTATTAGGATTACTATCACGAGTATTAAACTCATGAGCGCGTATAATCGATTTGCGTACATCTAGAAGCAAAGAAATATTTTTGAAAATTTTTAAATTTAATAAGATTCTGTAGTAATAATAATAATATAGTAGCTTACTCTCATTGAAGAAAATCATTAATCATATTCTATTATTACAATACAGATATTTATACAAATTTATATTTATATGAATGCAACTAATGAAATAGCACCTAATATGTTTTGTTTTACTTTGTATATTTTTATATATCCAAGTTCTCTATAAATTCATAAACATCTGCAGCCTATACATTATAACACTATTAGTATGATATAGTACGATACTATTAATATAACATACAGTACTATATAATATGGTTAGTATGATATTCAACTACTGATAAATTAAAGGTGTCAAAGAACTGTAACATCTATTCGAAAGAATGTCGATTGAATTTTTGTAAATCCAAATGAGCCAAACTTAAAAGCGAACACTTGTACTGGGTGAACTCGAAATTCAAGTATCATAAGTGGATCCTCTCAAGTATGTCTATTTAAATCGCTTTTATTAACTTTTATCAGGACTTATCAATAATGATGCCCCATGCTGTTGCTGTCGCGTACCAGTCGTCGAGTAACGACCTATTTTTAGATATCATTCGTGCAAATGTGAATCTTGTACTGTAAATCTTTCCGTGTTAAAATCCTGGATCGAATGCTTTTCAAATATCTCACAAATTCCACTTATTTGTCCACGCGCGAATATTTGAAAAAGATTATCAGGAAGGAAACCTGTGTAAAAGATCGGGCAAAATTATATCATCGAAGAATTATTCCTTCAACTTTTCCGTATTATCTACTTTAAAAATTTAGTTCAATAAATACACAGAAAAGTTGAAATAATAGTAGCAGTAATTTTTAAGATAAACAATACTAATGGTATTTTATAAAAGATAGATAAATAATTGAATTTAGGTAGAAATAAAGGTCATAGGAAATACTGACGATTGTTTTTAAGATATTAATTATCATACTGGAGAATGATTCACGATTCAACGTACCGTGCTGATATAACTTCCTTCAGCAATATAGATATTATTTAACTATTATTTCCCACAGTGTAACATTCTATTCATTCTTACGAATTGTTGCGGTTCTTCTTCTTTTTAATTGGTTAAAAATGAACTATATAACAAAATCGTTTTTAAACCTTCAATCGACGTAAGATAATAATTTGAATATTATCGAAAAGTAAATGATAAAAAGATCAAGCTCTATAATAAAAGGGAATATATTTTATTGTAATATAGTTACTTACTTATACATCGACAAGATAGAGATCAATAAAACATGTGTATATATATATATATATATATATGAATATTATATGTGTATATCACGATGTATCACAGGTTGGTAGATTTCTTTTTCTTCACGACTAATTACATTAGTCGAAAGATAGCATTTTGAATAGTCTAAATATATTCTTCGCGGTTGAATTGTACAGGTTGATAAAGAACATGAAACATAAATAAAAATTCAATAAGCAAGAATGTATTTTTCTTTGCGCGTAATCATGCAAGAAAAATACATACATTTCGAGGAGTAGCGCGAAATGAAAAATAATACGCATGATAATTATTGAATGCAAAAATATTCGTTATTATAAGAGTTCACTTTTTTTTCTATTTCGATAAAATTTTAAGTTGTATATACGTAATGAAAACAAATGTAGATAATATTGTCGCTGAACACACTGATAAGAAGTAAAGTTAATGGTACATTTCAATTTAAAAATATTTGTTTCTCTTGCATATTTTTAAATTGCAATATTCTAAATCTAAACTATATATTATAGATTACCGCTTCGTACAGATTATATTCATTACTAATAGGTACAGATAGATTATATCGATTCATATAGATTTTATTGATTGTCTTGCTAATTGACCAATTATTTAGAGAATCTGGTCAGTTAATAAAAGAAGATCTATGGCACTAATTCTGCCTCGACGTGAAGTGAATAGAGAAATAGAATAAGACAGTGATATCTGATACTTAACCCAAGATACTGAAATTCGAAAGTTGATAGTTTAGTTGAAAGTTTGTAGTTTATATTACATCGTCAAATCGCTACATAGAAGAGTTACACAACTATATAAAAAAAAACCGTAAATTAAATTTACAAAATTATTATAATAAGATTTAACCCTTCATCGTCGCATATCGGTGTGACTTTACATCACATTTCGTATATGATAATATAATATATTATATATGTTGCATTACTGTGTTATTAAAATATCGATATAGCGGAAAACTACACGATACTGTCTTAACGATAATAATTGACGAAATCAGCGCGAATCGATTGGAACGAAAGTTCGAAAATACCGTAGACTATAAAGGGTTGATACTAGAATTAATATTACAGCTAGAAAATTAGTGATTATTCAACTATTTAACAACGAAAGTATTTTTTATAGTGATTGTCAGTTTGCAAGGCAATACTATGTATCGAATATCTCAAGCATGAATCGATAATTTGAATTTTATTTTGCATGCCGTTATATGTATGAATGAAAGGAATTAGTTTATATAATTTTGGACAGTTACCTTTCGATTAACTCTAAGGATAAAAGATTCCTTGACGAGCTTGAACATTGACATATACAATAAGTATGTTACTCATATTCTCTTTCCCTTTTCTTAATTGTCTTTTTCTGTAATGTCGTAAATTTTCAGAGCGTAGAAATGGAACTGTCTTAATGGTTCTGACAATTGTTTATCGATCTATTGAATTATGTAATCGGTAAGGGATAATCGATTATATTAATTTATCGACACCTTCCAACCACTCTGGTAAGATCGAATTTTCAGTAACAATTTCAAATTAAATTAAAAGAAATATTGCAATCGCTTCGTTTAAGTACTTTTCACATGAAAATGTTCATATTTCCATAATCCGTAACCAAAGATGACACAAATATCCTTTGACCAGATGTTGACGCTTAAAACGAACAGAAATAATCAACGCAAAAGAGTAATTCGTAATAATGCATTGTTCTTTTTTTCCGTTTATTTGTCTTCATTTCATTCGGTTCATCGAAACAATTAAACACCACCGTTTCCGTTCAACAATACTCTTGCATCTTTAAAATTTGAATACACGTTTAAATACTAAACAATTTCTATGTACACCTGACGCGTCTATTTTTTCAGAGAACATCTTTAATACACTGTACCGAAGATTTTTTACATCCACTTGAACACGTTATTTTTATCTTTAATTTTCTTTAAGCAAGAGTAAGGAGAAAAGGCCTATAGATGGGAGAAGAGAAAAAAGAGAAACATAACATTGAGGATAGAAAGAAGTGAAAGAAGATGAGGAAAGAGAGGAGGACGTATTCGATACTTGATCCACCGATTACTAGTTATTCTGCTCTGTTTAAAATCGGCAATCCCAGCAATATGCATATAAGCTCAGTCCCTATTAACACAACTCGGTGACAGAGATGGTAAACGCGCTAACAGCCACATATTTCTACTTTGTTCTTGTTTCTTTCTTTTTTTTTCATTTTTTAGCCAAGCGTTGTAGTTTTATTCCAGGCTGGTTATCGCATTACTTTATTATCTATCATTACTGCTTACTACTACTATCGTTATCCACATTATTGACAAGAAATCCGCTTACAGTGATAGGGACCTAAGTTTAGTCTTAAATCTTGAGGAGAGGTGAACGTGAAACTCATTGACCTCAAATTATCTTTTTCTTTTGTTTCTTTTTAAAATTTACCTTTGAAATTAACTTTCTTATTTTTTAGCGCTAAATATATATTCCGAATAATTATATTTATTTCTCATTTAAATGTAAGTTAATAAAAATACAATACACATATGAAAATAGAAAGTACACGTTAAGGGATACACTTACCGGCTCGTGAAGAAGCTCGTGATTCACTAAGGAAAAGCAGAAAAAATATGTTAGCAAAAAAGGTTGCCGAGTTCTTTATAAAATTGTAGAAACATCTAGTAATATTGAACACGTTATCTTTTGTTACATTAAATGAGATAATATGGTATTTCGCTGCATATCAATTTCTCATTTCTCTTTCGAGCACAATTAAACAAAATTTATAAAATAATCTTTAAAAAGAAGATATTGGTATCAATATATATTTTATGAGACTAAAAAAAGATGTTTCAATATTTTTTTAATTGAAATTGATAAAAAAATAATGTATATAATAAAAAATATATGAATGTTTAAAATATAGAATGAGGAATCATAATTTGTGAACAGAGATAAAAGCTCTATTCACATTGAATTGAAAGACTAAACCAAAGAAATTCACATTTTTTTAATATATTTTACAAAACGTTCTATTCGTACAGCATATAAAACAATACTCTGTATTTATTTTATATTCACACATTAGCTCTATACGACTGTACCACCATATTCTTTCGTTATATGTAGAATATAACTTTATACAGTATTCGGCGCGATTTTCAAATGTCAGTACTATGAAAGTGCGGTATCTTTTTGTTGTGTGGTTCCAGCATGCTTTTCGCCAACTGAAAATGCCGGTGTAGCGCTATCGAACTTCTCCGAATTAATCGTTTTAGTCGCACGTTCCCGATCGATTGTCAATTCCGTTGCATCTGAGCTCATGCTTTTACCAAAAACCCTTCCAGGCAAAAATTCTTGCTGCTCGTTCGAACTTACACTCGTCTTCAACGACCTGTCGTGATTGATGTGCGTATCCTTCACTTCCGGCTTCAGTTCATTCAATGAAATTCTTGAAGGTTTCGATGAACTTTTCAGATGCACAATATGATTATTCATTGAGTCCGTGCTGCTTTTTTTATGGCCTATATGATTATGGTGATTCGAGAATACAGAATCCGTTTTGCCTAGAAATTGGCTACCGCTATTTTCCATATTGCCGATACCGTTTGTGCCACTAGTACTTCCAACACTACTGCTGCTGGAAATATCTCCCATATTGAAGTTTCTTTCCTTCGGACCAGTTTGCCAAAAGGAATCATCGAATACCTCTGTGTCGCGTTGCTCTGGAGGTAGTCTGCTGATACGAGCCTTCACAATAGCCAAGTGTCTATGCACGTAATCCTGATGAGGTGCCAGGGCTGCTGCTCTTTCCAAACATTGAGCAGCCAAGCCTAACTTACCACGCTCAACCATTACGACACATAAATTGTGAAGGCCTTGAATATTTGTTGGGTCCAGTTGCAGTATCCTACGGTAACACTATAACCAATTAAAAAATTCCCATTAGTGTTTCGTGTTTCTATGGCGCATAAAATATTTGAAAGAATTTTATGACTTCAAACTCTCTCTTACATTTTCAGCAGCATCCAAATCCTTTATATTATTTATATAAATATCGCCTAGAAGGATTAATCCTTTAACGTGGTCCGGGTGAAATCTAACTAGTTGGTTTAAAAATGGAGCAGCTTCAAGGGGGCGTTGTTCATCTGCTAGCAAAAGAGCCAAATTGAATAATGCTGAACGGAAATCCTCTTTAAGAGCAACAGCATTACGGAACCATCGTTCTGCGCTTCCGCTATCATGGTCATCCATAGCAAGCATTCCAAGATTAAAGTGAACTCGTTCATTATTAGAATCCTGAAAGTAAATATCGATACGTTTATGATGTGAAGAAATATTTTGAAATATTATCTTTACATTGTGTATGAATAAATGTAGAGCAAAATACTTTTCGTAAAAGTTTCAGAAGTCTTTCTCTGGCTACTTTTCGTAATTCAGCACGTCCTAGCTCTTGAAGTAAAATAGCTGAATTGAGTAACGCTTGTTCATGTTCTGGATCAAATTCGAGAGCCTTGTCGAGATATGCTAGAGCTTGAGATGCTTTCCCTTGTTCAAGAAATACGACTCCAAGCTTTAAAAATTAAAGCATTATCATATTAGTAATTTATTTTTCTAATAAACATTGGTAACATTAATGATTTCATTCTTGATATTTACGTTGTAATAAATGTCTGGATTGTTACTATCGTAGAAAAGAGCCCGTTCATAAACTTCTTGGGCTTCTTTGGTACGATTAAGTTTAATTAAAATATCGCCTCGATTAATATACGCTTGCGTGTAATCGGCGCGCATACTAATGGCTTGTCTATAAAGCAGATCAGCTTCTTCTAACCTAGTTGCATTCTTCGCTATTAGGTTTGCTAAATTTACGAAAACATTCAAATGATTCGGAGCTATTCGCGCTTGGTACGACTCTCCGGGTTTTGCTTTTGGTAGTAAAGATTTTGCCTGAAAGAAAGTTATCAGATGAGCTTAATATTACTTTATCATTAAATTCTAATAAATATATAACTTTAACTATGCAGTTACCTTCAGATATGCGTCTTCAGCTTCTTTAAACATTTTCAGATGATTGTAGGTTCTACCCACGTTAATGTGTGCACCAATGTCATCGCCTTGAACTTGCACAGCCATATTAAAAAAATTCAATGCTTCCTTGAATCTTCCTTGACTTTCCAAAGCATGCCCCACATTATTGAACAATTTCGCATTGCGATCATTCACTTTTAATCCTGACATGAATATAGAATATTCATCCAACCAATCGTAATTCCTGATAAAAGTCTTCGTTGTGTGCGCAGCAAAAAGAGTTATTAATAAAAATAGTGTTACTTTCTTAAATCTGTAAATATAAAAAACGAAAATTAGAAATTTGTTTTTGAGAAAATTTTGAATACTCAACAATATTTTCTTTTTAACGAAATGTACTTTTTATTGGATAAAATGCTCCATCCATATCCAATGAGCATACAAAATCCCATAGACGGAGCATACAATACTCTTTCCGCAATGACGAATCCAACTGGGAAGAAGAGATTTGAGGCAGGTAAAAATGGGAGTATCATCATAGCCAAGCTCTATACAAAACATTCGGTTCATATCATTTTTTGGGAATAATACTTTTAGTTTAAGCGAAAAATACAGTTAGTTTACATTTGATACTAACCATTATGAGAATAATAGAAGTTTGTCTATTAGGTGTTAAAATTGCTGTTACCAACAATCCTAATATGGTCGTATGAGTTGCTACAGTGGCCAGATTACGAGGATCTGTAAAATTTTCTATTAACGGTATCGTTCCCATAGTCCAATCACAGCATAAATCGCTTGGAAGAAATAACAGCCTTAGATTAACTGCTGCGAGGTAATTATAGGTAAGCTGCCTTATTGGCGTTGGGGCCACAGATGCGGGATTGTCAAATCTAAAGTATTATTAAAGAATTGTTTTTCTTTGTTTTACTATTAAAACTTCATTATTTACAAGAATAAGATTTTTTTGTTTCAATATCTTTTAATTATTATTTATAGATACCTGGTAAATACAGGTAACTTTGAGCCCATTACATGTAGCCGAAGGATAAGTAAACTAAACGTGACAAGCGTAAGGACTGTCAGTCGTTTTGTACCTTCACTGGACCAAGCGAGTGATATTTTTTTCCCACCAAAAGCTGCTCTTAACGTCAGGAAAATATCTATTGCTCTTACCTAAGCAGGTAATGAAATATACAAGTTGAAATAAATATTTAATATTAATAAATATGGTTTACATATAAATTTACCTTCTGCACAACAAAAATTTCATAGAATACACAAACTGCAGTGGCTGTTATTCCTTGTTCTTTGCACAACATGGCAGTAAAAACAAAAGACATAGATAATATCAAAGATTTCCATCCTAAAAAAAAAATATAATAATATTAATATCTACTTGAATGAATAGTAAGTTATAGTAGTAAATCTATTAGGAAATAAGGATAAAAAGAAACTTTTAAACATTTTTACCTGTAGATCTTCTACTTCTACAGCATTTAGTGTACATGATTAGAGCCGCTAAATAAAATAAAGAGGACAATGTTTCTGCTCTTCCGACCACTCCTGTAACCTTAATACACGATTATCCACTGACATAGCATCTAAACACGAACTAGGAACTACGACGCGATCGATCGCTCGACGTCGACCCTTTGAATCTGGACACATGATAGATTGTCGCCGAAGGGAAGAACAAGGACTAGAAATAATTATCAAATAATATTCTCATATAATTTCAAGGTAACGTCGATCGATTCGATCGATGTGGAAAGCAGTTTAAGCAACTTACTGCCTCTGTATGTATAGGATGAACCGCAAACAGAAGAGAAGACACAAAAGTTGCAGAATCAGATAGAAACATCAAGCATGTCCTGCAATGGCGATTAAGACATACTTTATACTGATTTGTAACTACTTTATAGAATTAATGAAAACAATTTCAGTGATATATGTATAAGTTACTAATGTTATGTCACATTCCTTTGGTATCTAATTTTTAATTTGTCTACTATTTGTGGAACTAAATCAATTAATTATATAGCAAAGTTAAAAAGGAGAAGTCTTAGTATAAAAAAACACACACCTGAAATATAATAAGCTTACTCCAACATGTAGGATAACATTAAGCAGGTGATATCCCATAGGATCCAACTGGTGAATCAGGTAATTCCATCGGAATGTGAGAACGCACAAAGGTCTATATGATTTGTGCGACTGCTCCTATTTGCAAGAACAGAATTCTTTCAATATTTTGTACACAAGATAATCTTATACAACTACATAAATAATAAAATATTTTAATGATACATTTCATAGTGTCATACATAGTGGATCATAGAAAAATAAACAGAAAGTTACTCTAACACTTTGCGTTTATTATACAATAATTTAATTTAAGAGAAAAATAAATTAAGAACATTATCTTCGTTGAAACAATCGGCAAACAACAAAAAAAAGAAAACAAACTTCTCTGACCAGAAATAAAGCCGACTGAAAAAAATATTGATTCTATCCATATAAGAAACTTAAATAATTCGAAATGAAACTAAAAAATTGTCTTGCATAAAACTGATTCGAATCGAACCAAATCGAAAGGGAAGGGAAAGGAGAAGAGTTGAACGGATCAATACACAAGAAGGTAGAGACAAGAGTAAAAGGGGGTAGGGGAAATCGAAACCATCTCTCTATCGTATTCACCCACCTTGTGCATAGGAGTACCCCAGAAATCATTGTAAAAAACATTTTTCAGAGGTGTATGAGGCCTTAAGTCGCGATTATCTTTTATCGCAGAAATGTCATCGAAAACGAAGCCGCAATTAAGGCTATTTAGATAGACGGCGAACGCGCTTATGGCGACAATCGCCGCGAGTGCTCCTCGCGCAGGCACTCCCATCACAAATAAGACATTGATCGGCCGTGTTTTTCTCGCGATTTTCGACTTAGAAACCCTAATCGGGAACCTCTTTCGATTTCGCTACCGACGTTATCTGTTGTTCGATATATTTTTCCCCGTTTTCTTTTCTAACTATTTATGTTATCTATCTAACTAGCTATCCTGTCTGTCGAGCCGAGAGTTTAACCCCGCGATGTCCAGAAGAGACGCAGGAATCTTATCTCTAGGCACGTAGACGTTGGTACGTTCCTCTTCGAACACATTATGGACGCTTATGTATCCAGTACTGTGGAATGCAAGCGGGTTTCCTCACAGACCGATCCGCGGAATTCGACGAAAGACATGTCAATGGCAAGCAGGCTCAAACGTTCCCCAAAGGAAAAAAAGGTTAACACCGAATAGACAAACCGGCGAACCGGAATCGTAGATTACTGTGTGCGCGCTTTAAGATCGAACTGTCAAACGGTAGACGTGTATACGGTTGTACAGCAGTGCACGTTACGTATCGTGAAACGAGTACAACGCAAGTACGATATTACGACGGCGACGACGCGGATTTACTTCAGAAAGAACGCGCATGCGTGGTGCTCGACTAAGCGCGAACTACCATCGTACACATCTTCACCGACGTGTAATTCAAAATATCCTTATTTTTGAAATATTTTTTCTTTAGGAATATGTATATGATAATTATTATTTTTACTTGTAGCAAGTGATTGATCTAACAAGTTTAAACATTATGTGATAGTATTAGTTTAGGTCTTGTAGTAGAAAATTTTATGTTTGGTTAACCTAACATATATGCCGGTTATTTAGATTATTGTGTTAGACTTGTTTAGACATCTATGGAAAATTTGGAAGATATGGAACCTTTTTTCGCAATCCCAGCATGAATTCACTAGAATTCAATAATGCGAATTGGTTATAAAGAAATCACAAGTGGAATGTTATGTTATTACATCCTTGGTTCTTAATGGGTTAGTTCTATTCATATGTGTTATATAGCTAACGAATAAAATATTTTTATTTCTACCTTTATTTGTTTTATAAAAATAAGCAAAATTTCAATTATATAACAGTATTTTATAACAGGTATAAATAAAGGAAAGAGCATGTGATGTGAAGCATTTAAAACAAAGCGACCGCGCACAGTTAAAATCGACCAATAGGGGCGTCGCATCGTATAAAAATCGTGGTGGGGGAAAAGCATCGTAGACGACTCGTAGGGCGACAGTCGAGGTAGGCATGTCCTAAGCTTCGTTTGTGGTGACATTTGCGCTGTTTGAAACAGTTTTCTCGTAAGGTGCCGAATCAAATTTAAATATCTTCTCACGATCGATGAAGTGATCATTACCGGCAGGGTCAACACGATCATCTCGAGATTGCCTGGCAATCCAACAGCTTCTCGACACGAAAAAGAAGCAATCTTTCTGCAAAATTCAGTAGCGTCCTTTCCGAATCTGCCGAAAAGAGTGAGTATTTACAACTTTATTTCTCTGTTATCTGCGTTGTCGAAAATGCCATTCGCACGATTCGTATAATGAAAGATACGTTGAACTGAATCGTGGATAAAATCAAGTAAATTTGATCGATGAAAGGGAAAACGCGAAGTAAGAAAAACATTGATCGAATTATTTTTAAATAATAATTCCGAATTATAAATGGCTACCTAATGTGTATGTTTGTGTAATATAGTAAATAAAGGAGAAAAGTGAAATAGGATGATAATTGCAGCAGAAATAGTCTTTATGGATATTTTAAATACATTCTGTAGGAATAATTTATTAAGTTCAAACGAAAAAATGAATAATATTATTAGGGAAACAAGGTAACTGTATGAATCGTATCCACGAAAGAGAAAGTTCAACGTATTTGTTTCGGAGCTGCGCGACAGTGGCGATGCGTGAAATATAATATAAAGGGGCTGCAAGCTAGGGGAGAAGAGATACAAAGAAAAAAAATTACTTTACGTTTCGACCGGTATTTGTTCGATCGAATTTGTCTGTAGACTCACTACCTTAATGCCCTCACCTGCTGCATTCATATTTGTAACATTTCTCGGAGTAAAATTAATCGTTTTTAAACATATATATATAATATATTGGTCATTATTGTTTTAACTAACAATGTATAGATTACAATTTGAAAAAAGAATGAATAGTGGAAATTCATTAGAAAATATGCACATATTAAATAATTATTATATAGAACGAAATAAACGTTGTTCTCGTTTTTAATTAAATTTAATGTTATTTCTTATTTTACGTTACTTCTATATATTCTATATACACTTCTATATAACGTATTTGTCACTTAAGAAAGAGAGTATAGATAAAAAGTGTATAATTCTATGACAGTCCATAACATATAACAATCCGTGCTACTGAATTAGAATCTTTTAATTTCAGTTTGATGTTTTAAATTTGAAAATGTAAGTTATTAAGATATATTAACATGTGATAGAACATTTACGAATTTTAATCTAATTTAAATCCTAAATTACGCAAATTATTATTTGTTTCATTCTTATTCTACCAAAAAATTAAGTACTTTATTTTCGAATTTGTAACTCAAATTTTCATGTATTTATATGTATACATTATATTGGTCAATGATGTTTCTATATTGATAATGTAAAATAATTAAAAAGTTAATACAATTTGATAGAAGGGTAAAAGCTTCTGTAAAGGTACCGGAAGTTATCGAAAAATAGAAGCGAAGTAACTATGTATTGCTAGACTCCTCGAGGCAATAGGCTCGGAGAGCAATGCCATCCGATCGATCGGTTTACGTCTGGGCGTCCCGACGCCGGCTGCAATGCTTATACGTATACAGGGTGTTCACTCCAACGCGACGCACAATTCTTCAACCATTTGCGAACATATAACATAAAACTGTTATTAATCAAAATCTATATGTATTGATGAGATATCTGTTAATTGATGGTACAACCAGTAAAAGAATGATTCTTTCTTCATCAGAAAATAAGTTCAAACATAAACCAAATTTGTTTATTATATATTATGTTTTTGAAAAAATTGTCTTTAAATATTTGAATGGTATGTGTCAGATTATTGCTTCTCCTTATGTTATGTTTTTATGTTGGATTTGAATTGAATTGAATTTAAACACTCTGTATATGGGGTGATACAAATTGTAATGTCCGCATGCGTTTTTCCTTTGATTGCATAAGCTTGAAATTTTCCATTATGATATTTCTCCTTACCCTTAAAATTTATATTCTTTCAAATTCATTGAAAAAGAACCTGTTCTACTTAATAACTAAATGTTACTATCAAAAGAATAATTAAATAATTAATAAATTATGTCTGTGAACATGTTTTATGTCTATTAAGAAACGTAACAATGTATTTATATATTAAAAACACCGATCTGTTAATAAATTTAATTGATGTTGGATTTAATCCGATTTTTAGGAGTAAAGGATGAGTCAAGAGGATCAAGAGAAAAGCATGGATAAGAAAGAAATTGCAGAGGAGGAGAGAGAGAAAATGTTGAACGCCGAGAACACGAAACATACGGTGGCATCGACCGCTCCAGACGCGGAATCCGAAGACCAGAAACCTAAGAAGAAAATTCCAATTGGCGGTATTAAGATGCCCGGCTTTTGTCGTACGAAGAGCAAGGAGCTGTGCAAAGTAATAGCAAAGGAATTTTCTCTTTAATTCTCTTTAAACTGTCTTTCCTTTTTGTTTCAATAATAGTATATTATCAGGACTGTCTTTTTAAGTGGCCTTATCTTTCTGACAAGATATCTAGGACCTTAAGAGTTTCAGCATGCTTTAAACCTTACTCCAAAATGCTTTGCAACATGCTTCCTCAAGAAACTCAAGTCTGATAGCTAGATTACGGATGTTTATGCAAATTCGAATTTTTATGAATAAAAGATAAATAGAGATTTATTTCATCCTGTAAATATTACATTTAAATTTCCTATATATGCATACACATCCTCAATCTACTAATAGCATCCTGCATTTTTTACCACCCTATAGAAGCTGTAATACATAGGGAAAGCGAATGTTTCTTGCATCCGCAATATTTCATTCATTCTTCAGAATTATGTAGAAATCATTGTAATCGTGTAATCGTTTTGTATGATGTACGACTGTCGTTGAGATTCATATATTCTATTTTAAATTGCTCGCTGCACGCGCTGGTAGTCACGCAAACATTGCTGTGGACATTTAAATAAATCTCAATAGAACCCGCGTAGAATATGATTATACCAATTATCAATAAGCATCGAAATCTTAATTTAAACGGATATAAACATACACGACACCATGAATACAAATTTTTTTTTTTGCTCGATTGTCTGTTTACAAAGAAACGATGTCATTCGAAAGAGCACAAGTTCCTGGAGCACCATGGCGTGTTCATGAGGGGTGTTCATAGCCCCGTAACGATTTTTTTTCCAACATTAAACCAATGGATGACGTCAGACGAACAGCACACCTGGCATTATTGATTATGTACCTTTTAAATAATAAATATCGCTACAAAATGATGATGATGATGATTTTTAAATTGAATATCGATGTTATGCAAGAAACATATATTATATAGAGAACATACACCAAATGCATATATAATTTCTATTGTTAGGAGGATGATTGTAAGCCTACTGAAATTGGAGAAGGCGATTCAACGGAGAAAACTGTCAAAGAAAGTGATCAAAATGTATCATCAGAGAAAACAAGCACACCGAATAAAGACGCAAAGGAAAAGGAAAGCCGCAAGAGAATTCTCGATACCATAAAGTTACCCTTAGTCTCTGTTTTCCCTAGAAAAAAAAATAATAAGGTAGTTAATATTTTCTTTAAATTAATTTTTCTTTAAATTGTCTTTTTTTAAATAAAATTCTTAAACAAAGTTTCAATATGATATGAAATTTGTGTCAACTATCTATGATAAAAATGAAATATATTGAGCAAAACCCTATACAGTCTTGAAACATAATTTACGACTTTCAAGCACGTACTGCCTTTTATCAGGATGTATGCTTCGCCGTTAATAGCTGCTTTATTCGTTTTAGTCAGTAATATTTTAACGTACGAAAATACAAATATTATTGTCTTATAAGTTCCAGTACAAACAAAAATTAATTGTACATTATTTTGTAATGTACTATAAATTATTTTAGGAAGGTGAAGTGGAATTGGGAATTACTGGAGCTGCTGGATTGGCGAGTGTTGAAACTCTTGACGATGTTGTGACGGAGAAAAATCCTATCAGTAACGAAGACGGTATGGAAACTGTTCGACTCGATGGAGATGCACCAGACGGAATTGAATCTCCTAAACAGCATTTCCTTGTAGCTTGTATATCCGCTGCGAGGAGAAATTTATTCGTGCTAGGTACGAAATTACGACTTGGATTTGAATCTTTTTATTTTAAATTTCAAATGTTGAACAATTTCAATTATGTAAATTTAAATAATGTAAGTAATTAATTTGTTGTGTAATGTATGTATTAATAATAGTGGCAACATTGTGTATCCTGGTATCAGTCGTGATTATCATCTGTATCGCTTGCATTGGCCCGAGAAAGAATGTTTCACAGCTGATAAAGGATGGGAGCTTTGTTAAGGCAGTAACTTCTTGCGGACCTGTGCAAGGTGTGTCAGAAGATGGTGCATTCGCATTTCGTGGTATTCCGTATGCAATCCCACCATTAGAAAATCGTCGTTGGCAACCTGCGGAGCCCCTAAGAAAAATTGAATACTGCTGGACGAATACGTATCAAGCACATAATTCCTCGAAAGTTTGTTGGCAACGAGAGGCTTCAGGAAGGATTATTGGAAGCGAAGATTGCTTATATTTAGATGTTTTCACGCCTGAAGTCAGATATGATTCGCCTTTATCGGTAGTCGTTATGATTGGTGCTGAAACCCTCAGTGGTGGTTCTCCAGGTGTAATGCAGCCTTCTGCAAAACTTGCTCGTGTCCGTGATATGGTGTTTGTTAGACCTAACTTCCGGTTAGTTTTAACTCCTTAACTTGATTTTGATAACATTGTATAATTTATATAAATATTTTAAGTATTTAGTTTTGTTATATTTCAGATTAGGAATCTTCGGTTTCTTAGCTGCAGATCAACTTTCCAGAACATCGCATCCTCTCACATCCGGAAATTATGGGTTGTCGGATATTATAGCAGCACTTCAGTGGGTTCATCTTAACATTGAAAATTTCGGCGGAAATAAATCGGCCGTAACCTTATGGGGTCATCGAGCAGGAGGAACGCTTGTCACAACTTTAGTTGGCATTCGGCGAACAAGGGATCTTTTCCAGCGAGTGTGGATTTCCAGCGGTAGTGCGATATTTCCTGGAAGAGAATTGGAAGTTTCCGAAACACTTAATGAACTATTTTTAAATTCTACAAGATGTAATGATGCCGCTTGTTTGCGAAGCAAAAGTGCTGAGGAGATAATGGATTCAGTTCCTGAGACATGGCATTTAGGAAACGTTGGTCTGCCTGAAACCAGAGAAGCGACAACAAGAGATAGAAGACATGAATGGTTGGTGCTCGATCGCGCCATTCTTCAGGAACCTGTAGGTCAAATTTGGGCAAGGGATGAATTTTCGGTAAAAATTGTAATGGGCACTACTGCTCATGCTGGAGTCCCTCTTAAATATCTCACTTCCAACGTTACTCTTAATTCCACACAAGTAGAGAAAATTGTAAAGGAGTCCTTATTAGGAACATCTGGTTTAGCGGACGAAGCTCTCAGGTTAGAATCTTTTATTTATTTTATATTTCATTATTAATCAAAACTAGAGTTCGGAGATCGAGAAGTATAAGAAATTTAAATTTCTTTAGACGTTATAACGCAACATTGAAAGGTTTACTAAGCATGATCTCGGACATTCGTGTGGTATGTCCATTGCTGACAGTTGCCAGAATGAAGACCAACATTCCATTCTACGTAGCGACGCAGCCACGGGGTCATATTGCAGATCCTGATTGTGATGCCGCAGCGATACTCGGATCATATGCTGCTCGTACTCCTGCTGAAAAAAGACACGTATCTGCTATGCAGCAGCTTTTCAATCACTATGTTTGGCACGGCGAGGTAGCTCAGGCAGATGCTAATGGTGTGAAACGAGTCTTAATTGTTGGACAAGACACGCTTCCTGATCGTGACTATCCTAATTGCGACTTTTGGATAGCAAAAGATATAGTTCCATCTTATGGTCGAGTCGATTGAATTCTTTCTTTTTTCCTTTTTTTCTTTTAGAATTATATTTGACGATCATTCCAAGATTTCGATTATACTTGAGATGTGCTGTACGCGAATGATCTTGCTTTACAAGCTTTTTGAAAAGTCATATCTCTTCTTGATTTTAAAAAGTGAAATAATGAAATTTTAGATTGCTTTTTTCTATTTATCTCCTTTTTATAATAATTTTTATATAATAAGAAGCATTATTATGTTTTACGAAAAATTGAACGAAAATCGTTAAGATATTTTATTGTAATTTATTGATATAATGATTGAAATACTCGACCATATCATAATAATTTTATAAGATAATAATAGAAGCGCGAACAAAATGCACGTTACTTATTTTTCTTATTAAATTGTAGATGCAAAATAAGTGATAATAGTTCAGAGGTCTAGATTCAAATCAGAAAAGTATAAAGAAAATTATTCTTCTAGTTCCTTTTGTCNTTTTTTTTTTTTTTTTTTTAACAACAGCTAGTTTTACGATCAAAACAGTGTATTTTATTTTCCAATTCTATGATTTACATTATCTTCAAAGAAACTAAAATTAGTTATTGTATAAACCATGTGAGTACAGCGTGACTTTTTAATTCTGAAATTATAAACCTGTATTTAACCTCATATGTGAGATTTGAGAGTAAAAGATAATTATTTATTGCTTTGATTTTACAATCATTGTTTAAACAATTAAGGAATATGCCTTTTTTGAGAATATTTTTTTCACAAAGTGCGAACTCAGTCATGAGTTGTCCAAGCATTTTTAGGTATTAAGAAGCACTTTGCATTAATTTACCTGAATGTATTGTTTTTTTAGCACATTAGAAAGAATATGTACTGTCGCTTTTTTAGTAAACTGCCAGATATTTGTACGTATAAAAATTCATGCATTTCCGGAGGGTACTCGGTATTTTCTTCTTTGTACATATATTACTGTTGCTGTTTTCCTTTTTTGTTTCAGTATACTTGAAGTATTCCTATCCGCGTAATGAGTATAGAAAGATATATACATGTATATATATCTTGAATCTGATTTTTAAACTGTAAGACTGATTTTACAAATCGGCATTTCATTTCCGTATGAATGTCTTTTTATGTTAGTTTTAACTGTGAAAATAATTTTATATAATGTAAAAGACCTGTTTCTCTAAGTAAAGTTTTTATCATATTGCAAATGAATGAGATGTGCAAGAGATGTTTATGTACTTATAGAGTTCATGTTTTTCGTAATATTAAATTGCACCGTGGCACATACTTATTCCTTTAGCTTGGAAACTTGTATAGATTTAGGAATATTATGTATATCCTGATAATACCTCCAATTAAAATATTGTATTCATTTTGTACTAATTTAGAAAAAAGAGCGGTTATAAAAATGTATGGTAAAAGTGTAAAAATTTTGGATATTCCTAAATCTATTACAACTTTAATGTTTGATATGATTTTTGGATTGTTGTGCGTCTGAATGTTTGTGTGATATTTTGAGAAAAATAAAATGTAATTCGTTTTTCAACCTTTATAGTTAAAAATGGATCATCTATTACGATGGAATATACGTAATAAGCATTATTTATTAATATAATTATTATAACAAAATAACTTTTAATAATTTAATCATCATCTTTCACTTATTAATTGTAAATTTAGTTCAATGAGAAAATAAGAAGTGCGATTTTAAATACAATTATTAATTTACGTAATAGTGAATATTTGACCAAAAAACTTAATAACTTGACTTAAAAACTTAATGACCTTAGGAAAAGTGGCCTTTTTTAGGGAAGATAATTTTATAAAATTTGATAGCGTATATGTAGAAAAATATGAAATGTAATGGAAGGAAAATTCAATTTCAAGACATTTTTTTATTCGCATATTTTTAATCAATCTCCATATCACTGAAATCCAATTTACAAGAAAGATCTAATTATATAAAGATCTACAATGACTTAAATAAATAATTATCAACTTCGAAGTTTAGATAGACAGTTTTTCATCGTATAAAGACACCAGGAAAAATTGTTTATACAATTATAGTCATATTCCTCGAAAAATACTAAAAAAAAAATCATGGAAATAAATTCGTGTTAACATCAATGTCCATATTTTCCAATACTTTTAAATTTTTAAATATGTACACGTAATATTGTCTTGAAAGCGTTCAATTTTATACGAAAATAGATATAAAATCTAGATTATCAGAATTATAAATACATTGTTTGCATACATTTTATTTATAATATTTTTATTTTCGTTATATTAACAGTATAGTTGCAGAAATCAAATGAGATAATAAAAATATGAGAACCACTGGTGAAGAATGCGAAAGATTGATTAATCATTTTTACGCAAAGTTATCGATGAGAACCACTGCTTGGAATTCCTGACTACTTGGTCGACAATCTTGCGTTTTAGAGTTAGTGGAGCAACGATAGATGCAATGTTACTTTATTGCATTGTTATATAGTAATCTATACATAGTTGTCTCTTGAATCAACAGGTAGATTGAACTAAAGTTTGTTTGAAATAAAATAAGCCGGCCTCCTTAAACGTGAATCGCCGGAAAATGTATCAACACAGTCAAAAAGCAACGCAGATCGTGGATAGTCGTTGAGGAAAAGTTTTATTTTTGAAAGCGTCCGCGAAGTATACAGATAAATTCCTCGCATTCCAACGCTGGTCCAAGCTCTTGCGAGGCCAGCATCTAGATGAGAATGTTACTTTTGTGATTACTCATTCGGTGACATCTGAGGAATGTGGTAAGGAAATTTGCTTCCTCCTACGCTTCACAATATTTTTTAATTTTATATTTTCATTATATCAATATTTTTATTCCAGGCTATTAAGATTTCTATTTTCTTTCTTCCTATTAAATAACTGACACATTTTAATCAGACATACCAATTTGTAAAAAATTGATTTTTCATTTTCCAGCTTTTTGAATATTATTGTCAGTTTCTTATTACAATTTTCTATTGTCCATTCCAGATTTTATTTTAAATTTATATTTGTAGTTTTCCAACGTTGTTACACGTGAATAGTTAAAAATGTGATTTGTAATATTATCAATTAGTAATGGACATAAAAATTTATTTATTTGAATTCATATGTATTGATTGGCAATCTGCTACAAAAATTATTTTTATAGCAAAAATATGTACATAAAGCAATTTTTTAATTTTTAAATAAAATCTTTTTGAATTATATTTGGTATTCTATTAGTTTGTTAGATTTTTGTGTAATATTCATATATTATATTATATTGAATATTAATTAAATAGATAATTTATTAACAATTTGTATTTCAGTTAGAATAAAGCTTTCATCATCCACTATATGAGACAACTGCTATATTGTGGAATGTGTGGCATAGGTTGACAAAAAGAAAAGGTGCTGGATAATCCAAATGGATAACAAAAGCCCATTATGGCCCAGCATCTGCAGACACAGCATCAACACGAATTTTTACCATTGTGTGATGTATTATTCAACATAATCTCCCTCGCATCATATTTTTGTGACGTTGTTTTTGACTTTGCAATGGTATATGCTCTTGCCCAACATTCTGTAGCTCCTCCAATTCTGTTTCCCTTAAGCATTGTTCTTATAGCAACTTCATTAATTATTTCTCAGGTCAGTATCCGCATAAAGCAATGAAAAATTTCTATTTGTCATAACTAATATATTCTTTATTAATTTCAGATTATTAGTGTGAGATGGTATTTGTGGGGAGCCAGAGGCAAACTAACTGGTAACAATATAACAGATTGCAATATCAATGGAAAGAAAGAAAATGGGAATTGGACAATATGGTGTGTTTTATTGCTTCATTCAACTCAAGTTGGAGTATTATGGAGATATTTCAAATTATTTATTCCAGTTAATTTAACTTATGTTAAACATGAGGTGAGGTGCAAGAAAAAGGTAGCTTGTGTATATATATTTAAGACAATTTATCTGAAATTAATGATTTTATTTCATTAGGTGAGAGAACTTTGTGTATTACGCCTTATTCATGCCTTCTGTGAAGCTGCACCAATGTTACTTCTGCAGTTATATCTCTTGTCTATTGGAGTCAATAATGACTCAAACACAGATGTTGGAAAAACAAAGGAAGCTGACAGCAGAGACAGTGATAAGTTAGCAAAATTAACTGCAGTATCTGCTGGTCTATCTTTGTGGAGTGTATGTTGGGCAGTTGCTAGTTTTAGCAAAGGTGCAGCACGTCTTCGTAATTTAGAACGTTTGGTATTGACATGGCTAGGTGTGCTGGCACAACTAGCTTGGCGTTTAGGAACTGTAAGCGCTAGAGTAGGAGTATTGGTAGCTTATGCCTCACTCTATGGTGGACAGTGGTTACTAATAGTCATGGCTCTCCACTGGTTGTCAATGTTGATGTGGTTGCTACTTACGCCAGATGGTCTTTTTCACGGTGGCGAACATTTGCCTATTTTAAGAAAAACGTCTTTAGCTTCACTCCTTGCATTTGTTTACATATTTGCGTACGTAAATTTACATGAAACAAATCATCGTCAAAAAATGGTAAGTTGTTGATGTATGTTGCTTCTTTAGTACTAATATTTAAAATTAATTAAATCAAGTGTACTCAATTCATTTATATTCTTTTAGGTAATCTTTTACACAGTAATGTTTTTGGAAAATAGTCTACTCATTGGTGTATGGATAGTTGGTGTCAATAGAACAGATCTTTTTCCACATCAACATCATCCAAACCCTGTAACTTTAGTACTTACACTATTAGCTTTATTTTTTGGTGGTATGTTTTTCATGGGCCTCTATTATAGGTAGGTATCAATTCATTTTGCGAAAATATATATTATTTAATGATAGTAATTGTCAATGACTTTACATGGAACTATAGATTTTTTCATGTACGGAGGTTAAGGTATGAAGCTGGCGGTAGAATGACAGCTTCGAATCTCACGGCTTTATCAAACCAGGTATTATAAATTAAAACCAAATTTTTAAAGGCAATATAGTAAATATATCTCTAACAAAGTAGTTGTGTGTGTAGGATAATCTGGAAGAAAAACAAATAGAATATACAGAAGATAAAAAATTAAGTATGAATGTAGGAGTGAGGAGAGTTAAATTGAGTAATGGTGGAATACCAGGAGTATTTAATTGTCGTTTTACTAATCCAGCTGTAGTAAATCCAAATCGTAAAAAGAAAAAACCAACAACATTCGTACCTCCTCCGCCACCGCAGTCTCAAACTGGAACTGTCACAACTTCCATGAACACAGTGACTGAGTCGAAACAGTGGCTTGGCGTGAATAATAATTCACGTCAATTAATACCGTTTTGGAAGAAATCCATGAATTCCGGCATGATACAGAATGATCATTCAAATGAACAAAAAGTTGGAATGGATGCTACAACTGCTGGCTCCCTAAGTGTGAATTTAATAAGAGAGAAACTTCAGGAGAAGAAGCAACAGCAGTTGCGAGAATTAAGAGCAATTCAAGAAGAAATAAAAGAAGGAAAGTTATTTCCTCCGCCATCAGCTTCAGCATCGTCATTCTCGTCGTCACCTGCATCGAATCAGCAACCACCACCTAATACAAAATTACACACTTCCCCTAGTTCTCCTTTATTCACATCTGAGCCATCAGTAGGTGATCAAAATGGAGGAGTAGCCTTATCTTCGTGGCCACCAGTGAAAATGCACTGTCTTTTACCTCCACCACCATCATCTTCCTATTATCCAAACGTTCATCCTTCGAATTCATGGAGAACAACACAAAGAGAAAGAGCGGACACTCCAGAAATTTTACTTGCACCGCGCTGTCTTCCCCATCATTATTCCCATTGGACACCATCTACTCATGTTAATCATCGGTAATTAAAGATTAAAATATAATAGATTTAACAAAAATATTATTAAAGAGTATATATTAGTTATAACATAGATTATAATATATTCTACGTTTCAGTCAAAACGGAGGAGAGGAAAGTTCTAAAGGCGAAGGAGAGGTAGAAGGAGATCTTAGCGATATGGAAGGTAGTCAAGTATCACTGCCCCGAAGCTATACTCTACCACGCGAATTTAAGTATCATCATCCAAACAATACTGCCAGAGAACGAGAACGACGTGTAGGAAATAACAAAGTTCCAGCCTCGCGTTTTTACTTACCTTCTACTAATAGTTCCGATGGTTCGTTCTGTTTAAATTTGTTTGAATTCAGTTTTATGAAATGCACTTACTCTTATATGTATTGATTTAATATCCTTCCAGGAGATGTAGATAGTGCGGATAATGAAGAAGAGACGGATTCTGAAGTACACTATCGTATGAAAAATAATCATGACTCCAACAATCATAACGAAACGCAACAGCAACGATTTGCGTTTGAAGATAATAATAAAAATGAATTTTTAAATCCAGATCCTTCAGCAACCGTTATCATGTCTGGAAATTCTTATTTAAATAATTCTCAAGGGCTACTTCGACCAAGTCAATTGTTCAGAAACAGGGTTAAACATGAAACGAAGCTTTGAAGCTTCTGTTTTTATTCATAGTATTTTAGGAATTGTATAATAGCTAATTGAAGGTTTGAAACAAGAAGACTGTACATGATCTATTTTTATAAAATTATTAATTTCTTATGCGCGTATTTTTTAACGTTCTTATGATGTTCAGATTAACATTTCTAAGTGTTAGATGCTAACCATAATAATTGTACATAAAAAAGGGGTGAATATAGACTTAATAGACTTCTATATACTCTATAGACTTCATAGACTAATGCTATTACATTTGTTCCTTGTAAATGATGACTATGTACAAAAAAGCATGTCAAACAACCGAGTATGAGTTTATTTTTACGATCTAAGTAAATACATACGATCTGAAAAATTTTGATATTTTTTACATAACACAAATTCTTTTTCAATAAATTATTGATTCTCTTATTTGTATTTTGGAAGGAAATATATAGCTTAAACTCTTCGTAGTATTAATTATTTTATATATGTATATGGTACTTTTCGATACAATGGATTATATAAACAGATAAGATATTTGAACTCATTATATTTATTTTATATTAAAAAATAGATACATATGTATTTAAATTTTATAATTGTTGTAAACTTGTTTAAATTATTTCAGCCTTTTTCTTAGTATAGAATGAATTAACAAAAGATATTCTTCACTAATTATTAACTTATTAGTGATTAAGATGTTGAATTTGCAAATATATGTCACAGAAATACAAATGGAAAAACGGATATACAAGTGTCGAAAATGTCTATTTTCTTCATACTGTACATGGTATATCGTTATATATATTAATATATAAACTAACAATTGTGTGTAACAAAATCATTAGAAAATATTTATATCCATATAAATACCTTATATAAATCTGTATATTGTGCATCAGTACCAGTTTCTTAGAAAACTGACTTTATCATTAAAGTCACTGTTTTATAAATTGGCAATTTCAAACATACAATACAAGTTATCGAAATATTGCACATATAAATTAGTTAACAGAGATATATTTTCTTAAATATTGTGATTTGCATTGTATGCATATACCTTATAGAATAATTTCATTTTTATAGTTCCTAGTCAGTTCTTTGTGCGGTAAAACAATGGAATTTAATACAATTTTCTCTGCTGCCAAACGTACACTCGTACCTAAAATATAAATGATAAAAATATATACATACTCATCTTCTTGTATAAATAATCAATGAATAGACTATTTACCGAGGATTGTTATAGAAGGATTCAATTTTCCATTAGTGTTAAACAAGGGCAAGTTTTCCATTTTCGCAAATGGTTTGTCAGGATTAGGATCACACGGTGTTCCTTCTATCCTTGCCCATTCTCCCACATAACTGCTTTTCCCAACAATACTATGTAATACAATAGAATGTGCCTGAATATGAGCATTGGCTAATATAATTGACTCCCTTATTCTAACACCACGGGCAATGACAGCATTTGGGCCTATGCTTACATTTGGACCTAGCTACAAGTCAAATATTGCATGAAATGTTTCATAATTTTATAAGAACCAAATATCTATAAGAGTTTTTTTACCACTGCTGTTTCGTGAACAGTAGCAGAAGGATGAATGTAGATATCACCAATAATCTGAAAAGTCCCATTAACTGTAGAAGCAAGACGGTCTGGATGTTTTGCTTTATACAAAGCTAAATAGTGACGATTGGCATATATAGCAGAACCTGCAGTCTTAACTTGTGACCACCATCTTAGAACAGGTAAAGCAAACAAACGGCCAGTTCCAGCTAAACGCATTAATATGTCTTGTTCTAGTGATATATGAGCTGGATCTTTACCATTACCATTGAATTGCCTATAAATTAGCAGTATTTAATCAAAATTCTTGAATACAAATGACTTCCTAAAAAATCTTCTGGGGTGTCTTACGTAAAACTCTCCTGATTTTGTCTTGCGTAAAAGGCATCAGCCATGGTTTGAAAGATATCTAAGGAAGCAAGATAGATTCCACAATTGATTAAAGTGGAAACAAATGTTGATGGCTTTTCTACATAATGAGCAACCTTTCCTTCCTTGTCAAGAACCATACATCCAAAATTCAATGATTGCTGTCTAGTTGCTTCAGTGGCCATGATAGTAAGCAATGCTTGTTTCTCTTTATGATAATCTACTATTTCTTGCAAAGAAAAATCAGCACATACATCACCATTCATTACAAAAAAATATGTAGGTCCACCAGAACGTATTTGATCACGAAAGTGATATAAGCCACCAGCTGTTCCTAATGGAGTAAATTCTTGAAGATACCTAATGCTTATTTTATATGTGCTTATCATTTCCTGAATAAATTGAGATAGATCACTTGCAAGGTATGATCCAATTATTAATATTTCACTAAGATTGTCCACTTTAGAACATGCTTCTATATGGTGCTGTATTACTGGTAATCCAGCAACAGGAAATAATGGTTTTGGTATATCTAATGAAAGAGGCCTAAATCTAGTACCTAAAAAATATATTTTTGAATTACAAATATCATGTGAATTATTCTCTTTTACTTATTATTTAATTCAAATACAATGACAGTCAATGCTGCAAAAAATGAGTAAAATCATATTTGAGGTTATATTTTTATACTGCTTATAACAACTATGTTAGAAATATTCATTTTATGTGAAATACAAACCTTTTGACGGGCCTCCAATTAATATAACAGATTTTAATATCATCCTTATAAACAATACAAAGCTTTATTACAACTTAAAGCAATTTTCTTCCTGCAGTGATAAAAAGTTAATGTACTGATAGGTTTAGGAACCCTTTAAAATTTCCAGTTTGTAAATTCCAATTCAATGGGCAGGATAAGATAAGAATTACAACCTTCTGACAAATAATGCGGTAGTAAACTTAACTTAAGCAAACATCAAACAAAATTTGTATAATCATCAAATGAACATAAACAATCATTTCTTACCTTACTTAAAAGTGAGAGATCTAAAATCTTACTCAGTAATAAAAAAAATGGTTTATTTATACGAATTTTTTAAATTCTTATGAAACGGAATTATTATTTGAAAATGTTTATCTTTAAGATGTAAATAGATTGAAAAAAAGATGATCAAAATTAAAATTGATCCTTCAAATCCGTTGTTTATTTACCTTTATAAAAAGATATATTAAAAATTACAAAATAGAGATACAACAATATAAAAAGATGACAAAGATTATTACATTGTGTATAAGCTATACTTAAAAAATAGCTTATATAATAGCATTAATAACTAAAATAAAATAGATTAACAGTTCGTTGCAAATTCATCATAAAATCATTAAGTGAATGCTATTATAAAAAAATATATTATTGTATTTTTGATTAAAGATAAAATATTTCACAAATATATTATTAATTCAACAAATAACTGGTGGTAGGAATACTACCTGCAGATATTTCATACAATTTTAAATTATGCATTAGGTAGTAGCCAATTTAAGAACTTTATAGCAACTTCAAACCCAAGGAAACATGCTGCATTTGCCGGAAATGCACGAAGCATCACTGGTACACATCCTTTATACAATGCTTTTGGTCCCTCTTCTTTGATCAAAACTGCGAACACATCCCGAATTCCGTTTTTGTAAGTACCATCTGGGGCTAAATAAGATAAATAAAACTTCAATTAATATCTTCATTAATTTGTTATCAGTCAGATTTGTGAACATTACTTAGAATTTAATAATAAATTATAATAAATTTATAATAAATACCACTTTGTAAACGACTCTTTAATACATCAGGTGGCATTCCAACAATCCAATTTGCTATACCAGCAAAACCACCAGCAACAATTGTTTGTAATATTCCTGTTTTGCCATCTTCAGAGGACATCCACTTTTTGAGACACTCATATGTCATAAAGTACATTCCACTAGCAGGAACATCTAAATGTTAAATTTAAAAAATGATTAACAAGATATACAAATTACCTGTATGGAAGACTTTATAAAATAAAAGCTTACAGATTCAGGCAATATTTACATTGTAAACAAGTAATAAATATATTATAAAAGATATTCATGAGATTGAAAGAAGATCAAGTTTCACCTGAATGTATATAATTAAAGCATTATGTGGAAACGTTATTTATAATTATAAGGCAAGAATAGTGTGTGTAGGTTGCTAGATAGGAAACATCCTGTTTGATAGGGCTCATCAAGGCAGATAGATAACAATTAACAAAATTCAGTTTCCTTCAAACCAGCGTACCATCATTGGTTTTAAGATCTGCTTTTCTTCAACACTCAAATTTTATCCTAATTATGATGGTTATTCTAATACTAGTCCTCACTTTGCTGGTACATAATTCTTTTCTTTATTTAATATGAAGAAGTATAAGAGAAAAAGATTATTTTTCTCATAATATTTTTAAATTTAGTAATTTCTCATTGTAATTTAGAGATTCTTAAGAGTGACTTTGCATGTATATTTAGCTGAATGATAAATTAATAAATAAATGTATGTTTAGAATGAGTGCTTTGGACAAATAATCGATATTGGCGATGTTTGGGAGGTAAAATGTCCACCAGGCTGTTCATGTGAGGTACAGAAATTTACTGATTTACCTTTGCATCGATGGGTCAAAACGAGTCAAGATCAGGTATGAAAACTAGCTATCTTTCTCTTTGACTTTTTAATAATCTTTTTTCTCAACAGAACTTGACTAACGAATGCAATTTTGAGTTTGGATTGAACATGGACCACTCTATGATCCCCGAATTTTTAAATGTTGCAATCTGCGCTGTTGCAGAAGATTATGAAGAATTATTGGATAAACTCCCATCAGACATTCAGGTTGGTGTTACAGAATTGAACAGCGTAATTTTTCGCTATTCAAAAATAACGTATCTTTGTCTTAGGTGTTTACAATTCTTGAATCTGGCATGGGAGACTTTGAGATTCTTCTACAGTCTACAACATTTCAACGTTTTACAGATTTAATATCTTTAGACATTCAAGGAATAGATTATGAATCTGTAAAAAAAAGCTCGAATGTTGAACAAGGAAAACAAGGAGGAATTGTTTTATCAGTTGATTCATTGTATCCATTAGGATTAAATCTTCTTTACCTAAATTTAGAACGAGTCAGATTGACAAGCCTGAGTCCAATGAAAAGAAACAAAGCTAATCTTGTGGTTAAACCAATGAATACAGTTACCAATGATGAAAATAGTAAAAAACAATTACTAAATAACGTCAGCCAAAGTACAGGGCACAGACTGATATTTTTAAGTCAACAAAATAGTGGAGAAAGTGATGACAAGGAAATACTTCCTTATGATGTGTACAAACAAGAAATGGAAGGTTATCAAGAAACTGTTGGACTTTTTACTGGTTTAGGAGCTTTAACTCATTTAAGAGTTTATGATTGTGATTTAAAAGATATAACATGGCATATGTTTGATGGTTTGAATAATCTCGTTCATCTCTCATTAGAAAAAAATAGTTTGAAGTTCATTCCAGAATTTTGTTTTTATGGTACCCCAAATTTAAAAGTATTGTCACTTGCAAGTAATCAGTTGTTAACACTTAAGAGTGTAGATTTAGCTGGCTTGTTGATGCTAGAAGATCTTGATTTAAGAGGGAATAATCTAACTTTTTTATCAGAACTATCTTTTCCCCCTTTTCCAATGTTGAAGATTGCGGATTTTCGGAAGAATCCTTTGGATTCTATATTCCCAAGGTATTTTAATTACATACATATTTTTATGATAATAAGATGTGAAATTAACATAAATATCTTCTAATTTTAGTACTTTTGAAATCATGAATACAACATTAGAACTTTATTTGGGAGGTGAAGATTCAAAGTTATATCTACAAAAAAATTCTTTCTTAGGATTATGTCGGCTTCAAGCCTTATATCTGTATAATTTAGAAATACCAATGTTGGAGCGTTTTGTATTTCAAGGAATGCCAGAGCTATTAAAATTAAGGGCACGCGGAAATATTTCAAGTATCGATCTTGATGCTTTTGTGGATTTAATCAAATTAGTAGATCTTGATTTAAGTTCTTGTCATATTCGTAAAATATCTATGGATGCATTTTACGGTTTACAAAATGTTAAACGTATAGATCTATCAAATAATGAATTAGAATATATTCCACCTGGTTTATTTGGAGTGCAACAACAGAAGCAACTTAAAGAAATTATCCTTTCAAAGAATAAGCTGACATCACTACCTATAGACTTTTTCAAAATGCTTCGGATTCCAAATAAACCACCACAATTTTCAATTGTAAGATTAGATAGCAATCCATGGGATTGTACTTGTTCGATGATTACATGGAATCCTTACTTGGTAAGTATAAAGAAGCTATTGTTTGAAGCTATTTTTAACCACACAATAATTATAATTTGATTGAAAAAAAAATAGGTAAACAGGTTACGAGAAATAGCACCAAGATGCTCAACTCCCAAGAAGCTGAAAAATTGGGGAGTTTTTCATGCATTACGCAAAGGTGGTTTGCAATGTAGAACCTTGAGGAGAAGGTATTTAAAGAAGTCTACATTGGGAAGAAATAATTATGAAGATAATATCATCAGTTAGCTAATATATGTTTTTAATTTACAATTAATATATGTGTATAAAAAACAAGGGAAAAAATTAGACAGTTTAATTTTTTGTCTTTATAAGATAATTCTGCTTTCTAAATTTATCATTTATAGTTGTATGATAACACTGTGTATAGATATATGCTAGATATATAAGACTTAAGGAAATTCATAATAAAAAAGAGTAGCAATTGACAATTTCATAGTCTCTATATTTAAATTATTATAAAAATAAAATAAAAAAGAACAATTTTATTATTACATACCTCTCAGAAGAGTAGCACAGGTACCTTTAAAAATATTCGTAATTCCTCCGTTCTTATAAAGTTGCTTTGTACAATCAATAGGGCCATCATATCTAGGTTTTGCATCACCCTGTTGTATTTGTAAAAGACATTTTATTCTTTCACCAGGAGCCATTATAACAGTTGTAAAGATGCCACTAAAAGCACCAGCATAGAATAGTTGCAAAGAAGATAGTTCAACATTGTCAGATCTCTTTATCAATTGCTTGCCAAGTCCAAATCCATAAAAACTTATGGCAAATATTGGAGCTACACCACATAAAGGTGCACCCATACCTAAAAGAAAAATGTTTTAAATAATCTAATGAGCAAATATTTTTTAATAAGAAGAAAGAATTAATAGGATATATTTATACATGTCTAAAGTACATACTATCTACCAACCCTTATATAGTCCACGTATTCCTTCTCTTGTGATTGTTTTCTTAGCACAATCAATTGTTCCATTATACAACACTGCTTCATTTGGACCTGGTAGAGGCATAGTTTGAAGGCGGACCTATTAACAATAATGTCCCTTTCAAACACTTACTTTGGTATAGAATATTATTAACGAGGAAGTTTAAAGGAAAACAAAAAAATGTCAGTACAAGCAATTTTGATAAATAGAAAGAATATACGGAAAGCATTAATTCCGTTAATTATTTATTTTTGCTATAATATAATTGAACTATAAATCTCTCCTTTTAATTTAATTATTTTTTATCATAATAAAAAAATTACAATAATTTCCATGGATCCTAATTTTTTTTATTAAATATAAAAATATTTTGTTCCTATCAAAATATAAAATGTTTTAAATAATAAACCACAATGATAATCATAAATAATTGATTAATATAAAAATTTAAAAAAGTATAGGCACAAAAAATAAAAAGAAAACAATAAAAAAATAGATTTCTTAAATAAAAAGTTATATACAAAATCTAGTCAGCACGCATAGAGTTACGTTTACCTAACATATCCATTATTAGCGCCAATCCTCTTCAGAGAAAAACAGTTTATTCCTAAGCAGGATTTAATAATCCTACTTATAATTAGACTAGGTACAGCTGAAAAATTGGGGGATTATCTTTTACACTTAATTTTGTAGAACAACTATTCTATCCCAAATTTCTGTTTATTCTTTATTACATACAAAAATTTCTAAAAATACATTTTATTCTAATTTTTTAATATTATAAAAAATATTAACAGGTTAAGAATGATTTAAGAAGTTATACTTTTTACTTGAATGTTTCATATATCAAATTCTGTTGCATTTCAACAATGAAAACAAATTTTTGTTTTATTTGTACAAATTATAAAATTTCTACTGCTTTGTTTATAAACATATTTATTATTATAATTTGTTATTATTTATAAACATTGTTGTTGTTATATAATTAATTCATTAAGTTGTAACAGGATTTTTGAGAATTAAAAAACATAGCATATTAATCATATACAGATTATAAGTTAGAATTCCTTGTTACTTAATAGAATCTGTTTTTTATATTAATTAATGTAACCTTACTTTTATCGTGTCTAGGGGATGACCCACCACGATGGTGCATATTCCGCCAAATCCTCCACTTAGAAAATATTTAAGAAGGCTTATCTCTTTTTCTGACATTTTAATGATAACGTGATTGGTAAATTTTACTTCGAAATAAAATAAAGAGTACAAAGATCAATATTATTTCTTAGGCGGTTCCGAAATCCGACCTCGAATCTTGCTAAAAAAAGGAACACGATGTTCGAATAAAATATGAGCATTAATTAATATATTAACCCCTAAAATTGACAACTATAATTGCATAAACAATAATTATTCATAATAATGACTATATCTATTAAAGTAAATATTAACTTCTATTTTTGATAAATTAATTATAAAATAAAAAAGAAATACGAAATTAATGTTTAAAAATGAATGAAATTGAAATAATCTTTTGGTATAATTAAAAAATTAGGAAATATATTTGAAAAATTGTATAATATTATTCATTTGCATATTAAAAAATTGAAGTTCAAATCAAATTAAAACAGCTCTTTTATGCGATTAAACAATTGGGTAATAGATTTGGAAAATTGTATAGTATACTCTAGATATTTCATATAATATATTTGAGAAGAAATTTTATATATGCCGCCAGATTAATTCGTGATAGCGCTATATACGTATACGTACGGAACGTAAAATATTTTAGCGTTATGAAGGCTCAATTTTTCTATGAATCGAAAATATCAATATAAAATTTATCACTAGCTTTCTAATCTTTAAATTTTGTGATAAATGATTTAACATATAAATGTCTGTGTAGTGGTATCTTCGAAATAATGTGTCAGAACATGTAAATAATATCAGGTGATTGAAGTTAATCATCTGGTTCGTAATATTTACGACAGAATTTATTTTATTATTTTACGTATTTTGATCTTGATATTTCTCAATGTAGCTATTTTATTCCTATCGCATCTTAATGCTGGTGATTTAGCATTCTGTTTGACCTTGCATTAAATGTTAAACAATTTCTTGGATTTGTGTAATGTAAATAAGCAATTGTAATAAAGTACCAGTAATTGTCGACATTTTAATTTCATTGTTTCTATATAAATTTATATATTTTTGAGTTGCAACTTATGATTGTGTTTTGTTTAAAGTTATCATTGTAAGAATTCACATTTAGTCTAACTAATCTAATTTGATTAACATTTTATTTTGTATTTGTCTGGTGATATTTGTTACATATTATAGAACTAACAACAATGTCTGAGAAAATTCCATCTAATCAACCACAGCCAATTGTTAAGATTGGCCATTACACACTTGGACAAACATTAGGTGTTGGGACATTTGGTAAAGTAAAAAGTATGTAAATCTTCTGTAAATAAACCTTTATTACTTTTATTACTTTTTATATTAAGCAATACCACAGTATACAAAATGCTTATAATTTATCCTTTTCATAGTTGGAGAACATGTGTTAACAAAACATAAGGTTGCTGTGAAAATTTTGAATCGTCAGAAAATCAAAAGTTTAGATGTGGTTGGAAAGATTAGAAGAGAGATACAAAATCTGAAACTTTTCAGACATCCTCACATTATTAAATTGTAAGTAATAGTAGTATGCTTTACGAAATATTAATTAATATAGAATATATCAATTTTTTGTTACAATTTAGATATCAGGTTATAAGCTCACCCACCGATATATTTATGATAATGGAATATGTATCAGGTGGAGAGTTGTTTGACTATATTGTGAAGCATGGCAAACTAAAGGAATATGAGGCACGAAGATTCTTTCAACAGATTATTTCTGGTGTTGATTATTGTCACAGGCATATGATAGTTCATCGTGACTTAAAACCAGAGAATCTATTGTTAGATCACAATCTACATGTAAAAATAGCAGATTTTGGTATTTGGATATAGTTGAGATCTTACTAACAAAGTCTATTGATTGAATGATATTATTCAAATAATCTAATAATTTATCAAATTATAGGTTTGTCAAACATGATGATGGATGGAGAATTTTTACGCACTTCTTGTGGCTCCCCTAATTATGCAGCACCAGAAGTAATCTCTGGTAAATTATATGCTGGTCCTGAAGTCGATATATGGTCTTGTGGAATAATACTTTATGCCTTACTTTGTGGTACTTTACCATTTGATGATGAACATGTACCAACACTTTTCCGTAAAATTAAATGTAAGTAATAACAATCTGTATAACCTTTGATTTTAATGATTCATATAAAATTTCAAATATTTGTTTCAGCTGGAGTTTTTCCCATCCCAGAGTACCTGAATAAAAGTGTTGTAAGTCTTTTATGTCACATGTTACAAGTGGATCCTATGAAAAGAGCAACCATTGAAGATATCAAGTATATTCAATTTTTATTATATGTATTATGCATTACTTATAAATTTGAAATTTTTACACATTTCTTTGATACAGTTTGAAATAATTACAAATATTTTTAATTTAGGAAACATGAATGGTTTCAGAAGGATTTACCTTCATATTTATTCCCATCGCCTGTTGAACAGGATGCTTCTGTAATTGATATAGACGCTGTAAACGAAGTTTGCGAAAAATTCAATGTAAAAGAAGCAGAAGTCCATTCTGCGTTATTAGCTGGAGATCCTCATGATCAACTGGCAATTGCCTATCACTTAATAATAGATAATAAAAGAATCGCAGACGAGGCTGCTAAAGCAGAATTAAAAGATTTCTATGTAGCTTCTAGTCCACCCCCTGTTGCTTTCAGCCCTAATGACACCAGTAGCAGTCCTTTGAGACCACATCCAGAGAGAATAGCACGTAAGAAGATAAACTAATGCTTTATCTTTAGAATTAAAAAAATTTGTTATCGTTTTCATCACAGAGTTTGTGAAAACGATATTTGATATACTCTTTGTATATCTCAGCATTTCGAGAAAGACAAAGTTCTCAAGGGAGTACATCGTCTTCGATACAAGGTGCTCGTGGTACGCCAGTAAAACGGGCTAAATGGCATTTAGGAATCCGTTCACAATCGAAACCGAACGACATTATGAATGAAGTCTATCGAGCTATGAAAGCTCTCAATTTCGTAAGATTTTTCTTATAAACTAATCTATAAAATAACAAATTTGATATGTATAATATTTTATATATTTTTAGGAATGGAAAATCATAAATGCTTACAGTGTTAGAGTACGCCAAAAGAGTGAATTAACAGATAGATATAGTAAGATGTCGTTACAACTTTATCAAGTTGATTACAAAAGTTATTTATTGGATTTTAAGTCTTTATCAAATGAAGAAGAAGATATTGGACGAGGTGAAGAATTTGAATCAACACTGATGATTTTCAATTGATGATTTATCTCAATATATTTTAATGCAAACATAACTATTTTAGATCCTACACTTCCGCCACCTCAAGCGACAGGTCATCATACAATGGAATTCTTCGAAATGTGCGCAGCATTAATCACACAGTTAGCTCGATAAATTTGCTGCACAATATGAGTCATCATTTTTCAGAATTATGTTAATAATGTGTTTTACTTCTCGTTGTATTTTGCACAACGTGTATCAGTGCAGTTCATAGGATAAAGGGAACATTTAGGAAGGAATATTTTAGGAAAATAATATCAGTTTCATAAAAGAGTTGAATGCAAGGAGGGGAAGAGTGTAATAAATCTGTAGAAAATCAAGTAATATTTCTTTAAACCTAACCATTTTAATATTCTGTAAAAAGAAATCAAAGAAAAAACGATATTTTTATTTAAAAAAATGTATCGATATCTCTGTATATATTATTGGTAAATTGGAAGAAACAAAATACATATATATATATTTTAAATGGAAGATTTTAGTTCCTCCATTGAGACGACAGAAAGCGCTAGGGACGAGTTTCCTAAAATTCTTGAAAGTTCCCACTCTGCTCGTCGTATACTCACATTCCAAGAAACTTAGGCTTGATCATTATTACTTCTGTTTTTATGTCACAGATTTAAGTGGAATATGCTGTCTGTAGCGTTAACGAAGGTGCAAATTCGAAATATTATTCGTCTGCTATTGGTTCGCGCATGAAAGGAAGTTGCACTTTTGCGCAATCTCAGTAGACAAGTTGGGCGAAAAGAGTATCACTGACGATATTCGACGTGAGGTGAAGCCTAAGAACACGAAATTAGAAGAAGTAAGGGTTTTACTTCAAACATGTTTGCAATTGTTGAAACAGATACACAACTTCACACGAAACCCTTTGACTAGTGATTCTATTACTCGAGTCCATCGGCGAGACTGAGAACGAAAGATTTTTAAATATATTATAATATATATGTATATGTTGTATGTACGAACGAATGTAAAGGATGTTCTTTTGATTTAGAAACATGATTTTTTTAAACACGCTGCATTGAGAGAGCCTAATGTTTGAAAACACTTTAAGAACAATGTTTTTATATTTCAGGATTTACAGAGAAAGAGAGAGGGAGGACTTGGGGACCTGTATTCGGGGGACTTGAACCCGGGCCTCCTCCGACTCGGACAGGGGCGCTCTTCGTTGCGCCATCAAGGCCCTGTTGTTGGAATTAATACCGATTACTTGCTAAAACAATGGCTGCTGCTTTCAATCAATATGACAAGTACAGGTAAATAAAGAGATGATTTTGGTCTTGTTATTATGCGTCATGAAATCAATTGACGTCGCCTAATAAAGTAATAAATATGATGTTGCATCAACATTTAACCTTTAAAGTTTCGTTTAGCTGATGTTGAATAAATTTGTAATAACCTCTTATGAAAATTATATTATAAATGATTCTATGTATTTAAGATAAGCGTATGTTATTTAAAGTAATATTTGTATTTTTTAATATTTTGGTTGTTGATATGTATATTGTATTGTATTCTTATTTACTAATATGTATATGTATGCTTGTTTTTATAAATTTATGATACTTGATGTACAGAACCTTAAATTTGAATCTTTTATGGAATTAATTACCTTTTTATTGTCATGTCTTTTATAGTTGGTATTTTGGTGCAATGTCACGACAAGATGCCTCGGATTTACTCATGGGTGAAAAAGTAGGCGGCGTATTCTTAGTACGTGACAGCACATCGATACATGGAGATTTTGTTCTATGTGTACGAGAAGACAACAAGGTTAGCCATTATATTATAAATAAAATTCAGCAGGGTGATCAAATACGTTATCGGATTGGAGATCAAACGTTTCCTGATATTCCCAACCTTTTGGCTTTTTACAAATTACATTATTTGGATACAACACCACTGATCAGGCCTGCATCTAAAAAGACACAGAGGGTAATAGCAAAATATGATTTTGAAGGCAATGATCCTGATGATTTACCTTTTAGAAAAGGTTTGTATGTTTTAATTTTTATTTTAAATATTTTAAGTATTACTTTAAAAGTAGCTAGTTAACATACAATGTCTTTTATATTTTTAGTTGATTGCAATTAATAATTTAATTTAGTAATGCAGTTTTCAAAATTATAAGTTTTGTATTTTGTATAAATTCAATGATGTTATTTTTAGGAGAAATTCTTACAATTATATCAAAAGATGAAGAACAATGGTGGACTGCTAGAAATAGTCTTGGTCAAACTGGTTCAGTTCCAGTACCATATGTTCAGAAGTATGAAGAAGATAATCACTCTGTGATTGAGAATAATTCATGCCCAGAAAGTGGTGGAAGTTCAACTACAAATTCTAATTCAGTTTCTGCTTGTCAAATGTCTTATCCAGAAAGTGGACAAGGGACCACCCGCAGATCAAATATCCAACGAACATTGCCTGCTTTTGCAAAAGTGAAACAAGCAAGGGTACCAAACGCATATGACAAAACTGCTTTAAAATTAGAAGTTGGAGATGTGATAAAAGTAACAAAGACTAATATAAATGGCCAGTGGGAAGGTGAATTGCATGGCAAGGTTGGCCATTTTCCATTCACGCATGTTGAGTTTGTAGATAATGAGACTGGAGAAGACAATCAGGAGATTTAATGGAAGTCTTCCAAGTGTGATGAATAAAAAAGTTGACTTGGAGAGTTCTATGTTGGCAGTTTAAGTTTACATTAGCAGCTATTCTGTGTACTGGTACATAAAATTAGTCTATGTTAAAATTCTGTATGCAAATTTGTAACTTCAAACATAACGTCAATTTTGTGACGTTTTTATTAATTGTTAATTATATAATATTTTAAATGCACAAAATTTATATGAATATTTTTATAAATCGTTTAACTTTTCTAGTCATAAAGTAATAAATAATCATGTATAATTACTGATTAATGTCGATTCAAAAGTTACAAAAACATTCTTTTCACTTAAGTTTTGTACCAGTACATACATATTGTGCTGCTTAGCCATAGGTTGTGCCACATATGGAGCAACATTTTCTACTAGAATATTCTATTTAATGATGGAGCTGTTAACCATATTACAATTGTAATTATACATAAATTACACTAATTATATATTACTATGTAATTACATAAGTTCCAATTGATTAGTAACTCTTTTGAGAGAGCAGAAACTGTGAATTTACGTTTATACAAGAATGGTATTATATTGTCATGATTGTAAGTTACGCAAATTACTTGTTAATATGTAATTATACAAATTGCAAGAACATTTAGTTTTGTAAAAATAGTAGCAACTTTAAAGTTCCGCTTTACGCTATATATACATATACATATTAGTTTTATCGCAACAACAGTCATATATGAGTTATTGTAAATTATATATTAATATATATAAGTGAAATATTTCGTAAATTTTTGTAAGACTAATAATTTCCTGGACTTATTCGAAAAACTTTTGTTCAACTTTAGAAATTAATATAGAAATATAGTTATGTATGTATAAATACATTTTAATATATATTTACATATTATATTATATTTGTAAAAATTGTAATTTTATCGTAAACTTCGATCGTTTTCCGATATTTTTATATGAGAAAAAACTGGCAACTTTAGAGTTCTGCTCACAATAATGCGTATTAATCGTGTAATTAATAAATTAATTAAATAAATATAATTAATTAAATATAATTATGTGTAAGTTGTATGTACGCTATGTATAGCTGTGTGAGAATAGGATTGCAATTTTCTGTATTTCCAGAGGTATAATTTGCGATTAGAATTGTTTCTTTTTTATGGCTCCGAAAAGGTACTTTCACTTTAGTAATTAAGATAGTACAAAAATTGTATAGTTTGTATACAATTCTTAGTGTTTATGATTATATCGTATTTTCTAATAAATCTAATTTAGATTAGTGTTATATTGTATATGAATTGTACAAGGAACTTTTTAGGTATACATTTGAAAAGTTATTTCCAGAATTAGAAATGTGGCTAATTTACCAGTTCCTAAATAATTACAAATTATTAATTTTCAATTTACTCCTTTTTGGTTTTTCGGTTTTTCATAAGATGTACAATTCGTTAAATTTCACATAAATGGTACTATTTTAAATTGTTAACAATCTACTGCAGGAAAAGAATATATATTTAGCTTCGCTAATAAATGTGAATAACGGAGGGATTAAAATACACTTGTTCATATAATTGCATGCATATTACAAAGTAAGCATTAAGACCGTGCAAATTT
This sequence comes from Bombus confusus, assembly GCA_014737475.1. NCBI lineage: Eukaryota > Metazoa > Arthropoda > Insecta > Hymenoptera > Apidae > Bombus > Bombus confusus. The sequence goes on along the minus strand of JACXIV010000026.1, from coordinate 3,798,529 downwards.
TTACACGCATATTTGTAACATTTTTATATAATTTATATTTTAATTTTTAAAATATGTAGAAAGTAAGAATACAATAAATAAGAAATTAAAAAATAAGTGTTTGTATAGATTTATTATGTTAAATATATATTGGACAATTTAATTAACTTTCTTTCATATTTCTATTATAAATATTTGACAGTATTCATTTTAAATCTGTTTATTACTATCTCAATATAGTATACAATATCATTTAAGATTTAAAATTCACAAAATAAAATATAAACAAATATAATAAAATTTTTTACAACTGAACGATAAATTTTATAGAAGCAAATTGTCTGATTGGTTCATTTTTATGTTTTAATGGAAATGACCAATGACAACAATGTATATACCTGAATGTAATTGCTCTCTCTTTCTATCTTTTTTCCGCCATATATACCCACGGTCTGTTCCCGCCAAATTTCTCAGTAGTAAATGCCAACAAGTGCTGTAGTCACTGATGACTGATGACAGTCACTGTTGGTTTATTTGCACTTCTATGAATGTTAATGAAGTGAATTACATTTTTTGGTTTTGCACACGTTGATCGTTGTGTTAAAAAACTAGGCACAAGATAACGCACTTTTTAAGAATTTTTGACTGAATAAATATATTAAAATGTACGTTAAAGTGAGAACGATGGATGGTAAACAGGAGGCAATATTAACTATCTCCAAATTGACGAAAGTTGAAGAGTTTAAGGTAAAATAAATGTAACATAGAAAGTACTACTTTCAGATAAAAAATACAATTTTTGTAACTTTCGTGAAATCTGTAATTTTATCTCAGATTTAATGCTGAAATTTTTGGAGTAAAAAGATCTGAGTTTATTAAATACTCCATTATTTTATTAAAAACATTTATTTAATGTTAATTACATTTATTTAATAATAATAATGCGTGGATAAAAGGAAATTATTTATTTGGAGTACAGTGTTCTTACATTTCTATAATTCTATCTATTTGGAGTATTTGTATATTTATTTAATAACATTTTGTAAAAGCTTTCATTTATAAAAATATTATTTTGCAGCGTGAGATTGAAAGGGAATTGAATGTAAAAGTGGATTTACAACGATTATTTTTCCGTGGGAAACAACTAGAAAATGGTTATAAGTTATATGATTATAATGTTAATTTGAATGATGTAATTCAATTAATGGTGAAAATACAAATTAACGAAATAGAAATTAAAGCCACTTCGAGTACTAAAGTTACCTCTAGTTTTATTTTTGAAGAAGAAATTGTAGATAATTCTAACAAAGAAGAAAAGTTGTCTGAAGCAGAAAGTTTATATTATAAGGTTGGAGATGCAGTAGATTGTCTTGACCAAACTTATGGAGCTTGGTTTGAGGCAATAATATTAAAAATCTTAAAAAGAGATGATAATATTATTTATAATATACAGTGGGAATTTGATGATAAAGCTCCAGCTTTCAATGTACCTGAGTCATCAGTAAGACCACGTGCAAGGCGTTTATTAAAATTTGATAGCTTAAAAATAGGTCAAAAAGTGATGATCAATCACAATGTTGATGATCCCAAAGTAACAGGATTATGGTATGATTTTACAATATTGAAAATAGATAAAAAGAAGAGGGTACAAGAACTTACTGGAATATTGCATATTGGAAAGTAAGTATTGTATAATTTAAATATGCAGTTTAAGTTGGTATAATGTATGATTAAAATATGTATATCTATTTAAATAGGGATCAACCACTTGAGAATCGGAAAGTGAATCCTAAAGGAGAGATTTTTGCCATAGAAGAACCAAAATTTCTTAAAGACAGAAAGCCTGAAGATGAACAACACATGGTTAGTAGTGGTAAACGAAGACGTATACAAGCTTATTGTGATGCATGTTTGGACAACCCTAACAAGGAATGCAGAGAATGTGGTTGTAGAATCTGTGCTGGGAAAGAAGATGAACATAATCTTCTCTTATGCGACGAGTGTAACTCCGCATATCATTTAAGCTGTTTGAATCCTCCATTAACATCTATACCTGAAGAAGATTATTGGTATTGCCCAGAATGTAAAAATGATGAAAATGAAATTGTGAAGGTTAATTACCACACAATAATATTTTATTTTGTAATATTTATAAAATTTATAAATCATTATTTTTTAAAGGCAGGTGATAAACTTAAAAAAACGAAAAAAAAAACGAATGAAAACAATAATAGTAAGAGAGATTGGGGTAAAGGAATGGCATGTGTAGGAAGGACAAAAGAGTGCAGTATAGTTCCACCCAATCATCGTGGACCTATCCCAGGAGTAGAAGTTGGAATGTGTTGGATGTACAGAGTACAGGTAATTGAAGTTTTTAAATAATCTTTAATTTTAATAACTTCTGCATATATGTACAAATTAAGGATATGTAAATGATAGGTGTCTGAAGTTGGAGTGCATAGACCACATATAGCTGGAATTCACGGGAGAGAAACAGATTGCGCATATTCTATTGTATTATCTGGAGGTTACGAGGATGATATTGATAACGGTGATGAGTTTATTTATACCGGCTCTGGAGGCAGAGACCTATCAGGTAGAATATTTGATTATAAATAAATTTGTTATGACTCAATTAATGTGTTATATTTATAAAGGAAATAAAAGAACGGCTGAACAAAGTTGCGATCAGATGTTGACTCGAATGAATAAAGCATTGGCTCTAAATTGTAATGCAAAGCTCAATGCGACAGATGGTGCTACAGCTCAAGATTGGAGAGGTGGTATACCTGTAAGAGTTGTGAGAAATTTCAAACTCGCTAAACATAGCAAGTACGCACCAGAAGAGGGCAACAGGTATAATAATTATTATTATTGCTATTTTTATATGTTCTAATATTTAGTTTTTACAAAAATATTTTTATTTTAGATATGATGGTATATATAAGGTAGTAAAGTATTATCCAGATACAGGCAAAAGCGGATTTCGCGTATGGAGATATTTATTGAGGAGAGATGATCCAGCAGCTGCACCATGGACTGAAGAGGGCAAAGCACGCATAGAGGCTCTTGGTTTAAAACCCATGTATCCAGATGGGTACTTGGAAGCAATGGCAAAAAATAAAATAAATAAAACTAATAAGACAAATAAAAAGCGAAATATATTAATGGAAGAAGAAAATTCTACCTCTTCGATAAGAGAACCACCAAAGAAGAAAAAGAAACTCAAGAGTTACGAATTAGAAAGTGAAGTAGTGAAACATATCAAAGAAGATCAAACAAATGTAAAATTGTGGGATGAATGTCGTAAAGCTTTACCAGATGGTAAAACTGCATTTTTACAACAAGTTTCAGAAAGGTATGTTATTCATCAAGTTTTTAGTAAATATATTTGTTATATTTTCAAATTTTTATAATCTTTAAATTGCAGATTCACATGTCCCTGTTGCTTGGAACTTGTTTACAATCCTGTCACGATTCCGTGCACGCATAATATTTGCCTTAATTGTTTAAAACGTACTTTTTCGTCGGGTGTTCAATGTTGCCCGTCATGTCGTCATTTATTAGAAAAAAATTATAAAATGGAAGTTAATCAATGTTTATCATCTGCTCTGTTATCACTTTATCCAGGATACGAGGGTGGCAGATAACATTAATTTTTAGTAAAATAATACTTATATCTCAAATACGAATTCACACGCACACCTAGACTCCATTAAATAATATTTCTAGATACAATTTATGGTTCACGAATAAAATGTATTAGTGATTTTGTTATAATACATACTTATAGGGTGGATAATATATTTTGGTAGTATAAAAAATTTTTGTTAGTATAAAAAATTTGTTGCCGTGATCCACTACAATAACAATTAATTTTATTATTACAATATTTACATTAATAAATATAACAATTAATTTTATTATTACAATATTTGCATTAATAAATTGACTGATAATACTAATAAGATAATAATAAGAATGAATTTTCTTTCAGAAAGAGAGAAACGTACAAGAGATGAACATACATATAGTTATTGTAGTACTTATTTTTATATTGATTTTTGATTTATACAATTTCGAGTTTTATATTTGTATGTAGTATAAGATTTATACAATTGACTATACACTATAAATGTTTGATCATTTATTTGTACATGTATACACGTCTATCGACGTATTCAAATTTAAATCAACTGTAGTGGTTCTAATTTGCATTTTTGTTAAATGTATTGTTTTTTCTAATTAGCATAACATAACTTTTCACGTAGTGAGAGATTTATAAAACAAATCATGTTAAAAGATAAATAAATGTTTTTATTATAATATGTGATATTAGAATCTTTTTAAATATGGATATAGAAGAAAAGTTATTTTATTGCTCTCTTTGATTGATAGGTGGAACTATCTCACTTATCCATTGGAGATATTTGTTACTTCCATTTTGAATCTATAATAAAACATTGTTCAACTTTCATCTGCATTATATTAAAGTACATATCCTATGTTAAAATGTAAATAAACAATACTTACAGGTAATGAGATTACTTCACAAACTTCATATGGATGGTTCTCCCTGTTCAAGGCCAGTTCAAAATTAATTTTAATCATATGTATATAATAATTCAAAAACATCAAAATATATACTTACATTACATATTTTGTTAGAGCATTTACAGTATCAGTCCTAGTTTTTATCATCTAAAATAAAGCATATAAAATGTATATCAATAACTTTAACCTACTAACATTACTTTTTTTGTATCTTACCAGCAGAAGTTCATTATCTTCGTTAATTTCATTTTTCCATTCATATCTGTAATACATAAATAATACTTTTAAATAAAATTAAAATATTTTAGTCTGCATACACAATGAATAATATATACATTATACTTACACCGATGTAAGCCCTGGTATAATATTAACGCAAGCGGCTAATTTATTCTTCACCAAGCCACTGTAAATTAAGTATAGATTAATTAAAATAATCATTTTTATTCTCTAGAGAATTAATTTTCAATAAGTAATATCGATCCTTACTGAGCTAATTTTTTAGCGACTTCTTGTGTTGGAACTGTTACGTATGCAACAGAATGAACTCCAGCGAAATCGCTCATGCTTCTATAAGTAGTAGCAATAACACCTCTAGTGAAACAAAAGAGCGTAATTATTCCAAAAATCGGTTTGCACAATATAAGTGACATTTGCATCTAATTTTTTTGGAACCGGCACTTTTTTCACTAACTTGAAGATTGTTTCAGAAGTACCAACTTAGCGCACATTCTCGAATCGTTGTTTGAAATCGATTAATCAGTTTTCAGAAATAAATTATTTAAAAAGATAAGGAAATAACGTATTTTTAACGAAAACATTTATTTTTAAAAGGAGTCAATTTTTAAATAATTAGGTTTACACAGATTTAACAAATTAAAATATCATAAGGATCATATGTTACTTTGTAAGTAATTTTATAAGAAATAATGTGTCAAAATTTGAAATTTATCTTATGATTATTCTCGAAGATTGCCGAGTATCAGATTAAAAAGCATAGTTTCGAAAAAATCGCATTTAACCCTGCTGCGATCCTTTGATTCTTTATATTTTAATTGTGTTTGCGTTTTAATCGAATAAAGGGCTTATAATGTTTTAAGAAATTTTTAGTATGTTGCTACTATTACGTTATTATGTCATTGTTATCATTATTATTATCATGGTATTATGTTATTATTATCATTATTATATCAGTAATGATTCTTTCTTATTTTTCTCGAACTTAAGAAATTTTCTTACGATAGAGGAATACAATTCAGTAAAAAGTAATTCAAAAAATGCGGTAAAGTTAAAATTTTATACAAAGAAATTTCTTCAGTCTTTTAAAACAAACAAAATGGTGTACTAACGAAAGATACATACCGTGATAGTATTTGTACATCTTATATTTAAATATAATGATAATATGTAATAAGCAGATTTACATAAATTATGGAAGACACGGATTTTTATCTTATTTCGTAAAATCACATAAACATTAAGTGTTAGTTAATGTTTTTTTCGAGTGGGCTCTTAACTACGCTTACTGTAATTTACTTAATACTTGAATTGTAACACTTATATGTATATGTAAATGCATTAATCTTACTTAATTTGAAATACATACGACATTACGTTCTTAGATGTATTTTGCACTCGATATTTTTGTTCATATGAATGATTATATTATTTCGACGATTTACTTATCAATAAACTTAAAATATTTGCTGACAATTTTTAGAAGTATTTGAGTATGTATAAGTTACTCGAATTTATGTAATTATTTTATTAAATATCCTTACAGAATCAAATTTGCGATATGTTTAATTAAAAAATTTTCTTTATGATTTTTCGAAAGTAAAGAAATTAGATGATAATCTATAGGCTACGGATATTTATGCAAATTCATATTTTTGTGGAGATAATTAAAAAAATGTAACCTAGGTAGAAAATTGTTTTATATACTAAATATTATAACGAATACTATACTGTGGATATTTTATATACATATCTTCGCGTATTATATGCATTCTGTGCACTTCGGCGCAAATTTCCCATAAATGCATAAAAATCTGCCATCTAATAATCTATTTTGATTTCTGTATGGATATATTTTGAAATGATGTACCGTGAATTAAAAAAATCGAGTATCTATTGAAATATTAAAGAGAGGATTCGAATGAGTGGAGATCAGTGCTAGATTTGTTAAGGTTGTCGTCATACTGTTTTCTTACCAATAGCCAAAGTTATCATTCAACCGCATGTACATACATATGCAATTTTGTTAACTCAATATTTTCCAGGAAATATATCCATTTGAAATGGACCAAATTGAACTTTTTAATACGTAACCAACCGTTTACCATGTTTTCTTACGCATATCACAAGTTACGGTAATTTCACTTCTAAAAATACCAGACTGCTGAAATTGTAAAACGATTTACGTATAAAAAATTGATTTTTGATCAAATTCTTCTGTTTTAGATTTTCATGTGAATGTTTACGTTTTACAGGTTTAATTTGGCAAGTAGTATTCTCTCGGGATGTATTCTGGCTTTGGGCTACTCGGTTCAATTCCAAGCAGCTCTCCCATAAACGCAATGTAAGTGATGGCCAAGCGCAAAGTCTCGATCCTCGAGAGTCGTTTTTCGTAAGCGAAAGTTGGCACCTGAGGAATAAAGGTCGTAAAATAATTTTAAGCAAAATTGGTATATCAGTAGAGTGCAGATATCTATGGATACTTGGATAAACATCCGATAATAATTAGTATAAAAATTAATTGTACAAAATTATACAAACGCATAACACAATAATAGAAGACAATCATTCTTATAGAAGTTAGCAATATTGTTATGAGACTCAAGAATAGAACAAAGATCTATGCACATACAACTCACTTTTCTGCGTAACTTGTCGAAAGCTTCGTTTAAATTGAACATTCTACGCCTTTCACGGATGTTCGCTGCTCTTCTTTGCGAAACAGTCGCCACGCGACGCCTTGGTTTCTTTGTGGTAGACGATGGGAGATTCGGTGATCTACCATTAGGCGTGTAACGACTGAAATTATTTTATTCATTGACAAATAATTAATAAAACGTTGTTGTAAATAATTCTCATTTCTTTCAAGATTCGAAATCTTCAATGTTTAGAATTATTTCTTCGATTTATCGCTGCGTAAACTAAAATTGCGATAAGAAATTCAGCTATTGCTATAACACACAGGAATAGTAACCTTTGATGTAATAATGCACAGGGTTGTCTATATAATCCATGTTCGTTCACATGAGAATGCGAAGGAGGTGGTGCTTGGTATAAGACAGAACTGTCCCACATCGGGTAGCTTCCAAGTTCGCCGCTGACGTACTGCGACATATCCGCTGTAATCACCTATTTCATTTACTTGCGTTTACTTTTATATGTACGCTATTTCTTATTAATGCAAAAGAAATATCATCATTCGTGCTAATTATCATCTTTCATTGTTATACAAACACAAATGAAAAATTAAATATCAATATAATATATTATAGTATTAAATGTTGAAAGAAATATTAGAAAATTTTTAATCAAGTTTCTCATTCGTGTTTTATGGATTATCACAATTTCATAATTTTATTTAATCAGTAAATAAGTAGCATTCTGAACAATATTCTGGTAGAAGATGTGTTACAATAATACTAATTTATTGATCTTATTTCTACACTATATATCTTCGTAATTAAGAGATTCACTTTTAATTATTTATACTCACTGGTGCTTGATTTCCATTGATCTCCCACAACGGTTCGGTGTAGCTCATATCCCGGGTTCTATCCAGGAGCAAACGAATTCAGGAGATACCACCCTCGTATTTCAATTAAAAAAAAAAATAATGAAAAAGAATGTCGGTACACGAGTCAAATAAAACGTTTGTTGCGGTCCGAGTGTCACCTTCGATCTGAGGATTCCAATGATACCCTCATCCAGGGAACCGAACTCCTGGAGCTTGATACATCTCGAGCCCGCCCCTTTTTCAAAGCAACTCTCTGGAACCACTGTTATTCACCATTCTCGGACGCTTGCGTCGTCATCCCTGTTCCAATTGGAGAATCTCACCCTTAACCAACTTGAGTGAAACACGATCGTTGGACAGGTGGTTGTGAAGGGTGGAGCTTACGGACAATCCTCATGGTTTGCCTTGTTTCGTAGGAGTTGAGGGTTGAACAGTATCGGAATTATCGACCCTGGTATGTTAAAGATGGACAAACTGTTTGTTGGAAGCTTTTTCTAAATGTCTACATTTCTTTCATTTCTTTTAATTTACTTCTTCTCTTTGTAGTTGCAAAGGTTTTGTCTACATTCAACACTTCATGAAATAGATATTGATGAAAAATGATGAAACGAAGGAAAAATTATTTAACAATTTATTATTATTCAAGTGTTTCTGAATTCAAAATCGATATTCGTTGAACGGATTTATCATTTTATTGATTTTCACAATGAACTTCTTGATATTGTCTGCCACTTTTTATTATGACACACAAACTTACTTATTAATTTCGAAAAAGCGAATAGGATTGTATATTTTAAAGGACGATTAACAGATTTCCTTTTATCTCCCTTCAGGAATCATAGCATCGCACGTGTGCCAAATGGAGTGTAATCATCTGGTAAAGTTCTTCTGTCAACGTATTAAGCACAATCAAAGTATGAAAATTGATGCTAAAATATTATGTACTACCAAATGTTATATTATTGTGATGTTTTTCTTTAGAAGGAGTATGAAAACCCTTTATTTTTCATCTGGACAAGTAAGATTATTTTACTATATATGTGACAAAATTTAAATTAAAATACAAATCATTCGCTGATGGTTAGTGATTATATTTGTTTTAAAATCATGAAAGATACAATTTTCTGCAAATTAGGATATTATGATTTCTTTACGATCATTTCGAGACAAATTGCTCCATATATTGAGGTCGTAACAGGATCACTCAAAAGACCATGACAAAGTCTCCTCAGAAGGGTAACATATTGTTAAACCGAGGGTGTGTTCCCTCGAATTAATTAAATAGATATTAGCCGATTCACTTGACACTAAGTTCTCCCTTTGGACGCGTATAAACATCCAACGTGCTATCTGCGTGTCAAATCGCATTGTGTTTGCTTTGAGAGTTCGAGGGTGCATAAAGTTATTAATATTCAGCTACGAGCAAGCAGTCCTATTAAGATCATTCTCTCTCCTTTTCATTCTCTTACTGTCACTTTGCTATTGTTTGCATTTTAAAAAATAATTTAGTCGCGTTCTTTATTTTTTGTTTCTTGAGAATTTGAGAATTATTATCAAGTATATTCATTCATCTTCTAGTCCTCTTTTGTACATTTTTAAAGTTTTTCTAGAATAATCAAAAAATAATAAGATACGAAAAATATTTCCTAAAACTTGATCGATGACAAGTATAAAAGAAATTATTTCATAGTACGCTAAAGAGGAAAGGAATTTTACAAAAATTATATCATCTAAACACAACATGAAAAATGCATTTTTTAAATTTTATTTTGTACTTGTACATGCAATAAGTATGCTACTTAAGAATGTCTTATAATAAATGCGATAAAATGCGAGAACGAGAAACGTATTAATTTATCTAACATATGATATATATCTTATAGGTTTGTGTCCATTAACTGTGTCGGTGGATCTTTAATTCGCGTCTGGTAATATGCACTATATCCATAACTGCAAGCTGACGCTTCGGATCGATGCTCGGAGCGTCGGCGCTGAAATGCTTCATAGCTGAGTTTCGAAGCTTTTCTAGAATGAAGGATATTCGATATAATGCAAAATTGAAGGCAATTTATCCATAGTAAACACGTAAGATAATATCAGTTAATTCAACAGAAACCATTAAAACAAATTAGTCAGTTACGTATTCTAAAAGTTTTTATCTTTTTATATTTTCATTTTGGATGAGTTCTAATAAGCATGCATGAGTTAAATGTTATAAACGATTATTTCTCATATTAAAAATATTAATTTTCTATCTTAATCTAATTTAATTTAGATAAATGTAATATTATTTTTCGAACACACTTAAATAACTCAAATAACCGAATAATAATTACATTATTACAAGAATTCTAATAAATTGACGTGTCCCTTTGTTTTTCAACAATTTATAATGTTTTTAGATTATAATTTGTAATATAAAGACAGTAAATCATTCTAACTTTTCGTATGTTCTGACTTTATCAAAAATAACTGACAAATATGTGGGATGACGTAAAGGGTGTAAAAAATCAGATTTGGGTTCATCCCCTCATGACGCACGTGTTCGTTTGTGATCTAATTCTGATGCGATTCGAACAATAGATGCGCCTTCCACAACAGGGTCACGCCATTGACAGCAATTACGCGATTTCGTTACAGAGATTTCCACCTTCTTGAATAGCACGTCGCCATATACCTAATACGGATTTATTACAGGGTTTCGCTAAAATAGGGGAAAATTCGAACAAAATCTATTTCTTTGTGACATGATATGACTTAGATTTTCAATGGACATGTATTTACGAAATACAAATATCAGTATATACATATGAATTTGCATTAAAATATTGTAGCATTCTATGCTGTAGTATTTTAAATACTTAGGTGTATAAAACATAATACTTAGGTATATAAAAAAATATTTAGGTATATATACAACTATAAACAAATTCGAACAATTAATTTCAAGAAATATTAAGATAAATATATGAGGTATTTAATATGGAAAGCTATCAATTTGCAGCAAAACACTGCAATATGTAGTGTTACAACATTACGCAGGCATTATATCATATTGCATTTCATTTAGATATATATAAATTATAAATAAATTCGATGGTTGACTTCAAGAAATAAGAAGATAAATATACGAGTAATATAATATGATATCTATAGAAATCTTGGAAGAATTCTTAAAAGACTTTTAGAGAAGTGTCGAGAAGATGTACACAATATAAAAACTTAAAATAAAGAGATAAACTAATTTTGTTTTCACATTTTTGTATCGTAATTGAAAATAAATTTGTTCCTACGACATTTTTCGTATATCGTACAATATGGAAAAGTACATGTTTAAGAAGGTAACAAATCTATTTTTCATGTTGTCCAATTAGAATTTGTCACTTTCTCGGGAATATGATATATTATCGGGATGTGTATAAGTTGAAAGCATCTCTGCTATTTCGCGAAAAATATAGCATAGATTTTTCACACTGAAGTGTATTTTTCTTTTGTATATACATTTGCAAAAATTGGAATATAAATACATTTTATAACTTTATTCGTTTTTCTATTAATAAGTCGAAACAAATCACGATCGCCCAACTTTTTTCAGCCAATCATACTCGATCTTTTACTTTTTGATTTCAAATTTCTTTCAATAGTGTGCTTTTACTTAAAAGCGTCTTGTTCGATAAAAAGATAAGTTGAGGTAAATCTATATTTCGCATTATTTGTTTAGACGAATTAGTAGTTATATGAATAGCAAAGAATTATTAAACTATATTTACTATTCATTAATTTACAGAAATAGTCACCGATTTAAATAACAATGCGTTCTTCTTATCCAAATGGAATTTCGAAAATATATATTTTTGTTCAACATTTAACACATTTTTTACGAATGAAAGGTAAGAAAACACGTTAAATTGCAGTAAAAATTTGCAAACGAATTTAGTTTTTGATATTTATATCACAAAATTGAATACATATATACATAGGTAAAAATTTTCAATCAATTAAATGATTAAATTTTCGAGGATGAAATAGATTATTAATTCCATGTAAGGTTGAACATTTTATCATTGTAAATAATGATAAATCATTATCATGAATAATATTGTCTATTAACATTTATTGATAAGGAGACAAAACCTAATAACATTGTTAATAAAATTAGATAAATTTCATTTTTAACTTCTTTTATTGTAATCTATCATTTCTTACATATACATTTATGTTTTGTATTTCTTTTTTTACAACTATGATGGTGTCCATGAATATGTTACTAATAATTGTATCATTGCACTGGTATTGGTGACAGAGATCTTATTCAGGATAAAATATTTAACATTAACTTTTGTTTCTTGTACAATAATGAATGCTTTGCTTTAGAACAAAATTTTGTATATATCGAAAAAAAATTATATATGTTGAGCAAAAGGTACTTAAAATATCCTACCACAACAATTTCTTTACAACATCTTGCAAACTCTCTACAAATTAGTGAATGCTTAATTCTGTTACTGTATCTATCTACTAAAACTTATATTCACATATATAGAAACGTTTCCTCACTAAAGTACATTTTGCACAATGTGATTTCTAAAATGTCATAAAATGAAACACATCTACAAAAATCAGATAATTTATATTTGCAAGAATCACAAAGTATAAGTCATTTAACTTTATCACTATAAATAAAATTGTTACAAGGATATTAAATATGATTTCATACATCCTTTCTAGTAGATTTTAAAATTAATTCACTTATTGGCAAATTAGAAATATTATCTATTGCAAAGGCAGAAAAAATTGAAAAAAAGAAATGAAGAATAAATTCCTAATCTTTCCAGGATAAAATAAATAGTTTATGTGATAAAGTTAAACAAGTACATTCTCTATAGCCATATGTGTGATGGTTTTATTGCTAATGATATAACTATAAAATCAGTTAGGAACATAATAAATTTGATTGAAAATAGCACCTTGCACGTTTGGAATTGATATAAAACCACATTTATATTTATATAACTTTCAACTTGTATAGCTTTTTAATAAGAAACATTCTAAAACCACTTATAAGAAAAGTAGCATATATCCTTTATCAGATTAATTTGTAATTATCAGATTAATCTGTAAGGAATTTACATCAATTCTTGAAATGAGCATATTTTGTTATAGAACAATTATTATTTAATTATTGTAATTTGAGTTAATGTCTAATAATTCATAGCATTTGTATATTCATAGAAATTTTCTGATAATAATTTTATATTACATCCCCACAAAATAAAAGAAAATTAATATTAAAGTCTAATAGTGGTACTTTTGAATAAATATATAAGGTACTTCTTCTTGAGTCTAAAGAAACAATTTTATGAGAAGTACATTTCATGTGTTATTTGTATTAATAATACTAGGTTTATAAGATCAAAGAAGAAGAATACCATTTAATATGAAAGGAAGTTTTAAACCTTTTTTTAATGAGGTACATTTTGCATTTGTTGAGTCATAGGAGATCTACATATATTTCATATTTGATTATTAAAAATTTTGTAATTTGTATATACCAAATATTTTTTTGAGAAAAATTCCTGATGCTTTTCTCTTCTTGACTCAAATTCATTTTGCCTTACGTTCTAACACATTATTAACATTGAACATATATTATCTACAAAAATACTATTATACCATTACATACAAGCGTCAATTCAAAAATAATTTAATATACATACAATTTGATAAGTACATTATTAACATAGAGAAATGCTATTAACGTTGCTTTGACTTTAATAATATTTCCTCTTAATAAGCAATTCTTAACTCGTCTTTTTAAAATAATGCTGGTATGTTCACATATTGGAAAAATTTTTTAATATTTGCACCTTTGTCATGTTATACATACTTTAAGTATCCCTAACAATCTTAATGAATGTAAAAAAATAGAATACCAAAAAATGTATAAAATTTTGTGTCAGAAAACAAAATGCAAAAAATTTTCTCTTCATAAAATTTTATCAACGTATCCAGTATTTAACTCATACAATACAAATTTTGATTTGTTCATAACAATAAATGTTTCAACAATTTTATATGCAATATCTTATCCGTTATATTAATGAAATGGACTTAATAAATAAAATAACTCTGGTAATCTTTTAAAAAGTAATACTCTCAGAGGTCAGGTTCTTCTTTTTTTTCATGTTGAACATTAAAACCTATTGTCACGCTAGAGTTACCTGTCATGCTACTTGCTACAGTCAAAATTGGCTCCTCTGCCTTCATTTCTACAAAGCAAGGATCTTTTGATTCCATCATGTTCTGCTTCCAGTTCTCCAAATCTTTATCTGACATATTTGAAAGAGAGCTTATCTTCGACGTACATTTGTAGCTGTAATTTGATTCTTGCTTCTGTGTAGGAGTTTTTGGCATAGAAACACTCTGAGATCGAGAAAAATTCTTCTTCTTCTTTTGCTCTTGCATAACATCAATACCATCTTTGCTGTTTTGTATTTTTTCTATATTAAAAGATTCAGTTTTCATAGAAGCAGGTGATTTTGTCTTATCTATATTATCTGCTTCTTTAATCCTGACGTCTTCATCTGATATTTCCATGCTTTCAACAAGGAATCTATTGTAGAAGAGATAGTAAAGTAGAATAACCAACTTCATCTATTTTTTTTTAAATTTTAAAACAAAAATTTACCTTCCAATTTTCTTATAGCCACTACTAGACTTTGTGCTTGGATTTTCCTTCTGTTCAAATATTTGTTTCACATCTTGCTTTTTTTGCTCTTCAGTTTGTTTTAAAGTTATAGTATGGTCTTCATCATCATCCATATTATCAACCGGAAGATCATCAGTACGCATGATCTTTTGTATATTAGAATTGAAGCCTGCTCCAAAACTACAGTTTCGTATTTGACCATCTTCATTGCTATAATAATCTGTATATGATACACTACCCCGACCCTCTCGATGCTCTTGATCGATATTTATACAAAATTCGTTGAAATCCACATCCAAGCAGGGAGTTGTAGGAAATTTAGGGCCCACATTAAAAGATTGTGCTCTATAAAAAATAATAGAATGTAATTCTTAAATGTAATACAATCTTTTTAATATTAAATATTAATTACCCGTCGTTGCTGATTAGGCTTATAGACATACTGCATTCTCCTGTTGAAGTCGGTGCAGGAGATGAGGGTTCGGAAGAAAGAAATGACTGTGGTTCACTGCTCCATCCAGTACCTAAATTACACATTAATTCATTATTAAAGAACAAATTTAAAATAATAATATGAATAAGCAACACTCACTATTAGGGCTGGTTGGTGACAATTGATTTCTTATATCACAAGATTCTCCATCGTTCGAAGGTTTATACTGTATGGGCGTTGGCGTAATGTACCTAAGAAGAGAATCAATATCTGCATTTCTAATGAAAAGTATACAGTCATAACAATTACAAAGAACGAGAAACAAGGTACCAGAGAAGTCAATGCAACTCTCTCTAGTAAAAACCCTTTGATAAATGAGGAAAAGAAAAGAAAAGAACTCAATACTCACAAGGATGGTTTACTTAATTTCTTACGGTACCTGACAGCTTCCAGGTCGGAAGAGTGGTACTCGCGACTGACTCCTCCAATATTGATATTTTGGTTAACCGATTCGTGGGTTGATCCACCAGGTGAAGGATATTTTGGAGGCGAAGAAGCGGGTGTTCGAAACAGAGGCGCACTGGTCATCATTTCCAAAAAGGAATCCAACTGACGTAACGATAAGGCATTGTGAAGAGTTTCCAAAGGTCTTATTGGCGGTACACCACCAAAACCTTCTATTGCTAATGAGCACAAGATTGAATTAGTTTCACGAATAAAATTATTGTTACATATTCTAACGATAAATACTAAAAGACACATTCTATGGTAGAAGGCAATAAAGAAAAGGAAGAAAAGAAATTGAGGCTCACCAGCAACAGCAGAGGCATGAGGTGGTACCATATCCTTGAGATTTGGCGCACTGGAGGATCCACTGATAACGGCTGTACTGAACAAACTGTTCGCTGATCCAGTCAACTTCTTGTTGACGTTGTAGCCCAACAGCTTGAAATAACTCATCTGTCCGGAGATACTGTGACGGTGGCGCCTTGCTGTGCAGGTAGGGTCAGGTTGAATGATCGAAGGTCGTGTGTCTGGAGATGAGAAGGATCGTTGAGGCTGGAGTCGGGAGAACGGTTCACGTGGACTCTTGGAACGATAGTAATACTTGCGAGGAATCTCGTGATCGTCGTGAACATCATTATCG
Source organism: Bombus confusus (assembly GCA_014737475.1). Taxonomy (NCBI): domain Eukaryota; kingdom Metazoa; phylum Arthropoda; class Insecta; order Hymenoptera; family Apidae; genus Bombus; species Bombus confusus. The sequence continues at coordinate 3,781,956 of JACXIV010000026.1, read as the reverse complement.
TGCGCAGGGGATGTATGATAAAGCATACTACTATGATCTGGTATATGTACCAGGCTATCGTGCCACTGAAAATTCACATTGGGACAAGACCAGCATCTGTACATTTTCGAACAATCGGCAACTTCACCATTTTCATTTGAACAAACGGAATCAACACAAGAAAAGTCACCAGGTCTCACATTGGGACAGGATAACTTCCTGAACGGTACACGTGTATTCCCAATTACACTATCACTATTCAATTTTCGTCTCGTTATATTCTTATCAAACTTCCACTTTTCTTTTTCCTTAAACACCATCCATTCACTGCGATCGTGGCCCCTTGACTGATGTTTATGTATGACACAATGATCGACCTTTGACTCTAAATAAGGAGCAACACTCTGTCTCTCGGGAAACACAAGAAGCCTGTTCTTTAGATATACAAAGGGTAAATCAGGATGATCTAGTCCGGTGATTCCTCTGTGACACTCATAGCTATCATTGAAAGAAACACTATGAGGGAAACGACTGGGTACATCCTGAAGGCTCGAGTAACAGGAACAATTGAAAAATTTATGTGAGAGCGAGCGTGCAAAGTAGATATCAAAGTTGAAACGCTCGACAGGCGGTAGATCTCTGCTTCTCAGAATCAGCTCCGAGACATTACAATTATAGCAAAGACATTTAGATACGTAAGGTGACAATGAACGAGAACGTTTGTCTAATTTGATCCGTCCCGTGGATGTCACTATCTTTGGGGTTCTTTCGTGCAAGGGTAACGAGAAAAGGGATCGCTTTAACCACGGATTGCTTGGTGGCAGTTTCGAGGAATCGGTCAACTCACCGCTACGCTCAATCCCAGGAAGAATCGTCTCTGAATGAGAACGTCCATATTTCTTACTCTGAGTAGGTAGATCAAAATCGTAAGGCTGTTCGAGATCGATATTGAAAAACGAAGAACGAATCGTGGGGACTGGTAATACGATATCCGTCACATCACAGCTCCGGCTGTTCGGTGAGATTAGAGGAGATGTGTGTAAAGTCACCAAGGGTGTCGATCTCAAAGTGGAGGTTTTTATCGAAGGAACTGGAAACTCCGGTGAACTAAAGGAGTGTGGCAGACTGAATTTTTCCATTGGCACGTTCAACAAAACCTGGCCAGATCTCTCTAAGTAGCGTTGCTCTGTTACATGCTTCTCTATGTAGGGTGTTGCATGCGTAATTTCGTGAACGATTCAGAAGAGAGAATGGTGCAGTTAAAATGAACGTATGATAACGATGTAATAGTGGGATTAGGGTACAAAGGAGGGAAAGAAAAGAAAAGAAATAGACGATTAAATAAACCCATCACCGAAAAAATCAAAGTAACATTGGTAAGAACCTTTGGTCACGTCGTCGATGCTTGAAATTAAAACTTGTCGAAGTCGTTTTATCGTCACTGTATAATGAAAGGATTGAAACTTGGGATTTGTAAAAATTGTGTATTCAAGCAACAATTTTTAAATAAGTACTTTAAAGATAATAGTGAAATATAAGAAACTTTTAAATAGTTCTCATTGTGATAGCCTATGGACTTAGAATCAGAGATGCTAATGCAATTGGATTTCGTTGAAGACGACGTTACCAATGAAGGAATAAAATAACTGAAATACACAGGAAAAAGACAACATATACTTCAATTTACTTGTGTTTAGAAGGCACAAATTTGGTTAATGTTACACACCCATAGTACACGATAGCCATGCAACCAGTAAGCCAACCAAACAACAATTTGAGTTTATGAACATTTTATTGATAGTTAGCTAATATGATTATGATTTTATGCAATAACAACGATTAAAGATTGTAAAATATTTAGTAGTAATTGTTGTATTTCATACATGAAACTGGTATTCAAACATGCAACCGATAATTATGAAATTTTTTATTGTTATTAGAAATTGATTTGTTTAAATAGAAATATGAAAATTGAATTTTATTTGTTTGTATGTGCTTAGAATTTCTAACATCAATGGGACAGTAAAGTAATATTTTAATGGTGACAAAAAAAAGAGAAGAAGATAATAAAAATCATCCTGCTAAGATATAAAAATATTTAGTCATCTTTGTAAAACAGAAACTAATACCAAATCAAAAACCCTTTTTTTTTTTAAATTTGTATGTTGGTATGAAAGTGTTACATATATGTGATCCATATTCATTCATATAAAAATTATATTTCTAAAAATGCAATATGAATAGTAAACAAAGCATAAAAGTGAATGATGGAGAACTAAAATGTAACGTAATCACATATTAATGGATATGAATGAAAAGGCTGCAGTATGATTTTAGAAAATAACTAAGCACTAGTAGATTGTGAATCTTAATGAAACAATGATTTAGGAATGAAGGAATTAGGATGACGACTGAATAAGTCACACCATTTGTCAATATGTAACCCAAGCAGTCGTCCGTAAAAATTAGTTGGCTTCCACGCGCACAACTATCGCAGAGCAAAGAGTTATTTCAACTGAATTTTCCTATTTCCATCTAACATTGTGTCCATTTGTTAAATTTCATTAGCTAAGCTCCCACTTGTACAATGTGGTTTTAATTGGATATCTATCCAATATATATCTATCCATTGAGGTATCAAAATTTAATCTTTGGTAAGAATTTTACAATGTTACAATACTTACAACAAAAAGTACACTTCGCTTGTACTCTCTATTGCACACAAAACTAAATATAATACAAAAGAAGATGGTACATGTAATATCACAGAAAATAATGCAACATTAAGGATTAGATATGATACTGAAGACTATCTACGGAAAATTATGCGTGTTTACTATTGATAGTAACTATAAGATAATGCTTACTATAAAAGTATTGCAATACCAAGATATATAAAGAATGCTTTATATTTTATGAAAGAATTAAAAGATGCAAATCACAGTGATCAGCAGCTACAAAAATTACTATCTCAAAAGCAAAGAATAACTTGAACGGTCAACTAAATAGTTAACGTTTCCATGAAGATAATTAAATAAAAAAGAAAAAAAAAAATTGTAAATCCTGATTGTATAAGGATTCTTCAAATTATAACAGGATTGTATCAGGGTAATACAATATATTGAAAGTTTAAATGCTATGGAAATCCTGTAACAATCACCTATGATAAGACAATGCATTATAACCTGCTGACGTTATTATAGGAACTAACATACCTTCTTTGTTGACCGCGTCCAAGCTCTGATACTGCAGCTTGTCCGCAGCTATAAAAAAAGACACGAAAAACACCAGGCTTTCTGATAAAATCCTACTGTTAATATTAACCATATGTACCCAAGAAGAAAAATGTTATTAATAAAATTAAGTATTTACAATGTTCTTACAATACATTATTGTATTTTTAATAACATATTGTCAAATTATCGTAACATTTTACGAAATTAATATTTACAAATGTTCTTTGTAGCCTTTTTGTTAGAATTCACTTCCATGCATAATCAGAGAATATTACTATGGACTTGTTATTATGTATCAAATATGTACATTAATATTAAAGACCTAGACGTTACTTACCTTTCTCAGGCTTGTCTTGTCTTTGATGATCATAACTGCGAGCACGTGGTTCAACAATTGTGCCTCTCTCTGCGTCACGTCGCTGACGTTGACTTGCAGCTAATTGACTACCAAGTCTTGCTGCTTCATGACCAGCTACAGTTCTAGCACTAAATGTTGTACAATATTTTATAAAAGATCATCGATAGTTAGTTAATTTATAAAAAAAAGATTCATTTAAAGTTTCATATTACGTACCTTATTGGAATGGGCGCAGAACTCTGCAAAAAGCCACTATCAAATGGTTCATCCATCATGTTAGGATGTAAGTCCATCATATCAACTCCTCTACTAGTTGTTGGACTATCCATCATTGCATCTACAGTATCTGTATCCATTGTTGATGGAGGTGTTTCCTATGTATTAAATAAAAAATGCTAATTTGTTTATACTCTCTTTGGCTAAGAACATTTATACATACAGATTGCAATGGTGGATTCATTAAATCATCTTCCAAAATTCCCAACTCTACATCTTCTTCCTCTATTCGAGTGCTACATTGTGAAATGGTATCTTGAGCAGAACCACCACTTTCACCCTGAAAATATAAAATATGTATAGCCTCGCACTTCGAAATATTTCTATGATCATGGCTAAAATAGAACTATTAGCTATAAGATTTACTTACTACATTATGGCTACTCTCATTGCGTGAATGGGGTCTAAAACCTGGTCCTGGTGGTAAATTCTTTTGCACACAACAATTTACACCAGGACTGAAATGCAATTCAACGTGAAAACGTTCTTCGCTGCTAGGATCTTTAGTTGGATCTTCGTACAACATAACTACAATTTGAGACATGTAATTTAATTCAGAAACCATGCTAACGTACTCCATAGCTCGACGCCATTGTTCGTCTTTCATTACCTGTGTAATTAAAACATTAAAATTTGTTATACATTGCGTAAAATAAATATGTAGATACATACATCAAGTAAACCACCATAACGTAAAACAGTCAACAAAGAATGTACGTGACTTTCACTCGTAAAGTAAAGTCTTGTGCGTACATGCCGACCAGGACTGGAAACTCCATGAGAGTATCTAAAATTATAACAATTACCCGTTACATTTTACCTTATATATATATCATATATAACACACATTACACATTATATATGACATACACAAATGATTATTTTACCTCGGATTGAGTCTATTAACTGTTTCTTCTCCAGTTTCTTCGATATTTCTCTGCAAATCTGCTCTTATCTTTTTTAAAAGAGGAGTGCAAATACCTTGGCCTATGGTGAGCTTCTCTTGCACTGTTAATCCGTATTCCTACAAAAATTTTAAATTAAACTACTTTTTAAAGAGATAAAATTTATTGAAATTCTCACCTGTGGTATCACTATATCTGCCAGGTACTTAGAATAAATGTACAATTCCTCCGCGTGTTCGAATTGCAACGTATGGTTGTTATGTTGTAAATCATACTTTATACAATCATAAATATCCGGGATTTTCGATATGTCGAACCTCTTATTTTTGGTACAGAAATCTTTTTCAATCTTTCCCCATCGACGACCCATTAATTCCCACGTTTCACCATGATAAAGAATTGCATCTAAATATATTAGATAGATAAATATAATTTCGCAATAAGATTATATATAAGATCGTACCTTTGGTTTTAGGATCATCTTTCTTAATACGAACAATGTCCATTAATTTTTGAATCAAAGTATGAACATGCTGACAGCAACGAACAGGATTTTTAACGAAATCCATGGCTGCATTGATGCTCAGTGCGTTACCAGGATTTATCTGTTCCCTGTCTTCACACGTAAATTCTCGGTCTTGTTGTAATAATTCATGAAGTCGTGTTTTTACCCTATAAAAATATATCATTAGAATTTACTCAAAATCTACAATAATTCTTTTGTAAATTGCCTTACATACATATTTTGGTATTTACTGCTATCACAATCATTGTCCAATAGACCATTAGTATTAGCACTCTTCACCATCTGCACTAATATTGGTGTTAATTCACCCTCTAATGCGAGTAAACCTTTTGCGAAGGCTGCTGCTGTCATTTGAACTCTTCCTTCATCACTTGCATAGATCTTCAAGTCATGTCGAAATGTTGAATGAAGTCTAAGTAACCCTAAACCTTGTGCACCAGCATAGTCACCTATATATGTATAAAAATACTTCAGAAGAACAGAATGTAATAAATACAAAATATATCTTTCATTTTCAATAAACATGAAGTATATATGAGATTTCACTGAATGATCTATGTTCTGGTAAAAAGATCACGAAAGATCGCTACAAAAATCGTTGATTGTACATCAATTTACTTACATCTAGAGGTCTAATTAAATGTATATACATGATTTTTCTGAGATGTTACATATTATTTATATTAGTATTCTTTTAAATAATACCATAAAAATTATTCTATATTATTATTTATCTTTGATTTTCTTAAAGTGAAAATGTAGTTAAACCTGTTTACAATAGAAAATGGAGCAATATATATAAATTTGCAACATATATGTATGTGTGCATAGGTGCATGTATATGTCCTTTGGGCGTGATACTGCATGAATGACGAAATGTATGAAACCTATTAAAAAAAAAAGGTAGAACATATAAACATTTAAGGCCACAGACTAGATAAAAGCAACTATCCTTAAACTGTCAAGCATTTCATTGCAATAAAGTGGAACACACTAAATTAGCATAGAAACAGCATTTTCTTTTACGTTTAACAATTTTTGTATGATCTTAGCATAAAAATCTGCAAAATAGCAAGAATTTTCAAACAAAGACATATTGATAGAATTTCTAAATTACTATTTCTATGCATCTATAGCACAATCTACATAGAACTACAAAAAAGCATTGATTCAGAATAAAAAGTTACCGTGGTTTGGTAACATCTCTGAGTCTTCCTCTGAAATAATATTTGAAATTATCCATGAATCAAAGATTTTCCTAAAGGTATAAGATATTTGCTATCCTTTAACCAAAACGAAATCATCGATAGTTTAATTAAAAGCTTGAAATTTATCATTTACTTTTGCGCTCTTATTTTTAAATAAAAAATAAATTACATGTTAACATATCCAACTGCCTAATGCATACATACGAGTTTTATTTCGATTAAATTGTCTGAAATGCGTATATATGTATATACATATATATGTATATATATTGTGCAAGATAAATAGCAATATATGTATTATGCATACGCTCAATTGAGCAGTCCAGATAAATGATAGGTTCAGCCGGAGATCAGCCAACATAAGAAACTTATAAAATAAAAAATCTCATTATAAAGTATAAATTAACTCAAGAATGAGCATGATAAGCGTATGAACATAAGATACGAACCACTAAGGTGTCTACCTTGACCACCAGGATACATGCAGCGAAATATTCTTCCTAACTCCTCTGCCTGAATACGGCCGGCTGGTGTTAGTTCTCCACCCCATTTTAATATCAATACAAGGGAAGGTTCTCCAAGTCGATCTAATAAAAATATGTGATTTACAAATAATAGACATCTATATTACGTGGATATAATATTCTACGCTTTGATACCATCATCTGATGAACTTCCTCTTGGTCGGCCTCTTGGTTGATATTTCATTTGTACCTTACGATTTATCCCTGAGAAATGACCGTACCTGAAAAATATGTTACATATAGTCAAAGTTCGTATTCATAATTAAATAAAAAATTATGTATAAAAAAAACAATGTTCACACACATTTCTAAGACGCTTTTCAACTGTTCTAATTTTCCTTGCTTTTCTTCCAATTCAGGTCCAGCAGCACGATGTTGTATTTCAGCTAATAAACTACGCGCAGTATCCAATATTTCTTGCAATTGCTTAGGTCTCTTTAATTTAATATGACCATGCTTGTAGCCGTCGTATTTTGCAAATATCTCGAAAAATCTGTATCGAATAGAATATGTGAGATATTGTTCTTCATATATACCTTCAAGAAATACACTTACTTCGGGTGACGAACTTCTACTTTCATTTTCTGTTTCGGTGTTCGATCTCCATGCCTTATAACAGCAACTACACATCGTAATTCCATCCTGAAGTAAATATATAAGTATTGGTATAATTATGATATATAAAAATAATCTGAATATATTAGCATAATAAAAAAGTAAAATCTATTAACATTTTTCCAAATGTAGTAGGCACAATAGGCGGATCGTCCAATTGAAAAGGAACGCTCCATGGTATATGTAAAGTGGGTGCCAATTCTCTTAAAATCATATTTCCCAAAATCTTTGCGCAGTCATCATAATATTTGTTAGAATTCTTTACAAAACTAAACCCATTTACGTCGCACACAAATGACTGCCCGTTTGCCCTAAAATATTATACGTGATTAGTATAGTAAAGAATGAATTATTTCTTCTTTTAATCTCACTATATTTCAAATTTCAATATACCTAAGTAAATCAAAACCACAAACTGTTTGTTTAAAAGCTAAGCACACTTTTCTACTAATTAGTTTTTCAGCATTACTTAGTATAACCGGATAGCGAATTTCTTTCCCTTCTGAATCTCTTTCGACTTTACCATCCAATGCAGGGCTTTTTCTTGCCTCTGCGTGAGCATAATCTGGACCCACGGTATAAACCTTAACGTCTGTACCGTCTGTTGGCATGAAATCTTCGTAAATGTAAGAACCTGTTTTACGAACTCGAGATTCTGGTGAATATACACTACTACGACTTCCAATCTGTAATATTATGAATTGAAATTTCACTGTGTCAAATGAAAAAAATTTATTTTTTTTTTAATTTACTATATACCTTCCTAAATAATCGTTGACTGCCTCCACCTGCAGATGTAGGATAATAAATGTAAATATTATGATCCTCTGCAGATACTGGTTTTTCCACAAACGGTTTGTTGAATGTAACACCATTAACTTCGACATGATCTTCTGATTCTACTAGTTCATGATCTAAAATAAATTTTCTGTCATAAATCTCCAATATAAAATTGGACCGATATAAATGATAAGCCTCACATACGTTTTGGATCAGACGAGTCTCTATCCAGGACAGCATATCTCGGAATTTCAATACCTTCACTCTCTAAGATAGCATAGACTCTCCTACGATCCTATTAAATTGGTGTCATATAAAAAAAATACGTTTCATCACTCAGAATATTTGACGATATTTATCACGAAATACATACCTGAATATCATATTGCATGGGTAAATTATTGATGATAAAAGGATTTCTAAGATTAGCATAATTTATAGCTTTATCAAGGGGAAAGCCTTTACTGTGGAAGCTTATTAAACAATCAACAATTGGCCAATCTTCTACAGACTCCTGTAAATATATATTTTCATACATTATAATTGAAACATTAAATATTTTCTACTGCCATTACCTTCAAAATAACTTCTTCAGGAAATACTACTATTTTAATATACTCAAATTCTTCTAATCTTGTTAAAATTTCCTTCATTGGTTTACTTTGCGATTTTTTTGCCATCGCACAGATTCCAACCAAAACTTGCTTCCCTTCTCCTTCCAAATCGCTTCCACCCATGCATCCATCATCATTGCTGCACCCGTCCGACAGTTCGGCCTAAATAGAAGTTTATGTTAATTGAAATTTGTTTTCTGATTTGATTATTATTCTTTTTGGATTGTTTTTGTTTTACCCCTATTATCTTTGTACTTACCTAATATCACATGAATTTAAAAGAAACTAATAATAGCATACAAAATAAAACTAAAAGATGTGTGAAATTTTTACTTATATAGTGCCAAATTTATAAAATGTTTATTAATAATTGTGTTAAATATTGCTCATCCAGTATATCTTTAAGCAGGATAAAAATGTCATGAGTTTGTTTAGAATAGTTTGTTTAGAATCTCGATCTATTATTCATTTCTAGATGATTACAATAAAATGTAAAAGACACATGCATTACTTGTCTACACAAAAAAGGAAATATAAATTGAATAATAAATATATTACTTTTACAAATGTATTGTATGTCTGGGTGATAAAGAAGTAATAAAAGTTATTAGAATATTAAATGATTTGTCATTTTACATTTTTCAACAAATTCAACTATCAATGACTGGAAATTATATAAATTTAATTATTACAATGATACATTCCTAAAACTGTCTAACAAAATTTTATTATTAATAAAGAAACTCAGCAAATTTTAATCATGTGTTAATTATTACATACAAAACAATCATCACAGTAGCACTCCATATTCAGATGTATATCTTCAATCTTAAAAGCAGATGTAGAATTAATTTTTATCATTACGATAATATCATTTTTAAGAAGCCACTAGTTTTTAATTATATGCACTTCATACTATAGTAATTTTTTCCTTACATCACATTTTAGAGATCTACACTCACTATAACATTATTTTTCACAGATAAATACAAATTGTTATGTATTCCATAATTTAATTTTTTGATATATTTTAAATTAAATCTTAGATTTATATTGCATCTTATCTTTCAAAATTGTGGTAAGGAAGGAATCAACTTAAAATACTTTAACAATTAAGTATAAAATATTTTATCAGTCCACTTATTAAGAGTTGATTAGAACATTATGAAAGGAAGCATCTACTAGCTTGGAACTAGTTTGCAATTTATTTAATGTTAACATTACTGTCTGAGCAATTGTGTGCTGAACTGAAAATAAATAGAAGCAGACTAATAAAGTACTCTTTCTTTAAAGATAAGAAAGAACTATATCTCTTCCAGAGATATATTTCATAAATCTATCTTGAGACAAGAAAATATTTTTTGCATAAAGAGTAAGTGCTACAATGATCATATATGGACTTAAGCAAATAAAAACTATATGAAGACAATTTTTTATTCTTTTACATTAAATATTATGAATCTAACAGATAAGAACTAAGAAATTAATTAAAAGAAATTCTACCATTATTTGCCAATATGGTTCTGCTTCATTATCACAATCGAAGATGTACACATCAGGAATTGTGGTAGATGACAAAGGATTTGCATTTTCCATTACAAATTTAATTTCAAGGTACCATAAGCTAATAGCATAATTATATATAAAGATAGCCTTAAAAAATTTGCACTAATATTAACATTAACATTAAATACAAAATCTTAGTCAGTTCAATAATTGAATGTTTCACTATATAATATGTTTAAATCAGTTCATAATGATTAAACACTAAATACACTAAACAATATTAAATCAGATATTCCTCTCTTTAGACCATTATATTGTAGAATATTAATTGTTTAAATTAATTTACTAATTATAACAAACATACAGCTTATGCATTGTATATGCAACTATACAGCCAAGCACTAAGTCTCATACCAATTTATTTTTAGACTGTTAGAGTACCAAAGTCTTTGTGACTCATCAACTTATTTAAAAGTAGTAATTGAAACACTAATAAGTAATTAATGAATTCATTAATTTACACTTAGTGAAATATGTTTGCTTTTACAGTTGAAAATAAACAAAATTATTAAAAATTGTAATTTCCTATAAAGTATGTGTTTAAAAAAAATATATATATATGATACATACAGGTACTGTATAATATTGTATAAAACAATAATTTTTTTTAAACAAAACAGTTTTCTAACCTTTCTCACATACTGTTTACTAATTTAAAGTAAAATAAAATTGGTATGCAAACATACAATGTACATCTTTATTCACAATATGTTTCTGCTTGTCTCTACATTTTATTCTTTTGTTGTCTAATTAAATTAAATAAATTAAATAAATTCTAAAACATCTTATTAGTACATAATCAGTCTTATGTGAATTAAGATGTAGATCAAAATCAAAATGTAAATTTATATTTTATACTACTGATAAAACTTACAATGTATTAGGATTATCATTTTGATATTTGTTGGTTTTTTTACATATGATATATAGCATATGGAAAAATTAAAACTTACTCTTTTTGATGAACGATATATAGAAGAAGCTACAGGACCCACAAGGGTTGGTTGTACAGTATTTAAATCTCCTACATAAAAAATTGGTCGGCTGGCACTCCGTAGACCCTATTGATTAATTATTATCCATCAAAAGTTTATATTTCTGATATTTGATTATATAAAGAATTTATGGTGTATTATAAAAATTTAATAGTATATTTATTGCTTTAGATTAGTTTATAAGATTATTTAATCATTATTTTCCTAAAGCAAAATAAACTCAAAATTAAATAAGATAATTTCACACTAAACTTCTTCTAAAAATATCTAGCTTAGAATTGTTTCTTCTATTTTAGTAAAATACCAAAAATTATAAAATTGTTAAAAATAATATCACAGAAATAAAAACTATTTCTTTGTTTACCTGATAACCATGTTCCAATTCAGTGTAAGACATGACAGAACGGGTTTCATTGAGGAAAATGAAACAGTTTCAGCTTGGACTTAGAGAATTCACTGTGCCCTAAAAGAATTATTATTAAACATAAACCAAAGATTCAAACAACTGTTATTATTCAAAAACTTGAACAATTATTTTCATATAATAATTAAAGAACATCGTAACAAATTGTTATAATTGTTACAGTTAATATTTTGTATATGTATAATTGTCAAACTAAGAAAAGGTAACCTTGACGATTAAATATTTCTATATTTTTTACAATAACTCAAATTTAATCAATTCACAATAAAATTAAATCAATACAATCATGACTTAAAATAAACAAAGCTAAGTATGATTTAATTCTCGACAATGTTGCGACTTATTTCGTTTCCTTCTTTTTTAATATAACATCGACGATTTTAATTAAACTCACCAATCCTAATTTCGAATGGATCTAAAGATTCGACGATAAAGACAACAATGCAGATTTAATAAACAATATTGGATCTCTAGCTGATTAAAAATTTCCACTTTAATATCCTTCAATTTTCGGACATCTTGTCAAACTTAAATCTCGATCTCTCGTATTGTTCAGAAATCGCTCATTCGAATAACTATACATATGTATAAATCGATCGATATTACCAGATATTACGTATCGTTGCATGTAAACATTTAAACAAAATATTTTTAAAAACAAGGTATTGCATAAAACCACAAATTGAGTTATTAGGACCGAAAAATGTATATTTTTTGTAAACATATATTTATAAAGTTTAAAAGATATATAACAATAATACTAATAGTAATAATAATTTTATTTCTCTTTTCATACTTTATAATTAAAATTTTTGGCTTTTTAACGGTCATTTGTATATTATTGCATTTGGGTGTCACTTTAAGGGATATAGAAAACACAGATATTTTTTGCACTGTGCATTATTTTTATTTAAATTTTAGTTATAAAATGTTATTGCGTATTTACATCATAATAATTTCGACCCAGGAATTGCAATTTTTGCTTATTTTTCGGTACCAAATTTTGTATTTGTTACAATGTAACCATTGTAATGACGATATTTAGTTGAGCAACATAATGATGATATATTTCTAACATTTTGTTTTTTCTGTATATTAAGTATAAAACGAAATTAACATACACTGTGTACAAGCATAAATAAACAATTTATCATTCTTCTAGAAACTATCTCGCTTAGAAATCAACAGCTAAAATAATCACTGTCTAATTATAGTTTTTGATTTCGCGCATTTAATTGAAATAGTAACTTCTCAATTCAACTGCTTACTAATTCTTATCTTATGTCTTTTCACTTGCAACTGTTTTAATATCGAGATAAATATAAAGACTCTAATATTATTTATTTAACTATACTGCATTAAGAAATCTTTTACCCTTCCATCTATTTTTTTGGAAATAAAATATAGATGTACTACGACATGATTAGAAAGTATATAAATTCCCATCCTATATATATCTTTCGTTTAAATTAAAAATTGATCAACTTTCAAAACTGGAGAGAACATTTTGTCTTTATGAAATAGAATGTAAATATAAAAATTAAGAAAGAACAATGTCATTTATCAAATACGCGTTATAAATAATTTATGCGAAGTTATAAAAACTTAATTGAAAAAACGTACACGACCTAAAGCTATTAACATAAAAATTCATAAGCAAAATTTGTACTAATATCTTCTGCATTTAAATATGATCAGTGGCAGAGTTCAATGCCATTGAATCTTAATTTAAATAAATGTTTAATTTTTGTATTTCATCTGACTGAATTTATCCACTTGATGTTAGAATAATTTTTTATATCCTATTTGTTGTCAGCCCATTGGCCAGACATTAGGCGTCATTGCGATTTCATTGATACTAGTTTTCTTGAACGTGCTCGTGCCTCTGTACGAATATTTGTATATTCAAACCAAAGGATATTAGGAATTAATGTTGTATCGCGTAATAACAAATATTCTGATATCCGCCTGAAAATAATATCAGATGTAATATTATTTTTCATAAGATTAGGAAGCTTTTTTAAGAATAACTTACCATGATACAATTACAGGAAAAATTGGTGTAAGGACTACATATGTAATTGTGAACCATACTGCCCCTAATATGATACCTATGAATGTACCCCACAGAACTTGAGATTTGCTGTGGTATAATAAATAAACCCTACTGTATGTGACTAAAATAGCAACAATTATACAAGCAGCTATGATAGTGATCCTCCAAAACTTTTCTGAAATGCTGCTGTTATTATTGTGATGTAATCTACAAATATATAAATATATTTATAAATATACATAAAAGGTATAAGCATATAATATAATTACTTTTGGAAAATAGAAGTATATTACCTGATACAAATAAAAAGTATGGTATATGTAGCAAAAAACCACATGAACTGTGCATGCATCGATGGCATACCATATTCAACATAAACAGCATCACGTCTCATTGGCCTTGCTTCACAAATTGTGTGTTTTAATATAAAATTTATCCATTCATTAAATATAACACCGCTAAAAAAGGAAATCTGAAAAAAGAATCAATCTTAAATATTAAAACCATAAACATATTAAATTATTTGTAAAAGTTGTACTTACTGTGTGTAAATCTCTTCTAAAGAGAATCAATGTTATAAAACCAACTATAACAACAAATGGTACTAAACTTATCAGAGCTAAAAACTTTCCAAATAAATCACCTGCAAATTAAAGGAAATTTAAATAAATATATTTTTAATAATCTAGATAAGCTAAATTTAGGTATGAGTACATAATATCCCTAAACATCAAGTCTCATATTTTTTAATGAAATGCATTGTTGAAGTACATGTTCTTGTTAAACATATGCAAAAAGTTGAAGTAAACAAAAATTATTCAACACATGAGAAAACACGCTAACTAAAAATTCTGACTGAAAAATATATGCAAAATTGGATTGAAAATATTTAATTTAAAGATACAATATTTTTCAAAAAAACACCAAGCATATTTATGAGACAAGAAATTTTTACATAATCACACAATGAAAAAAACAATTAAATTGTACTGAAAAATTTTTAGATACTCGCCTTGTGGATATTCGACTAAAGTAAGGGACAAAGGGACCCATTCTGATTTTTGGATAGTATCGACGAAACGCGATTTAATTTCATAAAACGAGTCGTCGTCTAACGATGCCATGTTATAGAAATATTTGAAGTGACCATAACTCGGACAACTCACCGCGCAGCAACGATCATGGAACTCGAAGAATAGTGGGAGAAACCTGACAGAATAATTTCAATGTGCATATAGTTTAACAGAGATCCGGCAAGAAAAAGTAATTTTCGTTATTTCTTCTAGTATCTACTTATTTGACCTTTAACATTATAGGAAATATGTTAAAAAGAATTGAAATCATGCACAATTAATAATTCGTGAAAATAAAAATAATTAAGAAGTAGATTTTTTTACTCCAAAATTGTTACGTTACATTCGTTTTGAACGTATTAGGTATACATATTTTTAAATTGTATGAATTGTATGCATAACGTATAATATAAAATTTTTAACAATTTCATATTATTTTGTTATTTAATAATATTTCTTAATGTATAGAAATTAAATATACAGAATGCAAAATTGAATTATGCAAATTCAACTAGTGACTTAAAAACGTAAAGTTACTATCTGAGCTTGCAAGATGCATTGTGCACTGCGTAAGAAGCGGGAGAGGTAGCGAATTGGATAGATGCATGTTACTTTGATCGATGTTTGCTTCCTATTTGTGGTACTAATTTTATTCAAGAGTCGGTACGATGTGTGTGTCGTTTGTGATTTTAATTTACCAATTGTTTTGTAGTTTTTCTAGAACTTTTTAAGAAATTTCGTTTATCTTACGTTTGGCCACGTCCTGTATGCCCGTACAGCCGACAACAATTTTTTAAACTATGTGATGGATTAATGTTTTAGGTAACGTACGATTTTTTGTATATTATATCATATATTGAATATTATCTGTGCAATTTTTATATGTTATTTGATGATGTTCATAATGATAATACTAATGCATTATTGACAACACAAAATATAATAGTGATATTTATAAATTTTATTAACATTCATTCTTTTGTAATTATTAGGCTTTATTTCCCTTTTGCATGTGATTATACATCAATAAAATTTTTCTTCTATTTCTTCTCATTGAATATATATTTATTATATGTATTATTTTAATCATAGCTTTTGTATTGGAATGTTACATGACATTCTTTAAACCACATGGCAGATCAAGATATTGCAGATTACTATGCACTTTGTGCAAATGATCAAAATGAGACAGAAGGTCTAAATGAAAGGCTAATAGAAAGGAGTATATCTCAATCATTATGTGACCTAAATAGTAGCAATAATAGTGTTACAGTTGAAAATGCAGCATCTATTTCTCCACTATTAAGTCACTATAAATATCATCGTTTCTCAAGTCATGATAGTCCAGTTAATTTTTCATCTTTACCAACGTATCTTCCACCCATTGGTGTATTTTGGGATATAGAAAATTGCCATGTTAGTATTAAATCTTATAATTTTATATTACTAAAATATATTACATAATACTATAGTTAAATATATTTAAATATATAATATTTTTTATGATTATTACAGGTACCAAAAGGAAGGTCTGCTATGGCTGCAACCCAAGTAATTAGAGAAAAATTTTTTAGTGGTTATAGGGAAGCAGAATTTATAGTAGTTTGTGATGTCTTAAGAGAAAATAATCGGGTTATGAAAGAATTAAATAATGCTCAGGTAATTTAATCAGTGTATCTTTTAAAATTATAAATTATTTAATAGTAGCATTATTTTTTTAAATACTATAATGCTGCATTTATAAATCGTGTGTCTCTCAGGTTAATTTAATACATGTTGCTAGAGAGTGTAAAAATGCTGCTGATGAAAAACTTAAACAATCTATTAGAAGGTTTGCTGATATTCATGGAAGTCCAGCAGCTGTGATTTTAATATCTGGTGATATTAATTTTGCTCCTGATCTCAGTGATTTGCGTTACAGGAAGAAAATTCATGTAATACTTTTACACATGAAAAATACATCTGAAGCATTGATACTGTGTGCTAATGAGCACTATGATTTCTCAGAACTTATGGAACCACTGCCATCTACAACAATACAGGTAAATATTTGTTAATTTCTAATTTCATATGACATTTTTCTAATCTTTTCTTAATAAAAAACGAAACAAGTATCATTTGTAATTGAAGTTTTGTACAATAAACTATTTTATCATAACTGTCTTTTTATTATTATATATAAATATGTCTATTAATTTGTCTGTTAATATTAAAATATTTTTGAGTTTGTAGTAATATGTATATCTATGTAAAATAGGATAAAATACATATTATCTTTATAAATGTAAAATATGAGCCTGTTAATTATCTCCATATATGTGTGTATGTTTTTTAATATTTTGTAAAGTTATGTACCTTTCAGGTTACTGCATATTGCGATCTCCTAGTTAGTAACCTTCCAGAAGATCAGGATGTTATGTCTATTAAATGTTATCTTAAACATATGTTCGAAAGCTACGGTGGTCAAGTGATGGAAATTCAGTCAAATACTGCAATTGTACGCTTTACTTCAAAACCTTTTGCAGACAGGTATCATATATATGTATATTTGTTGTGTTCTTACTATTTCGTAAATTTTGTTTAACTGTATATACAAAATAATAATTGTATGTCTCAAAATGTAGTATAGTGTGTATTCATAATTTAATTATATTGTAAATAATATATGGTACCAGACTTAGCTTTATGTTTGAATAACCCGCCTATTAAGTGACCAATGAATTACTCTTGTGTACAAACATTCTATTGGTCTGTTTAGTATTAACAAAAAAGAGCTGTATTTAAAGTATGTAGTAGGGATAGATACATAAATAAGGTAGAGTTCAAATAGTGTACAACAATGTAACGAACCTAATGGCACTGTAAGAAGATTATAATTTTGATTTGTATAACATACTTAGTTCATATATGTGTATAGTAGTAATTAAGTGTTGAAAAATTGTTATTTTCTGATATATTGTTATTATTTATCGTTTTATTTATCTATATTACAATGTTGACACAAACTGATAATTTTATTTATATATAAGGTAAGCTAATAATATAGCTGCTAGTAAAAAATTATTACTGCGAAAAATACAAGCGTTTAGTGAATTGTATATACTAATTAAAATGCATTGAATTTCTCTGAGAAATAAACGGACATTATAATTTGTATTATACACGTGTTTATTAAAATCTTCAAGGTCATTTATAGACAGAATCGATTATCTTGTGTACTGGCCCTTTGTAATCACAGTTAACCGACTTTGCTTAATAACAATGTGACTTTTTTTTTTATAGGGCTCAGAAGCGTATAGATGGAAAGATTATTCTTGGTTCGAAAATTTCCGTAAAATTTCAAAAAGAGAAAACAAGTCACTTTCAGCAAATTCGAGGTAATGTTATTTATATAACATAATATATATGTATGTATTATTTATTAACAATATTCTTACACTTTTAGCAAATTCTATAAATAGAAACGGTACTGTAAGTGAATCAGAAATTGTTACCAGTTCTCCAAGGCAAATGTACAGTGCAAGTGCTTCGTTAACGGGTGGAAGAGCCCTTCAGATTCCACATTATCAGTCATCGTCGCCGGTTATTGGAACATACTCTGGATGGAATGCTCATTGTGCTTCTGCTTCAGCACCAGTAGGGTAATTGTAAATTACATTTAGTTATATACATATATCAATAATCATAAAAATGATGAACATCCGAGAAAGAGTCTTGGAGTCGCAAGGAGACATCGTCTTTGCTTGATTCGGATTTCGGAGTCGCGAATAGACATTGTCCTTGCTTGATTCAGGCAATGAAATTAGAAAAACTTTGATCTTATCTGATAGAATATGGAAGATAATAATGACAATTGTTATAAATATTTCAAAAATTAAGATCGTCATATTTATTTTTTACAGGATGGTTCAACCATCATCCGTTTTTGTTGGCAGATCGTATCCAAATAATAGTAATAATAATAATGTAGCTTTTAATAGAACTTATAACGAACTTGCAAGAGCCCAATCTCCATTGTTTTGGCAAGTTTCTGGTCCCCAACAATTTGGTCATGTATGGGAAGAACAATATAAGGTATGTAATTTTATTGAAATTTTACGTTTGTAAACTATGTTGTGTATAATTTTGATTTATTATTTACAAGGTGGAAAAAACGAAAGTACTTAGTAGAAGAATTCATATTCCGCAGGCTCGGGAAAATGGAGTTGTAAATAATAATACTTCTCGAAATTCTGAGGGTTTAAGACGTATTAGAGGTACCCAAACTTCGTTTGTTCAACCTCCAGAATGGACTGGTCCAAGGCAACAATATCCTCCATTGAATGTTCCTGCAAGCTTGAATGGAACTGGTATGTGGATCATTTCCTCTTTTTTCTCTAAAAAATCTTAAATAGTAATTAATAAATTTTTAATACACGTAGCTCAATCAAATTTTAAACGCCGAAGTCCATCTCCTATGTATGACTTGCAATCACGAGAGCGAAATCAGTGGAATGGACAGGTATAAATTAATTTAAAATGTAAATTAACAAAATTGAGATGGATTTTAATACTTTTCTCCTTTAAAAATTAGCAGAATGCGTCTGTACGTAGTACTAGGACACCGTCGCCTTACGAAAATACAGTACAAACGGTAAGCCAACAAAGTAATCATACCTCACCTTATCATCCAAGTGATACGGAAAACGAAGAAGTTGAGGTACTTTTATTTTTTTCTACTCTCTATGTGTTCGCGCTTCTTTATTCCTTTCTATATTGATAATGTTTTTTAACATATTAGAATTTTTTCAATCCAATAAATAATCATAATGGAATTATAACAAATAATGAAACATGTACGCCAATTGAACTGCAAGTAACTAATTTAGACCAAAGTATTAATCCAAAAAAGATGAGACATATGCTTGTCTCTATTTTTATGGAACATGTGGTGGTAAATATTTAGCATTACAATTGCATTATTTATTATATATATATATATTATTGTATTTATATATTATTTAAACTTTAAGTAACTTCCGCTTATTTTGATTAACATTTTAGGTGTTAAATGTTTCTATTTTTACACAGTCTGATGGTAACTTTGCGGCAAGTGTCAAAGTACCTTCTTTATCAGACGCACAATACGCGATTTCTCAGTTACATCGTCGTAAAGTAGGATATAAACGTATTTTAATATCGTACGCTCATAGTGGTAGAGCAAGTCCTCAGGTTGTACGAGCGCAAATTGTGATGCTACTGCAAGAAGTACCTGGCCATAAACTCCCTCTTTTTAAGTTTCGAGAAATGTACGAGAGTCGTTTCATGATTTCCATCAGCGTTTCCGAGTTGTACAAAATGAAAGATGTTTGTATTATTGCGGAAGATCCTGGTGGTAGAATGGTTTCTCTTAATCCGGATCATAGAAATACTCCATCACCATGTTTTAATAATACAAATCAGGTACTTTAGATCTTATATATTGTATACTGTTATATAGTAAATTCTAGGTTCGCGATGATGTATATCAAGCCGAGTTTAAGCTTTTCCGATAAGAGTAGAGTTATATTATTCCTCTTATCGTTGAGGAGCGATGACGATTATCTAAAAGCGATTAAAGATTATTCTGAAATAATATAAAAAATATTTAATATGTAAGTATGTAAATTACATATGAAGTATAAACGAGTAAGCGTAATGTTCTAGGAGGAACAAGTAGAGTTACCATATTGTACTATTCATACATTAAAACCATGGTCTGATAAAGGATGGGCTGAACAAAAAGTAGCATCACTCCCTAATGTAAAAATTTCTTTAAAAGTTCTCGATCCACGTATACACCAATTACTAACGACGCATAACGGAAGTTTACCATTGCCTAGGTATATTGCTATATCGTAATTTTCAAATAAAACTTTTTTTTGGACGACACCAACGAAATTTGCATATCCACGGGATGAACATACTTAAATAAAACTTAATTTTGTTTCTAACTTTATTTAATAATTTTCTTCGTGAAAAATTAATTTTAGTTTGCCAAATTGTTACGAGGCTGAATTTGAAGAAAAATTACAAGTAGTTGAAAATGGAGTACCCTTAGAACATCTAGTATCTTGCTTATCCTGTGTTGAATTGAAACAGGGTATTGGTAGCGTAAAGTATCTTATATGGACAGGAAATAAAACTCATGAAAATAATCAGGAAGGTAAGATTCTTTAATAGTGATTGTTAAATTAATCAATGATTGATCAACATTAGTATAATTTTCTTTTTCTTCTTAGAGAATAAATGTGTGAGTTCTCCGCTTGCAAATCAATTAGCACTTTTCAGTCGTGAATTAGTCGATCTTCTGAAAACTGCTCCACACTGCCAGTTACCATTTAACCGCTTTATACCCGCATATCACCATCATTTTGGAAGACAATGTAGGGTCGCCGATTATGGATTCACCAAACTAATTGATTTGTTAGAAGCACTTACTCATACCGTACAAGTACGTAAAAAGATCGAATTAATTTAAGATAAATTATTTTATTGATGAGATGTTAATTATGTAATTTAGGTAATGGGTGAAGGGAACAATCGTGTGGTCACATTATCTCATCGTGCACAAGTACGGCGTTTCACGTCTGATCTTCTAAGAGTCTTAAAATCCAAAGCTAGTAAACAAGTAGCACTTTCAGAATTTCCAAGTGTTTATGCTAGAGTAATAGGTAAGGATCTTTTACGGTATTAAGTAATTGAAAAATACAATGCATATATAAAAGAAAAACATTTTTTCTAGCTAAACCATGGGATATTGTGGATTATGGAGTATGTGAAATCGAAGACATTCTCAGTGAAGTATCAGAAAATACTGTGGTTGTCACTATGATCAATGGAGGAGATAAGATGATAGCTATTCCCAAACGAGAACAAACTGCAGAAGAGATAGAACGAACAAAACAATTTGCTGTCGAAGTATAATATAAACAAAATCAAAAATGTAAAAAGCTAATTATGTATTTATGTATAAATATATTTATAGGTTGTCGAGTTGTTACGACATGCGCCTCAGTGTAGAATGCAATTTAATAAGTTTGTGCCATCATACCACCATCACTTCGGTCATCAGTGTCGAGTATCAGATTACGGCTTTACGAAATTAATTGAATTATTTGAAGCTATACCGGAGATAGTTAAAATAGAAGACGATAATTCCGGAGAAAGACAAATTTCTTTAACAGAAAAAGAAGGTCTTCTTGTACTTTCTGAGCAAATATCCAAATTAATTATTCGGTCGAAAGGATGCCTTAGTATTTCTAACATTGCACAAAACTTTTTACGTCAATTTGGCTATGCGTTAAAACCAGAATTATTCGGTTGCGCCTCTGTATTGCAACTTATGCAGAAACTTGGGGACACTGTGAAGGTATTAAAACAAAACATTATAATTATTGTCATACATGGTCAACATTTTAATTTATTAATTTTTTAGATTGTATATTTGCCAAGTAGACCTGTAGTTATGATGATAGATAAGGCTCACATGCAGCAATTGACCTTACAATGCCGTCGATTGCTCATGGATAAACCACAACATAGAATGCCAGTTCAAGATTTCCAGCACTTATACGCTCAATATTATTTAAAATCGTGTAACATAGACGAATTAAAACAAAATTTATCTAATGTAGTTCGAGTAAGTTTTAATTCTATTAAATGAATATATCTTTATAGAAAACTTGTAAAACTATAGATATAATTTCAGTTTATAATACTAAAGGACGAGCAGTTCATAGAACTTACTCCATTACATTGTTTTGCTTGTAATGTATATCGTGTAATGATGAATTATGGTGGAACACTAAAACTTTCGCAGTTCGAGACAGCATATTTATCTACTATAGGTTCCGTTTATAACCCTGTAGACTATGGATTTCCAACACTTTTTGCACTTTTGCAAGCATTACCTTGTACGGTAACAATAAAATTGTCACGGCGCAAGAAAAACATCATATATTTAAATAAAAATGTTACTGGTAGGTAAAAGTAGTTATTCACAACTGTTTAGGATATGTATTATAAAAATTATGTGATTCAATTTACTTCTATAAATAGCTGTAGGTATAACATTACCGCCAACATATGCATCAGGATCATCGTATTGTGATACAGATTCCAGTAATGAGTCGTTTGAAAGTGATTCATCCTCTCCTGTCAATGTTTCAAATAATTCGACTATACCAGAGCAAACAAAATGGGCAGAGCAAGTTGCTGAAAGTCAGGATTCCTGGAAACAAACAGATACAGACAATCTGTGGTCAAAAGACTCTAGCAAATCTTGGATGACTTCAAGCTCGGAAGATAGATTGGTCAATTGGTCGTTACAAGAAAATGGAAGTGAAAGCTTTCTCAAAAGCCTAATACAAACACCAATTATGCCACATGGTTTTCCACCCGCACCTCCAAAACCAGATTCTCCACCTGAGGTACTTTCTTTATAATCTCTATCATGTATCTTTTATTTAATAATATAATATAGTATAATAATAAATTTTATTTTTTAAATTGCAGGAAGATCTAAATAAGAATCAATGGGAATCATCAGTTTGGACGACACCAACGAAATTTGCATATCCACGGGATGAACATACTACTAATGTACAGGTAAATATTACCCGCATATGAGTACATTTAATTATTTTTATAGTACAACTTATTAGTATACTTTCTTTATATTAATAGGTTCCTCCATTTACTTTACCTCCTTCTTGGAATCACATCACATCCAATGATAGTAACTTACTATCACCAACAAAGAATTTATTAACTGCTGCAGCTAATCCTTTAAATCCACGTACTTCACCTTTCTTCTGTTCCAAACGTAATTTGGTTGTTGCCCCTCATCCTTCTGAATTACCGCTTCCATCGTTATCATTAACTCCCAAGAAGAACGTGTCTTCGGAGAGTATTATAATTGCTGAGAGTTTTACAAATAAGCAAGAAAAAGTTGTTAGTAATTCCATCGAAGATATGAATCTTAAAAATAATGAAAATGATAGCAGTAACGTGGAAGGCAATGGTACTAAGGAGAAACACAGTACTCCTACACAACAACGTAAGTAATGTATTTCTCTCAATAACTAATTATTATTTCATTTAAATTGTAGCATACTATATATTGAATAATATGTTTTTTTACAGTTTTTACAAGCAAACGTCGTTTAGCTGCTCAATTCAATCGACCTATTGAGTCATGAATTCAGGGTGAGGATCAAGAACATATTTACATTCACTGCAGAAGCAAAGAAGCTGATATCTGAACACATTTTTTACCCATACGATGTGTTAATGATGTTAATAAGGAAAGGAACTGTATTAGCATGTCGGTAGGCTGTCACACAGTGGGTTCAAATACCTATACGCCATTTTCTAAATGATGGTAGGTACCCTCCCCTCATTTATATATGAAATAATTACGGTAACAATATATCAATTTGATACATACGGAATAAAAAACAGGATTTATTTTCAAAAGGTATGAAAATATACACGTACATAAATATCTATATACTAAGTACCTATAATTTTTGGTTTAAAAATTATGAATAAGTGTGCGGCGTATATACCGAGTGACCTGTACTGATTGTATTGCGTGTCAAATTTATGTAGCCTTTTTCATACTGTGATATAGGATAAAAAAAGAGGGAAATTAATGCAAATGATAATGCATAAGGATGAATAGAAAATGGGCAATAATTGTACAAATCGTATAGGATTGGGCCAAGATCCTATATTGAAAACTATTATTTGTTATAATAAAATTATACCTTAGTAAAATTTTATGTAAAGCGAAAATTAAAATCGAATTTTTTGTTCATTAATAATGTAATTCCTAAGCATTCTTTTTTTAGCTTTATTAAATGAACTGTTTTCTATGATGGAGATTTTATTGGCTCAACCCTATCAATTATTGTAAATTATTCTCATAAAAAATGAATTGTACTAGAAAGATCAACGTATAAACGGTTAAATTGTTGTTGCTCAACAATAATCTTATTCTCAATCATGAAATCCAATACAATTCATTTTTATAATTTAACGTTAACTTTATCTTCCATTCGTACAATTACTTTTTTCATTCATGTCAGAGGATTCCTTTTATTAATATCTGTTCATTTTTTATTGCGTATACGATAATACTTTGTAATTCTATTACGAATGAATGAGTTTTGATAATTCTAATGATGATTGAAGTGCAATGTATGGTATTTAGAGCTCAAAGAGCCAGAGAGTCATATTACTTCTTTGTATAAATGAAATGTTTTTAATTAAGGAATTATTAAGTTTAATGTTAGTAGTCAATATTGGGTAACTAAAACATGCAAGAATGGCTAAAACAAACATGATATACGAAATGAAATTTTACGAATTCCATTTAAATTCATTAAAGGGATTGTTGAATAGTGATAGGCCATTTAAATTCATTAAAGGGATTGTTGAATAGTGATAGGCAATAAATATTTTATCGAAAGTGAGACAAATAAGAAATACACCTTTGTATCGATCAGGTTTCAAACTTTAACGTTACTTTTAGTAATGACAATATTATCCTAAGAGATTTTGTTTTCAGCATCAAATGAGAACAAAGAGAGAAAAAAGATATTGATCATTATCTACAGAAAATATGATTGATAGATTTAATATGTGATATGAATGCATGGCAACTCTCAAATTGCTCTCTTTGAATTATATGTAAATGATCTTGTTGATCTCATATTTTATTTTATTATTAAGAAGTATTTTATATTAAAAATAAAATATGTATACAATTTCGCAAACAGAAGGGAGCCTGGATCAAAAATATTATTATGAGCTGTTAAATGAATTGCCACTGAAAAGATTCTACTGCAGGTTCGCTACATTGCTTGAGGTATTACTAAAAGAAATGAAAGAATCATGAATCGACTTAATCGTACTAAAATTTATGATTTGTTATACAACAGTCATATGTATTAATATTTTTACTATGTTTTCTAAATCTAATTTGTATTAATTTATTCAGATCAAATGAGATAGCTTTGTTACATGTTGTATATTTATTATGTAGGCATGTGGGTTCTATTGTATTTTATATCTATGTGAAAAGAGTGATAATTTTTACTTTATTTTTTAAATTGTACGAATTCGTCATTTTTGATTTTCTATTAGTCACAACAAGATTTCTTTTTATATTTTAAAAATCTTTTATTATTTGTGAATCTGAAATATTTAATATTATTCACTTATATTTTTCGTAAATATTGATTGTTCAAAACATTATTTATAGTAAATTTTATTTAAAATTGTTCTTAGCAACGTTCTGACTAATAGAGAATTAAATTGGTCTTTATGCAAAAATGTCAAAACATGTGATATACTGTACTAATTGCATAAGAAAGTTTTATTGTAATAACAAATATGAAGAAAATTATGAAGTTATAAATAATCAATGGAATCTTCTAAACAAATACTGAATAAGATAATTTGTTATACAGTAGATCACAAATTTTCATAAATACTGTTGTTGTAAGTGATAAAAATGAAAGTGTATGAAATTTGAAAATTAAATTTGTGAGATACAAATTTTAAGTATTAGTTGTACAATCATTTATATTTTTGTTCACTGTACAATAGTTTATAATACAATATATTAATTTATTTTATCCCCTTTTACAGAGTATCTATCTATATAATGATGCAAACTCAGTTTTAATTTCAAACTGAGATGCGTAGTGTGTACATCAATTAATAATTTATATATCGTATTTTTTATCAGTAATACCACTACCAACTGGACCATGACGCCGTTCCCAAATCATACGATGTTTTTGTTTCATGTATGCATCAAGTACACATGTTGGTGCACCAATGTCTCCATCTGTATTTCGTTGATACATTGGAATGAAAAATAAAACTTAGAACAAAGTAAGAATTATAATTTAAAAAATGTTACATACATTTTGTAAACCAAGCACCAGATGCTTCTTGATAAGCTTTATATAAGTCAGTACAAAATTTATCTTTGTCTTCCCCATAATACCACCCACAATCTTCATATCGTTGTCTTAGTATACTAAGAATTTCATCATCAACCATCCTAATTTTGATCAAATATTCAAGCATTAGCGCGTCTAGTCGATAATATAAAAATATATAATTTTATATAAACGTTTAACGAGATGTACTTATCACGCTCAAATTGATGTTGTGCTTCTAAACGACAAACAGGGTCTAGTTCGTAACATTCATCAATTGTTGGAACTCGGCGAAATTTTTGATGATACCATGGATATTTCTTCTGATTTGGTACAACAACCTTTTCTGTTAAAATAAATTATATGTATATATATATGTATATATATACTGTCACTGACTTCTATAATGACATAACCAAATAATTGATTAGATAATACCTCGGAAATATTCAAGCGGTGCATCCCATAAATAAAATATTTTGTTCATTAATCGATAGAAGCCATTTTGTTCCGGATCCATCTTTTGATAGATTAACTTACAATATACACAAACTAAAAATTATTTAATTTGTTGAAAACCTATACATTCGAAATTGTAAGATACTCCATTCAACTTATACAAGGATCATACATAGAAGAACTACACACTGCCAACGACAAAATAAGCTATATGATTATATATGTATCATCTAGTGATCATTAATTACATAGAGTATCTTCTGATAATTTGATATTTTTAAACGATATGCAATATTAATCTTACTTATTTCCTTCAATCAATCGTTATATTATCATATTTTTTAAATAAAACGTATATCCTAAATTTAGTCATGTAATAACATCCTACTTGAATGTTTCTTCTTTTTTATAAAAAATCTTACTATGTACATAAAGAAATTTGATTTAAAAAAAAGCATAATATGTAAAAAAATACTTCAAATCTGCTAATTTAATATAGGTAAATAAATTTATTTGATATTTCTAGTTTTTAAATATTTCCACATCTAGTTACTTTTCTAGTGAAAATGTTGGTACACCTTATTTGTCCTAGAAGTGTAAAACTGAAATTCCAGAAAGCAGCTCTTCCATTTTCATCGTTGCAGTCAATATGGTAAGTTCGTACGTTATTATCCTTAGTAAAAAATAATCAGATTTGTGCATTGTGTTTTACATTAATGTGAGAAACATAATTATTTTATCATAAAAGACCTTAACAATGGCAATGTTACATTTTTTCATAATAAAAGTTAATTAAAATGTTTTATAAAGTAATCAGAGTAAGTTTCTCATAAAGCGGCCACGTGTTTCATTTTAATCACATTTCATGATGATCACATTTTTTAAATGTTTATGGTTATTAAACTGAAAAATTGTGAGGATAAACTCTAGGGCGGTCTGATATATAAATTAATTGTATTTTGTTATTATATGTATTGTTCAATTAACGTAACAAATAAGCCTTTTATAGTCGCACAGAAAGTTCAGTGCACCCCGCCATGGATCTATGGGATTCTATCCCAAAAAAAGATCTCAACGGCATCGTGGTAAAGTTAAGGCTTTTCCCAAAGATGATCCAAGCAAACCTGTACATTTAACGGCTTTTGTTGGTTACAAAGCTGGTATGACTCACGTAGTCAGGGAAGCTGATCGTCCTGGATCAAGTAAGTATTATTTTTTAATATAATTTGTTTCTTTAAATACAATAAATTAGAACTATATAATTTCATAACATGTATTATCCCTGTTAATTGGTTGCAATTTTGCTATACTAAGAAGCAATCGCGATTTCCACCATTTTGTTGCTTAGTAGAGAAGAAAATTTTGTCATGTATTTCAATAGTCTATAGGAGGATTATGTAGAAAAATACAAACAAGCATATTTATAGAAATATTATATGTGTTTTGTATATGTTGTATATATTTATATAAATATGTACATGATTATTACATATGTAGCGCTAAACCTTTAAAAAACACTGCAGCAGCATGTGAAAAGAAATCGTTTGTCTTTATTAAGTCTTAAGAATACCTTTATGCAATGGAAATCTGGCTTTATATATATTTCTTTCATTATTCATGCCTCAGATATCCAATTTTAATTAGTTTTTTTTTTTTTTTTTACTGTTAATGCTGGTATTTTCTATTAGATATTTGGTATTATTCTCTTGCTCTGTGTCCAATCAAATCTAATTTTGCCCTGTAATCAGCTAACAAAGCAGTATTGCATATTCGACACTATGGCTTTAGTTTGATAAACGCAGAAATGTGTTGGTCAACTTTGGTTGCGGTAAAAGAGCTGCTTGATATTGTGCAGTATGGTCTAAACCGCAGTGTCGAAAAACAACTCTATGCCCTGCGAATGCAGAGAGCAGGGAGGCACGGCATATTCCATAACCTCTTTGGAACCCATTGGGTGATGATCATTGAGACAAACCATGCCTGGCACAGTTCTATTATATTACAATAACTTTTTTTGGTATCTGTATGAATACACATGTCATTTTATATTTTGCTTTCTTTATTTAGAGGTAAATAAGAAAGAAATTGTGGAAGCAGTTACCATTTTAGAAGCACCACCTATGATTGTAGTTGGTGTTGTTGGGTATATTGAAACTCCACATGGATTACGTGCCTTGACTACAGTATGGGCGGAACATTTGTCAGAAGATTGTCGCAGAAGATTTTATAAAAACTGGTAATGCTTTTATATTAACATTTATTAAACATCTATTGCATAGTATTATGGAACATATTAAAATCAATCTGAAATCAGCTCTCCGCTCATTTCGATGAGAGCATTTATTTGGATTTAACCTTGAAATGGAGAAATACTTTGATAAGGTTGATCCAAAGTGTGTACAGTCTCCGCTCATTATGATGAGGCTGGCACGTTACAGATGCGGTTACCTGTAACTTGTTAGCGAAAATACAGCCATTATAGTTAATCTTCTACAGGTATAAGAGCAAAAAGAAGGCATTCACAAAGGCTTCCAAGAAATGGCAAGATGATCTTGGCCGTAAATCTATTGAAAGTGACTTTGCAAAGATTATTAAGTACTGCAAAGTTGTGCGAATTGTTGCTCACACACAGGTAATTCTATTATATAAAATATATTATAAAATCTTCATTTATATATTACTTATTAAAATCATTAATTATAGATGAAACTATTGAGGCAACGTCAAAAGAAAGCCCATATAATGGAAATTCAACTAAATGGTGGAACTATTGAAGACAAAGTTCAGTGGGCTCGGGAACATTTGGAAAAACCAGTCCCTGTCAGTAATGTCTTTGCTCCAGACGAAATGATAGACGTGATTGGCGTCACAAAAGGAAAGGGATACAAAGGTACGTCTAATATAGTTTCTCTAATTTCCCTTTGTGATTTTTAAAAATTACATATGTAGTTTAGAAACATGGACTAAATGATGACAAAGCATGATAAGATTTATCTGATTGTTTTGAAGATATTTCATGCTGCCTTCCTACTGAAGTCCTTACCGATACTAAAAATTATCCTTCTAATACTAAAAGCTACACTTCTATTCTTATGAAGCTTCTATGTTATTAATGAACATAGCATTTAATATACATATGTATTATCTTCGCAGGTGTTACATCGCGTTGGCATACAAAAAAGTTGCCACGTAAGACACACAAAGGTCTAAGAAAAGTTGCTTGTATTGGAGCATGGCATCCAAGCCGTGTCTCTTTCACTGTTGCCCGTGCTGGTCAAAAGGGTTACCATCATCGCACAGAGATGAATAAGAAAATCTACAGAATTGGGCAAGGAATTCATACTAAGGATGGCAAGGTACGTGTGTATTTTTTATGATGAATAATGCCTCTTCCCTATGTTACTTTCTTTTTCTACAAAGGTAACTTCATGAGAGGCGTACATGAATAACTTGTAGTCATAGTATCTAAAGCTGTCGATCATGATACTTTAGATCTCCAAAGCAAGTAACATGTATTACATATTAATTTATTATAAATTTCTATTGTTTGTCATAAAAAACAAATAAATTTTCAATATTTTTCAGATCGTTAAGAACAACGCGTCTACGGAATATGATCTTACTGAAAAAACTATCACTCCTATGGGAGGTTTCCCTCACTATGGTGAAGTGAATAATGACTTCATTATGATCAAGGGTTGCTGTATGGGACCAAAAAAACGTGTGATCACATTGCGCAAGGTAATACACTATGACCAGTTTTTTTTAGTAATTTTATGAATACTTTCATGATGAAATGCATAGAGCCAAGTTATTTCTATGAAATTAAAATGATATTTAATGATAGGACTGATATGTAATTTAAATTATGATTATCTTATATCAATTTGATATAATTACAATATAAACATGTATTTCTTTATAGTCTTTACTGGTACATACCAAGCGTTCAGCGTTGGAGAAGATCAATCTTAAGTTCATCGATACCAGCTCCAAATTTGGACATGGTCGTTTCCAGACTGCTGCTGATAAGGCTTCGTTTATGGGTCAACTTAAGAAAGACCGTATTCGCGAGGAACAGGCACAAGCTACTACCTCCGCACCATCAGCTACAAGTGCTTAATGGAGCACATTGCATACTCAAATCTGTACGCAGTGGGAAAATAAAAAATTATATGAGAAACTTCACCGACTTTTAATTTTGTTGTAATTGAAAAATCATCTTTTTCTATCATGTTCTTTTTAAAATTTTTAAAAGGGTGATAACCAAGCTGTGAGTTCACAAACAAGGAATACGTTATCGTACAATAAGGACAGTATGTTGTAAACATTTCAGTGTCTATAAATGGAACAATTTTCATTTATAATCTAATTAAGAAGATTAATTTGAAGGTACTGTAAGTAATTGCAGATAAATTTTGAAAAAAATTTCGAAATACACATTATAAAAATGTGCAATAAAATATAAGCAATAAACGTATGAGGTGATAGGGACGCGAAAGTGTGTCGAATGACAATTCACGAATAGTTTTCACAAGTTCCTTATTATTTATCCGCTTGTACAGCTATTTTTCGCGCGATGTCGTACGTGACTCTCGGTGATGTAATGTACTGACTGCGGGCTCCTCTTTATAGGGAGAATTTTCTCCCGGAGTAGGGATGGGAAAAGCCCGTAGTTCTTAGGGTCATGTATTACGCGAGTTCTCGTGTTTTTCTAGAAGGTCCCAGGGTTTTTCTAATTTACGATGTCCGGTCGTTGGGCATTATCTCTTATGCCCATTTTCGCGAACATTGTTCATAGCCATGTGTCCGGCACATGTGCCTTACCCTGGGCCCTTCTTTATGGCGGTTTGCCGCCACACGTACAAGTATCGCGTAATAAAGATTTAATTATTTTAATTAACTATTAATTATTGTTTTCATTACTTGATAATATTAATATTTTATTGTTTTTATGTACTTAGCTTTTCTTCCTGTTAACAGATAAAATACGGGAAATATAGAAAATGAATTACTATATATTATAAGTGATATATTATACAATCAAATTTAATATAAATTACTGTGTACATATTTCCTCAAATTTATTCAATAAGTTAGTTACACTTTAAAATAGAGATAAGATATCTAATTTCAAATTCCTTCGAAATTATGTTTCTGACATCTCCGACGTTAATTCGATCGTAGCAAAAGTATTAGTTTCGTAAGTGAAATTAGTTCAAATAAAGATGAATTTAATTTTGAACTGTTGAGAAACGTGATTGTATTCATGAAGGAATTATTGATAGAGAAAATGAAAACAATGATGGAAGTAGTAACATAATATCAGGTGTAAGAAATCAAAAAATTAGAATAGATAGTGAATCTGAAAGTGACAGTAATGTCTCACAAGATTCTAATAATTCAGAATGGGCACCTTGTGAAGAATCTAGGGAAATAAGAAAGAATTTTGGGTGTTCATTCCAGTTATTAGACACTTGCCATATATGCACAAAATTATCTTGAATTGCTACTTCGCCCGACTGAAAATGTCTTCGAGCACAAAGGATTAATTTTCAGTTGAAAATCATATTCCACCGAAATGTCTCTTATCAAAGCTGTATGAATAGTCATCTTCGTTTACCTTATTAAATTTGAATAGAGTTAATGGATTGCATTGACGACATATTAAAATTTTCTGTTACATAATTAATGTAACATTATGGAAGTTGAACATAATTCAATGAGTTATTTAATAATACATTTAATTATATAATATATTTGTTATAACTCTATGTTTTGTATCTAAAATTAGTTGCATAGTGTTTGTTATGTCTTTTATACTTTTTAATTAAGGTGTTTTTAATACTTAACTTAATTTTCCAACAAAATCTTGTAACAAAATTATTTTAATTTGTAATTAAGAAGAAAAATTAAAAGACAAGACAGTACAACAAAAAGTAGCAAGAAAATGCTGAAATTTATTTTATTAAGGGCATAAATTTATACAGAATGTTTAGGCGATACTGCTAGCGTTGGAAGCAATCCTGGGCCACAAATCCGCACATTCTTTTGCAACAGGTCCTGTAATAGCTGATCCTTTCATTTCTCCTTTATTATTCACAATAACCCCAGCATTGTCTTCAAAGTATATAAAAACCCCATCCTTCCTTCTAAACGGTTTTCGTTGCCGTATTACAACTGCAGGCATAACTACAAAAGAGATTTAAAAACGTTATCGATATTGTTATTTGTCCCTATTTAATCATACAAATTATATACTTTCTCTTAATCATTGCAAAAGAAGTATAAAATGACTATATTTGTATCTCTTGATGATTATATAAATTAACTAATAATTAAATAATAGAGAACAAGAATTCTATATAATTAATTTTGAAAAGTTCTTTCTATAGAAAAGAGTTACTACTTTAACATTAAATGAATAATAAAAATAATAGAAATATTAATGTATATATTCCTTGAGAACAATACTGAATTACAAAATGGTTCCAATTACCCTTTTTCCTAAGTTCAGGTTTTCCCTTCTTGACAGTAGCAACTATCATATCACCTGATCCTGCAGCTGGCAAACGATTTAGCCTGCCTTTAATACCTTGAACTGCGATTACATACAAATTTTTGGCACCTATAAAAGAAAAATATTTATATTACAACTGCAATCTAATAAAGTTCAGAAGCTTTTATGGAAAAACCTGAATTTAATCAAATCGCAAAGGTAAATGATATATTGGTTGAAATTGTTAAATTGCATAAATTGATAATTTATATTTCATAGATTCGTTGGCCTTCTTATTTTACAATTATTTCAATTTAACACACTTCTGTTAATGGTATTGAATAACAATTACATACTTTTGATAACACTTATTTATTAACTAAATTAACTGTTTATCATATTCAAGGTAAAAATAAATCTGTAGAAAATAATCAAGGAATGCGAGTGACAACCATTAACCATGTGTTGCTTTTATTCATAACATAACCAGTTTTTTTTAGGTTAAGCGTTATTTTTATAGCATTTTCTAAACACATACCAGTATTATCGGCACAATTTATTACTGCACCAACTGGTAAGCCCAGTGATATCCTAAATTTTGCTCCGGCAGAACCACCACGTCCTTAAAAAATAATTTCATATTAATCCTTGCCATTGATGTGCACGTCTAACACGGTATTTTTCTCCAATACAATCATCGATTTATCTAGGTTTCGTCACTACTAGCGAAAAATTATTTCTCCAATTGTATATTACAAGTATTCGTTTGACGTTTGTTCATTTCTTTTTGAATTGATAGCTAACACTTTAATGGATTTCGTTGGATTTTCACCTTGAAAAACAACTTACCTCTCTTCGACATCTTGCTGTGTTTAAAAGAGAAAGAGACTGCTGTTCACCGCGCATTAATTTTCGCGCAACCACGAACCGTTTCCGACGCGGAAACATTTGCAGTTTCAAATTTCAAATCAATTCATTTTTTCAAGAAATTATCGTAATTAATTTGACAAAGCTATAAAGGTACAATTCTAATATTCTCCTTCCATTGTGTTATTAATAAATATTTATAATATATTTAATTTACTATGTATACTTATATAGAATTATCTCTGTTATAAATTGTTTAGTTCTCATTTTAAAAAATGAGAAATTTTTTATTTTAAATATATGTATACATTTTCTTCAAAGTAGTAGTATTTTAATTAATTAAGTATCATTAATCTATATATATTTAATACTATATATATTTTCGTTTTGAACTTGAACAAATTAGTCAATCTTATTTGTTTATATGTAATTATAATTATTATCACAGATTTACGATTACTTGTTTTTACAGTTATATAACATTGTTAATAAATATATAGTGTATAACAATTAAATAAATACTTAATATTGCTCAATTAAAAATTAATAAGCATTAATGTAAACATATAACGTAATTATATAAATATTTAATACATATACTTTGTTTAATGGCTATTTAATTATAACGTAATTATTTGAAGAATAATACAATATTATATTATAACAATTTTAGTGCATTAATTTTTATGATGAAAAAGAATCGATATTGCCTTCGCCGCTTTTCCTTGTTTTGTCATTTGATGTAGCTCAGAGTAGAGTAAAGTAATTAAATTCTATATTGTTATTACACTTACCAGATAAAATGCCTTGTCCCCTGTTAGCAGATTCTATAACTCTAGAATTGGAAGGTAACTATTAAAACTTTATTTCAATACATACTTCGCGTTTAACTTCTGGCTGCCATGAAACTTAACCTTGTCTTTCAAATTTACATTATTTGTTCACTTTCATTTTTATGCGTCTTTAAATAATGGCTAAATTTTCACAAAAAGATATTATATTTCTTGGGAAAAGCTTTTCTTAGTTTCATCATTTGTTTTTTATCTCATGTTTTTCTCATTATTACGCAAAGCCTTAGTATTGTTTTGAAACCCTAATTAATATTCTCTTTCCTTTAGCACAAGAGCCATGGCCCCAGCCAATTACTTTGTATCAACCATATGAAGTTGAACAAATATTACTACCTGACAATGCAAATTGTTTAGCTGTACAAGCTTTCCTTAAAATGTGTGGCCTTGATTTTCAAATAGAACCAAGAAGTAATGCAGAATATATGTCCCCATCTGGCCGCGTACCATTTATTAAATGTGGGGCATTTTTGATATCTGAATTTGACAATATTGTATCATTCATAGGAAATAAAGGCAGAAGTTTGTCAGACCATTTATCTGCAACTTGCAAAGCAGATATGAGGGCTTATATGTCATTAGTGAATAATGTTTTTGTAAATGCTGAGCTATATATTTGTTGGGTTGATGAGCCAACTTTGAATGAAGTAACTAAAGTAAGGCATGGGAGTGTATATCCATGGCCATTAAATCACTTTTTAAATTGGCAAAAAAGAAAGGAAGTCATAAAAAAACTCAATGTACTTGGCTGGTATAATAAAACTATAGAAGAAGTATGTAAGGAGGTTCAAAATTGCTGTACAGCATTGTCTGAAAGATTGGAGGGTAGTGATTATTTTTCTGGAGACAAGTAAGTATAAGATATTAAGTTAGATTGCTGTAAATGCTTTATTTCTTTTTGTTAATTAAAGTTAAACATAACAAATATGTTTTATATCCATTTGAAATTTTTTCATTGACAAGAATGTACTGTGCTTTTTGTTTAATATTACTGATGTTTTGATTCTTGAAAAGACCTACTGAAGTAGATGCTCTTGTATGTGGTCACATATATGCCCTGTCTTCAATCAATCCTTCTCTTCCACCTACTGTTCAAGAGATTGCTGCAGCTATACAAGATTTTCCTAAACTTCTTGAACATTCATCAAGAATTGGACGAAATTACCTGAATAACTGTATGCTTGAATTTCCTGTTTGTGATTTTGAAATCTGTGCATCTTCTTCCAAAGAAACCCTATGGAATTATTCTGAATCAATTGAAGCATTACCACCACTTTCAGAAGATTCTTTTGAAATTCTCCTTTTAAATCCTTGAATCCTTGTAACAGTGCATTTTTTGTCATAGTTTAAATACATAAAATTTATATTTGACAATATTTTTATTTAATTATATTTAGGACACCTAATGAATTGGATGCCCTAGTTTTTGGACATATTTTTACAATAGTCACAACACCGCTACCTGGTAACAAACTAGCAAATATTGTCCAGAGCTATCCACTGCTAGTGCATCTCTGCAAACGCATTGAAACTAGGTATTTCCAGCGTTCGGAAGATTAGGGGGAATTTCCCTCGGGCTCTAGATACGTCGAAATTATGTACTCTGATAGTACTGATATGAAGTTCCTGTGCTATGCACGCACTCTTGATAAAGATCAAAGTAAAAAAGTAAAGCCAAGATTATGTAATATCTTATAAACAATTGTCTAAAGAAAGGTAAATTTTCTCACGCTATTCAAAAAGATACATAAACTATGGTTTTAAATAATTTTATTAAGGTATTATGTTATATAACTTATGAGGCACATATATTATATATCATAAATATGATACAAGTTACAGTAAATAAACAAACGTTCAATGTATCTGAAGCCCGAGTCCGAGAACTAGTAAGAAATAGTAAATTGTATAGAAAATAAAAAAAAGTATTAATAGTTAATTTGTTATAGCTGTTTAATATGAAAATTATATTAGCGTTGAACATGAAGTACCGTTGAATGTATTATTCTAAATACATAATACTGCACGTGACATTTTTCAGCATTTTTTCTCCTCAAGCGATAAGAGTGAAATAAAGTAACAAAATGTTGGAGGCGAGAATTAAGTAATACGACTTTGGAGATTTTCAAATATATGTTCTTGGAAAACGAAGGAATGCATAACCGATAAAAGGTATCCGTAAATTAGGCGTTTTACAAAAATATTTGTCAGATATTATTAGAAACGATAATGTTAAATCATTGTTTATTTCTCCGATGGCAATTGTTTTCAATGTATTTTTTATCGGCATTTATTTTTAACTTGATTAAATCATTGAAAAGAATTATGTACAATAACAACCATTCTGATATTAAGTATAACTATATATGGTGTTAATTGACAATAAGTACCTTTTTATTATATAGATTGTATATATTTAACTAATATTTGTTATTTTGTGTGCATTTTAAATAACTTATCCACATTTTGTTTTACTTTTATTTTAATTGAAAGTTTGTATTAGTTACATGAACTAATTTATACTTATGTGTAAAAAGTATTTATATCATTACTAATGTACATTGTTTTCAATGCACATCTGTATTACATAGATATCTTTTACACGTTATAATAAAACTCTACTTCTTGTCTAGTCAGTTCATTATAGCATATTTTTCTGTGTGAAATTGTAAGACATTCTTAGATATTGTATGTAAAATAATATAATGAAGTATAATAACAGCTAAATTAAATGTAAGTTATTGGAATAATGTTTGAATTACTTTTTTCATATTCTAAACTGAACTGGAAGATGAATATTTAATACTAATTACGCAATTATGAATTATCTCGTATAAAGATTAAAATATGTCTGTTACATATTTCTTGTCTCCAGCGTTTAGTTAAAGTAAATACTAATTATATTCACCTTCAAATTTTTTATTAAAATTTGTATACTTAATAGAGAAAATGTAAATTTTTTTGGTTTCTTTCATAGCATTGTTTACAGTTCAATGTTTTCATATATAGGAATATCGTTAAATAAACACTGTTCATCTCCTTATTGCAACAATTTATATCTGAATATATTCATTTTTTAGAGATAAATAAAAGAATAAATAATATAAAGACTTACTTCATACGTAACAAGCATGTATTTTCCTCCCTACTGTTATTATTTTTATTTCTTAATAGTATCTTTCAATAACAAATACTATGTGAAAGCTACTATTATAATATGCATGAAAATACAATTTAATTATTCTAAAGAAAAATATAAGCAGTTCGCAATTTGTTATTCATTGAAATTATAAAAAATATTGCGTAGAAAACAGAAAAATACATACAGCGATTTACAATGATAAAATTAAATTAGTGAAGTCATTTACAATATTGCACGATGTGATTCGTAGAAAATTAAAATAATTACAGCCTCAATTGAGGCTCGTTACATAATGATCTAATCATTATCTTACGTTTCAAAGGAACTCAAAAAATTAATAGAAGAAGCAAAAAAATTTATCCAATAAAGGATAAGTCGAAGATTTACATTTTTTATAATAAAGATTGATATTACACATCTGTAAATTCGTGAGGTGAAATGCGCATACAATCTTGAGGTGTAGTAAACACTACAAGATGTAATATGTTTACAGTTTTACTAAATTGTGACGTTTCGATATAAATTTCTGGCTATGAATTACACGCAATTCTATAATTCTATTAGATATAGCAGGATATAGCGATATAATTGTCACACGCACGTTTATACAGATACGTACACATCAACATGTATTCGTAATTAAAAATTATGAATATATGTATATACGTATGTACTTAAATAACTTGTAATCTACACTGATTTATACTTGCAGTGCTCAACTAAAAAGTTTAAACGTTCATATTTTCAATATATTGATTAAAAATAATCAGATTGAGATCATATTTATTTATAACTAAACTTGAATATAGAAGACATTGCATCTTTTCAGAAGACTAATTGTGTGTGTGTGTATATATATAGCCATACAGAAAAAAATATTAGAAATTTAACAATAATTATTTGCAAAATAACAACTGTAGACAATAATAATCATTTGTCCTATGTTTAAAATTTATAGAATATCATTTTATATAACTAAAAACAGAATTACTTGTGCGAAAATATTTAGTCAAACATAATAAGTCTGAAGTTGTTAATTATAATTTTGATTTATGTAAAAAGTAGTTTTGTTCTGAAAGTACAAGTTTAATATTTCTATTTTCCTTTTTTTTTTTACTTTGTTAATAGGTACGACTTTTGCTATGTGTAGACTATGCTCAGAAGAAAAAACTAGCGATAACGGAAGTTATTCGAAAATGGAAGTTTGTGTTTTATTCATTTATGTTTATCCTATCAGTATATTTTGTTTCTATTCAATGAACTTACTATCTCTTGGAACAAATAATTGAATTAGCTATTGCAATAATTTCATCTCATAGATGATATTAGATTTCTGCTTAACTAACTTTATAATTGAATAAATGCATTAAATGCTTTGCATATTTCTGCATACAATGAATAATATGATTAACTTCATGAAAAATAAAACTTGAATGCGATCGATCTTAATTTTTTAAATAAAAATATTTTAATATCTAGTATTTGATTATTCTGACATCTCTCAACTTAACATTATGCATATTTTATATATATTTTGTTTAATTACATTTTATTAATTTTCTCCACAACTAAGAATATAAAGTATATTTAAATTGAGAGATATCTATAATTTGCTATAATGCATCTACTAGAGCAATTTAATAACAAGTGTGTAATCTCATTTTTTAATAATTTAGATTAGAATATTATTTATGAAATTTTCTCGCAATAATATATAAGCCCTGGCAGTCACTGGTATCAAATCTTGATTTGTCTTTATGTGATTCATAAAGAGAGAGTTTCATTATTTATTTATTGATTGGTACCTGCCCAAATATTTGATAAATATAGATTCTAGTAACTACTATGTTGTGATATTTCTTAACAATATAATGTTAAGATGTTAATTTCTCAAATGTATTTTTTACACTTATCTTTTTAACAAGATTGATTTAAGTTCCTTACAAATAAGTACAAAATTTTTTATATTTAAATAATAAATTACCTCCTTTTGAAATTTTATAAAAATCATAGCGCAAGAATTATCTCAACTCTTACGATATAACTATATTTTGCTTTTTAATAATTTCAACGATTTCGTATTGAATATTATTAACAAAACATTATTGCAAATTATAGAATTTTTTTGGCGTGTGTTATTGCACGCTTTGCTATCTTACATTTATCTGCTGAATATATCCGTAAGATATACTATACACGTACGTACCTATATCGGCTAGCAGCTTTTGAAATGTTAATCTTGTGTTTATGAAATGAATTAATCTGGTGGTAAAAAACTGAAGAGTCGAAATTGTTCTCTAATACGTGGTCTAACATCTCCACCCTAGAATGTTAATTAACGTTTATTCTATTATTAATATTTGTTGCAAATCACCTAACACAAACTTTATTAAATACTTACCCAATTTACTAAATTTTCTAAGAAAGGTAACAATTTCATTAATTCATTATCTGAACGATCAGCAAACCAACTTTCTATAGGAATACCATTTTCTAACTGTAAAAGAAATATTTTATTAAAATCAGAAAATATAAAACTATTCTTTTTTTTTTAATATTTTAAATATGACAAAACCATCTTCTTACTTGGTATCCAAATGCTTGTGGACTATTATCAATAATAACAGTTTTAGATAAATCTCTACCGAGTATAGATAGATCCTTGATATAATTTCCATTTACGCAAACACAGTGTTCTCTGAACAGACGATACTTAATCAATTTTCGTGTTGGATCTAATAGATCCATTAATTTGTTTGCATAAACTCGTTTACTTGCAGTAAAAAGAATCACTTCATACAATGACGAGACATGTTCTAAAAATTCGCGAAAATAGGGTCTTGTTCTGACGAACACCGTGTATGTTACATCTTGAAAGACGACTGGAAAGCGGAATGCTGCATCCGAAAGTTCTTGCAAGCTACAGTGAACTAATGTTTCATCCTGTATAAAAAAAAATCTTTTTATATCTCTTCGTTCATTTTCTGTAATATTTTTAGATTTTATTAAAGAATTATTTTGTTATTACATTAATTTTTATTACGCATTTTTTAATGATAATTCAAAATATTCATACCAAATCTAATACGAGACTAAATTCTGGACTACTGCGTGTTTTAAGAGGAAGAGCAGGACACCTGGCTCTCATCGCTGGAGTCAAAGGTGGTAAGTGTTTAATGAAGACATAAGGATCAAATGGTTCCCAATCTTCTTGAACATGAGTAACCATATTTTCCATATCACAACTTTCTACTATTTCCTCACTTCCAACTTCCATATATTCAACGTCATGGTAATCGTTCTCAATATCATCGGAATCGTATTTTTCAGTAACATTCCCATTTGTATCTGGCGAATGATGATGGCTTAGACTATACATGGTTGTAGTACCATATTTTGTAGTAGTAAAGTTTGATTCATATTTTGACAAATGGGTGTCAATAGAACATTGAGTTTTTGACAAATTACTATTGTTTGCATTATTGTTGCTAAGTGTGTACTTTCCATTTGGAAAATACTTTTCTGATGAATAAGAACGAGTTCCATACATGGATGTAGAATGCATTAAGCTATAGCATTCTTCAGATGCTTCTGTTTGTGTGCAATGTGCGGAATAATACAGCGAACTAGTATCTGTAATGAAAGGAATATATTAGTTGCATATGTGTTACACAAAACCAAATAAATTATTATAGGCCATTTTTGTAAATATGCATACCAATACTTTTGCTTTCTTCATTATCCAATACATATGAAAGGTCTGAATTTGAATCTATAGATGCAGGAGGCATTAGATTTGATAGTGGTGATACACTTGGAACTGAAGATTTGATGTCATTTACACTGGTTATGGAAGAACAACATGAGTCTGTGTTTAGTATAGATGAGTACAAAGATAAACTAGTTGTATTCCAGTTTTCCTTAGATTCTTCAGAAACTTTTGATACTGTTGCACATTTTTCTGGCTAAACGATTTATATTTTTTACTATTAGTTATTCAAAAACAAACCAGTTTAAAATAACTTACAATAACTGCATCTTTTGTAGAAGATCGGTGTAAAGGAGTTGAAGTAACCATTGATCGTTTTATGCATTTTCTTCTACGAGGCCCTCTCTCTCGTCTATTAGGTGTAGATTTTGCGAAACGTAAAACATTTTCTTTACAAGCCTACGAAGATAATAATCTTTTTAACAAAACTGAAGTGAAGTCTTTATATTAACCAAATGGCTTCGATTGTAGTTCTAAGAAATCTAAGTGCATAACATCCTTGAGAGTTAGTCAGTCACTCATTAACCGCTGATTAGTTAGAAAGTATTTCTTTTTAAGGAATAGTGAAGTTTGTTTTAATAAATGACCTGCAAAGATCATTTACATAAGCTAATAATAATAATGCAGTTTGAAATATCATAATTGAATATCAATGTTTTAGATAACAACATAAAAAGATGCAACAAATGTGAGAAGTTAAGGTCAAAGGAAAAATAGATACTAATGCATACCTCTTTTAAGAAATGAGTACATCTATGTTTCCATCGTGTCAATCTACCACATTTGTTTGGTGTATTAATGCGATAATTATTATTATTTACAGATGGAAGTTTTCGTAAGCTGTTAACTTGTACCCGATGGTTGGATGTTTTAGTTCTGGATACACAACTTACGTTTAAGCGACCACGTAGTCTTCTACTAACATGTTCACTTCGTAACCACATTTCAGAGAAGTATCTAAATGGCCTAGAACAATATGTAATTATAGAATATTATTATACTATTTAAAAGTATTAAAATTACATAGTTGTTATATTAATCAAATTTAATAC
Source organism: Bombus confusus (assembly GCA_014737475.1). Taxonomy (NCBI): domain Eukaryota; kingdom Metazoa; phylum Arthropoda; class Insecta; order Hymenoptera; family Apidae; genus Bombus; species Bombus confusus. Next base: position 3,738,207 of record JACXIV010000026.1, on the reverse strand, counting down.
GTAGTATGAATCAATTTGTTTTTAATCAACAGAAGGAGGGTAAATAAATATATACGCATAATATAATGTATACTTATAGAAATTATAAGAGATTTATTTATTAATATTATTATATCTATATATATATATATCCATTTCTTTTGTAGATACATTTTTTTTATAAAGACTGATCCAATAATACTCTAATGTAGCAAACAAATTTAAATATAAAATAAAATTTATTTTTATATATTTTAATTATATTTAATTTTTCTTTTTTCGTTTTCAAGCAATTAATCAAAATACATTTTCTTAACAAATATTTTAAATACAAGTTTCATTGTAACAATTGACATAAAAAATTCTATTTGAATTCAATGAGTATTTTCAACAAAATTATACAGTTACAACATCCGAGATACATATTTCTTAATTTTTTTACATAAATAATTTATCTCTCCTAGATTAGACTGATATATATGAAAAACAGTGGTTTGAACTAAACACAAAATTTCACGAACAGAATTTTTCTAAAGAAATAATAAAATCTAAATCGTAATCTAAAAAGAAAAATCAGTTCATACATCAAACAAAGATGTAAGATATCAAAAAGTTATCAATTATTTATATTCGATCGTGTCTTAGAAATTGCGCGGGAAAGAAATTCGATCGTATCGTAAAAAGGGGCGTTCCTGATCCACGGTTTCTTGTAGTGGTTCTATATACGTATACATATACTCGTGTTGAGCGTTACACTAAGCACGCACGCACACATACACGCGCATACAAAACACATATATGTACACTTAGAAGTATATATCGATTTATATGCAGTGTGATACTTGGTTACATTTTCTAGTATCTTCACAGAAATAGTGTGGATTTTGTGTGCACAACCGAGTAATCGGCGAGATGTCGAATGAAATTCATATTGCATGATAAACCGGGCACGATGCTCATTTTATTCGATGGTACTGTATATCGGGCATAAATCGATCGAAAGTTTGAAAGTGCAATGTTGTGCCGCGGAAGCGGCGGCACCCAACAATTGTAACGCCTGAAAATTCCCGCGAAAACTATCCCGCGTGAATAAATGCTTAACTCATGTTTCAACTTATGATACCGCTTACCATATCTCTTAATTAACAGACACACTTATTAAATACAGAAATAAGTCGGTATGTGTTGTGGTCACACGCGTTTCATTCAAATCCGTAGCTCACATTCACTTTTCATCCCCCGAAACTAAACAATCATGGCTGCGGCGTCACTCGAAAATACATCATGAATCAAATTCAACACTACTTCGTTAACACATATCGGTTCTCACAAATATGAATAAAATTTTTTAATTCATTTTTTAAATCGAAGTCATGTGGAAGATAATATAGTAAAAATATATCCTACAACTATATTTTTTATTGAAATTTGATTAATTCTAGAAGTTTTCCGGTTACAAATGCGACATCTATGTTTTAAAGATACTTCTTTTTAAAGCGCTTGTCCATTAAGAGAAATCGAACCAAGTACTTACTGCTTTGCCAGTATTAACTAATTGTCCAAATATTTGTAATTTATACGTAGATAAAATTCATATCAAAGCTTACTATGTGCTATAAAACAAATTTAGAACGTCAAGATGTTGCTATATGTAGATAATCCTTTCCTATATACTTTTCTATATACATGCACTATGAATATACATTTGTATTATACAAAATTAAATGTTTTGGATATAATGAAATAATATGATGAACAATTATATAGAGAATAGAAATAATTTATGTATATGTTAATTAAATAATAAAAAAATATATTTTCAAAGATAAACTTTACTAGTTTCGATTACATTAAAAAATGTTTTCAAAAACTTAATATAAAAAACTGCTGTGCTATATTACAAAAAATATTAAAAAGTACAAAGCCTAAAAATATATGAAGGCACGATTTCTATACAAAAATAGCAATAAATATTTCAGACTTTTATTGAATTTTTGTATGGCTATTTACATCATTATATCATAGTTTATCAATGTTGTATCATTGTAAGAATAGCGAATAGTAATTTTATATTATTTATAAAATTGTATTATATGCTCTAATCGCAATTAATTCAATATTTACATTATGTATTAGAAAAGCCAAGGCGTACATCAACTATGTACAGCAACATGGCATGTATATGTGTATAATTTGTAGTCAACCAATTTGCCCTTAAACAAATACATATTTAACACAATTTTTGTATACTTGCTTCGACTTCCTAAGTCTATATGTTTTTATGTGTTATTTCACTCAAATATAAGAGACCATATTATATTACTTTTGTTTTTGCTCATTATAGATAATATTACTAACTGAACCAAAAATTATATGCAGCTATTTATAAATATTACGCTATATATATAGCAGTTCTCTGTTACTTTAAAATCTTACAACAATAAACTGTATAAAAAAGGAAAGAATTTTATAATCATATTTATAGAAATCAAAATATTTGAAAGAATGGAAGTTTTTAAAATGTCAAATAAATATTTAAAGTGATTATTGCTAACACTTCAAGTGTTAACATGCTAATTAAATACATTATTCTATAAAAATCTATTGCAATTTACACAATTAAAATATTTATATCATAAAGATAAAGATGATAGATAAAGATAAACATGAATGTTTTTTACCTTTGTTATATAGTAATGAAGAACTTCTAAGATTTGTATGATAAACTTTTCGGCAGATACATAAATTAAAGGTTTTCAAAGATACTTCACCTTAGATTCTTTACCTTGCAACGTGTACATGGAAGTAAAAATTTTATGACAAAATTTATTGCACACGTAATCAGTTATAGAAAGTTTTCTACTTGATTAGTTTTATCGAGATTACCATCTCGAGTTAGGAGCAAAGAATGCAATGGTCAAACACCATTAGATGTTGCGGAACTATGAAGCGGTGGTCTCAATAGATCATGATATTGTAATAAAGCTTCCCGCAAAGATCTTGATACTTGGCCTGACGCCGTAGCTATTGTACATTCTACTAGACAAGGATATAGTCCAATCAGTTGCTCCCAAACTGACCTTTCAACTACAAAATAAAATTTGTATTCTGTTGTCTTTCTTTGCATAACGTTATTTATAAATAAAACACGAAGTTACGTATGTTGTTATAAAAATTAAAATCAAATACATAAATCAATAAAAATTACCTTTATTAGGTGGTGCTTTTTTCAGAGAAACCACAAGTGTTGCAACAGCTTTCAAAACAAATGAAATTTCTGATAATCTGTACCTAGAAAAGGTTTATATAATAAGTACTTAAAAATTAATATATGTATATATTACATTTATCTCCAATGGAATTGTACAATGTATTTTACTAATATAATCAAATGAAATCAAATGAAAGGAGAGCTAAAAATATTTTGTTTGAACAAAACTATTACCTAGGTAGTGGACATTTTCCACTTCGCCTCTCATTTTCAATATATCGTCGTAAAACTTCTTGAAACCTATGAAGGAGCGCAGTGACTGCTAACCGTCCAGCAACACCTCCTTCATCGTTTTCAGGACTTTTGGTTGTGTCATGATCTGATTCATTATTTAGTCCATCCAATAGAGAAAACTGAAGTAATGTTTCAAAACACGTTTTTGCGAATTCCTCTCTTAACTTAGTTTCGCCGCTATTTTCTACAGCAATAAAAATTATTTTACAACAATAAAAAATAATAATTTTATATTTAAAATATTTCCTTCAATGAACATAAAATATATTTACCAATATTTGTTGTAGTCGCTGAGTGTATGGAGCCTTTGTTTAATAACATAACTACTCGCAAAATAAACTGATGAGGTATGTATTGAGAATGTGGTAAAACCTCATCTCGTAAAAGTTCCATCACTTGACAATCTACAGCTTCATCTGCTTGAATTTCTTCAACACCCCGTTCTATATTTAATATGCTGTAGTAGAACACCAAAATGTTAATCTTAATAATCAACGGTTACAAAACAACAAAATATAAGTTTATTGCTATGTTATGTCAAACCACCTTTTCGGAAATAGGAAATCATCTAATGTATTCGCTAGTTCCGGCCACATATTTTGAAATTGTTCTGGATATTTTCTGGCTAAAGGTAAGCCAGTATGTAAAACAGCAAGCAAACTAGTAACAGCCAATTTCCAAGTTGTTGGTGACGGGCAAGCATACTTCATTGACAAAGGCACGTGCAACGCTTCTATAATATGCTTTAAAACTTGTCCATCTATAACTGCCATTTCAGGTGCTGTCTTTTGATATAATGTTACAACCATTGATAAAGCTTTCTCTCCAAAAGGAACATAATTCATAGTCACCCAATCAGCCTAAATAAATAAAGGAACTAAATAATATTTCATTAAAAATAATATTGCGCTTAAATACAAAAACTAAAAAATACGCACAGATACGCCTCTAATTTGAGAGATGTGTTTCGTTGGGATTTTACCATAAGTGGGAGCTTCACAAGCCAGCTTTGAAAAACTCAAAAGCTGAAGAAATATTAAAACAATCATTGTTCGCAAATTATCGGGTCCATTTAATGCTTCCTATTAAAAAAAAATTAAATTAATGTTGAATACAAAAAAAATGATTTTAATAACGAAATAAATTACATACTTTTTGTAAAAGCTCCATTGAATGAAGTACACCATCTTGTAAATGAGTGAGAACTACATCTGGCATTGTGGGTAAAATATATGGTGTTGATTCACCATGTACTGGAACTGCAACTGCATTTTTCAACACTATACAAAGTTTTTGCAAATCTGGACCAGTGAATCTAGGAAATAAAAGAAAGGATATACACTTTATTTTTTAAAATAGAAACTTAATTACATGAAAAAATTATTAAGTATAAATATACTTGTTTCTGATGTGTTGGAAAACAGCTGGAAATATATGAACCAGTGCTGTTAAAAATGCTTGTGATGGTACATAAGGTTCTGTTTCTCCTTCTTGAGGGGGTGTTGTACTTTCCATTCCAATATTCAGCCACACACGCCATGCAACAATCCATAATGCTTCGGAATCGTTTGACTGAATCACTTCATTATTGTCACTTCCTTTTTGGAGATATAAAATCTCTTGAAATGATTTTAAAGCTGCCAATGATACCTAACAATTATAAATACAAAATTAAAAAAAGAAATTTGTTATAATTATATATATTGTATACATACACACCTCATTATTTTTACTAAGCGCAGAATTTTCTATAAATTCTAATAAAAGAGACCAAGCTCTAGGAAAATCGCCTAACATTTGCAATAACTGCCGCTTGGTATTAAATACTCTTCCAACGCCACTCAAAGTCAATACCTGTACAATAATAATTCAACAGATTAACTTTATTAATACATATATTAGTAATATATTAATATAAGTATTAAATAAATATATATTACCTGCGTTTCCGCCCACTGCTTCTGTGCTGTATTTCTACTGTGATGAATAAGTATGTTTCCACTAGTATCTACCTTCTCACTACTGGCGGAGTTAGATAAACTTCTTACTTTATCTAGCAATGGAAAAAGAACCTGCCAAAGTACAGCTTGCCATGTCGGCTGATGTAACAAACTACCATGTGCAGATATTGTAGAAAACAGAGTTTGACTAGCTGATTTGCGCACAGCGGGCCGAGGATCCACACATAAGTCACCTAACAAATATAAATGCAATAAAGTAATATTTCAGAAATGTTTTATCTCCTATATAAAGTTTCATAACAAAATATATTACCTAATCTTGCATATAAACACATCCAAAGTTTGTCAAAAGGTGGCATATTTGTTGTACCAGGAAAGTCCGGAAATACCGATGATGAATCTCCTTTCAGAGATACACAAAGTTTCTCTTGGTTTTGATAAAAATAATCACTTATATTCCACTGGAAAGACAATATATAAATATAAATACATTAAACTGACTATATTTCATAAAACCTACAAAATCTACTTAATTGACCTATCAATTTATTTTTTATGTGATACAAAGGTATTGTAATAACACATTTAAAATAAACTTGATTTGCCTGATTGTCTTGATTTTAATTTTTTTCATTCAAGATATTTGCACTTCAATTTTAACAATTTTAGGTGCTCCTAATTTCTTCTACAACTTAATGCGTGTTCATCTTTTAATTATGAGTTTCTGCTGATGTACTTGTAAGGAATTCCATAATCTGTAATCGAAAGTTTCAACCAAAAATTCCAAATTCGCGTAACATGTTATATCCCAGGCCCTTCTCAAATTAAGAAAAGGAAAGAAAAACATATAACAATACTAAGATTTAAAAAAAACGAACATATAAAACGTTTTTGGTTGTTCATTCTTACCATTAATCCGACAGCAGTTAATGAAATATTTAATTCTTGCGTCTGAGAACCGAACTTTGCGGCAGTGTCAACACAAAGTGGAAGACATCGCCAAGGCATTACTGGTAGAAAATCAGTTACTACCAATTGTAAACATTGAAATGCTATACGAACTAAAGCTTCTCTGTAAAATACATTAATATACAATTAAAATAAATAATACTTCTTATTAGATCAGGCTTTTATTACTATATAAGGATATTTACCCATGATGATCAGATACTGCTCCAATAATACCAAGTACCAAAGGCCAGCCATGATATAGTGTTTCTCCTGCTCCATGTAACACTTGTAAAACGCACTCTAGCTGTCGTTGTCTTACATCTCCATGGCGAACTGATGATAATTCTGATAATGGTCCTAAAAGTAAAGTCTGCAATTTCTGTAATGAAAAAAAATAAATTACATTTTCAATATTCAATCTATTTATTTTTAATTAAAAAAGTTTAATATACTTGATTATCGCGCAAAGGTTGTGGATATTTGTGCTGAAGTGCCATTTTTACGAGATATGTAATAGCTTCGACTCCCCATTCTCTCATACGAATATGCGGATGTTGACAAACTTCCAGCAAGTGATTTGTTAATGGTCTCCATAAAACTTCTACTCGTGGTAAGTTTACTAAACCAGTTTCTAAAAGTTTAGCCACAGCAAACAGGGAGGGTTCCTAACAGAGACGTTGCAATGTGACTGCACTTGTTAAAGCTCTGACGCTTTCAATTGAAAATTAAATTCATACTCACTCTATTAGAGTAAGCTAATTCCATAGCTTCGTGGCTTAACTTGCAAAGTGCGTCTATCAAGTGATGTAAAGCTACATCATCAAGACGTTGACTACTTTCGAATAGCCTGCTAAGCATGGCGCTAAGTACAGGCAAATCTGCCATAACTGCATTTGTAAGTACTGCATTTGGATCGGCAGCGGTTCTTCCCGCTTTTAAGGATCCTCCGGTAGAAGGCTTCAAACCAAGTATCCAGACAAGATGTTGTAGTGTCGTAAGTACCAAATGCCATGCACCACCAAGTATGCTTCCATGGCAATGTGCAAGTGATAATAATGCACGCATACATTGTAAATTTTTTGCCGTTAACATAACTGGACCTTGATGTGCACCTACATTGGCGCAAATAGTTTTTCATTTTATTCAGCTATAAGCAGTTTCATTCAGCAATTTCAAATCATTATTACACACCAACTGGTAGAGACGCAGTGGGTAGGGGAGTACCAACAGCTACAACCTGTTGTCTATAATCTGGTTCACCAATAGTCACATTGTACTGAGTGGATTCTTGTTGCCTTGCACTCGGTATACCTTGAGGAGCATTGTATAACACAGTCAATGCATAATGAGGAGGCAACGATGCTTTACATATCGCAGTAATGAAAGCATCTCGCGGAGTCTGCAACTCTAATTGTCCACACAGCGACGCAAAAGTTTGAATTGCTTTTAACACATTTTCCGTCGCAGATTCATCGGTGCTAGGAATTCCAGAGAAAAAAAAAAGAATATTTTTATACACAAAAAATAAATTTTAATACTACATGGGTAAAATAATCAATAGCTTAATCTTTCTTACCTTGCATCTATAAGAGGACTTAATGCTGCTAACAAACCACACCAACTAGAATTAATGAGTTGAGTATGAAGTTTTCGTTCAAATTCATTAGGTTTGTAGGATTGATTTCCAGTTACAACTTCATTAGTACCATTGATTGCGAGAGCTATGGATCGTATAATGTCTAATAAGCATGCATACGCTACACTTATTCCATAGCCTATAGGAATCTGTGGAGGTTCGACTTTATCAAGCATGTCCAGGCTAAAAATTAATTAAATCACTTGTATTAATTTTTTACAAAAGAATTATGATGTAAACAACAAAAATGGTTCTGGTATTTACTAGGTTGATTTAGCTTGACCACTTGTAAATGTCGCAACTACCGGCAACCAAATGCCGCGTGAATAAAAACCAGGTTGAGGCGAAACACCAGGACCTATAGGCATTCCCGTAAATAACGGAGAAGCCGTACTTTGTGGAATCGTTGTACTTGTCGCTAACATTAAAAACATATTGACATTATTAATATATTATTGCTATTATAGTAAATTTTTTAAAACTTACTTATATTGGTTTGGTTCATCATTTGGGGATTAACAAAAAGACTATGTACATAGGCACCTAAACTATTGACAATATCTTGAAAAATGTTGGTTGCATGAGGTTTTAAGTCGTAACATTCACAGAAATTTGTAAGAAGATCAGATTGTACTGTCATTTTATGTAAAACTTCTAAAGCTAAGGCTCTTTGCCATGTTGGTTTATCAGGATCCAAAAATTTAACAATTAGAGATAAAAATATCTCACATTCTGTCACCTGAAAAATTCAAGGCTGTATTATAATATTTTTATTAAGTTTAAAAGTTTTTGAAGTTTATAGAATACGTACCAAAAGAGAATGATATTTTTGTATCAAAATAGAAACAACTCGAAGGAGCCGCATGCTAATAGGAAAATAAGGTTTATCTAAAGGTGTAGCTTGTTGTAGTGATGCTGGTACCGAGTTGCGATATTTGATATTAGGGGAAAATAATTTGATTACAAGGGCGCACACTCTTTCCTTTAGTAGAAAGCTAAATTCTGGATGCTGAAAAAAACGAAAAATTAAACAATTATAATTTATATGTGAACTCATCACTTGTGATTAAATACCTTAAAAAATACTGATGAAAAATTTGTTAGAACAGACTCTAGCAATTCTAGTCCAAAGGTACGTGTCATTTCTGTAATTCCAATTAACCAATAAGGTTGATCTGCATTTACTAATTGTACTAAGTCCTAAAAAAATTTTATTTAGTAATTAAATTTTATTATACAATGTAATAAGTAATATAAATAAACTTACTTGAAACATTAAATATGCATCAGCAGCACATGGTCCTAAACTTTTAGGTGCCTGATTAGTAGGAATTTTTAATTCCTCCAAATTTATTTCATCTGAATCTTCTTGATCAGGACTTTGTTCATCTTCTGCAACTACACGCTCAAATACTAATGACACTAACTGTCTTACTGTGGCTCCTGCTGTGTTAATTGTTGTAGAATCTTTTGTAAAATGTAAGCGAAAACACAGAACTAAATTCTGAAAATGACATATTATTTTTTTTAAATTATTCAATATGTTGACATAAATTTTTTATTCTATAAGTAATATAAATTATTACTCTTGCAAGTGTTTCTCCATGAACAACAGTGTTGCTAGTTAATAAAAGAGTTACAGTTTGTAAAACTTTAACTTCTTCTGTTCCAGATTCCATTAACATCCATAACGTATCTGTGATATAACGGGCACCTTTTTGATCAATAGCTTGTTGTGTAATTAATTTTTGCATCATAGTTAAACAAAACTAAAATAAGTAATATGACAGAAAATTATTATATTGTTTAAATATAATATATTATATATTCAAAAAAATAAAATACTAAAGAATATATTTGGTTCTTACATACCTTTATAATTTTTACATCTTTACTTTCACAACCTTGAACCAAAGGATATAAGATTTGATTAACAATATAATAAATTGGAGCACTCGAAGTATTCGAAGCTGTCCTTATTTTTGCAATTCCTTCTTCGCATGACTGTAATAAAATGCAATATTCAAACATTGTTTCCAATAATTTTGTACTAATCTTCATGGGAAAAAATAGGGCACTTTAAATTAGAAAACTAACCTAACTCTTTATTTAATATTACATAATAACGTGTAATATATTACTAAATATTAAAATCAGTAATAATAACGTACTTCCTTGATTTGTGGATATTTCTTCTTCGTCTCAGAGGCAAGAACTTTCAAGTCAATTTGTAACGATTCCAAAAATTTGGAAGTATTTTCTGAATTAGATCCGATAGCTGAACTCGCCATCACGTATCAAAATTCTCTTTTTTACAACGTTACCATAAAAATTTATATCATCGTAAGTTATAAACAGTTTCTCGAGGTATGCATATTGCCACATGAATATTCGTATCTATCTGATAGTAGGTGAGTTGGCACATCCCATACCGATTATCAGAAATGACAACGAACAGGTGACAATCTAGTGGGTTTGTCTTTACGCATTTTTAAGCTTACGTCATTTCAACGACACTATCAATCACTTAAAACTCTTAGCAGAGTTTTGATTAAACTTCCTTAAAAACCGTGTATTTTCACGATTATTAATTATTCGCATCTTAATCGTAACACGTTCATGTAAATAATAAACTGTAGCTTGCAATGGCGATAATAACTCGTATGTATATGTATTGCAATTTACCATCGACCCCGAATCAATTTATAAACTAGGGTGGAAGCTCGTACTATAATCAAACGATATACCATTTGAGATTGCGCTTATACATTTCTATAAATTTTAGGTTATGTTACATACTTTAATTAGCCATATATCGTTATAACTTAAATTAAAATAAAATGACGTTACCTATATCAGTTTGTAGAATATTGTATAAGCTTTTAAAATATAAACTTGTAAAAGTTTCTTCGATGAGCCACTACGTGGTGCTGAACAACGTTTTCGACACGTCTTTGCCATTATAGATCAATGAATAGTGCTACCCGGCACCCATTCTTACGAATTTATAATCTATGGTTCCCAATCGTTTCCTGAGCGTAGCGTGTTCTAACTTTTTGAGAAAATTAACTATTTTCTATAAGAGTTTAGAATATTGTAAAGAAAAGTGTCGCGAGAAACCATTTCCAATACTCAAAGGAACGAAGTTCCTTACAAACTCGTGTGCAAACTTCGTAATCAGCCCGACCTAAAAAACGTGACCAACTTGTCGAGAATGACGGCAATAACGGCAAGCGGCGATGGACGAAGTGCCCATGGACAGGCCTATAAAGATAAAAGTAAACCAACAGATATTCGTAGCAGCAATATCAATGCTGCGAAAGGTGAATAAATAATGCTACTGATATATTCTTGAAGTATTTCAATTCTTGTTAATTATTTGTTAGGCCGATAAAAATCTTACCTTATATAGTCATGTTCAATACACCGTAACCCAATTATTTTGTCATCGTTAATCTGTAGAAAAAGTTAAAATTTATCACTATATAATCTTACAGAATGTAGTTTTAATTATTTAAAAACACTTTAAATATACCTAAGTAAAACTGTAGGCTATGGATGTAGGTGCAATTTTATATTTTATTAAAATAATTAAATAAAATGCCCTTTTTTGTGAATGGGAGTTTCATATTAATATTAATATTTCAGCTGTCAGTGATGCAATTCGTACCAGTCTTGGTCCTAGGGGAATGGATAAAATGGTAAAACTCATACATTAGAATTAAGTTTATTGATTTAATTTGTTCATACATAGTTGAAATATTTCATTTTGTTTGTTTAGATTCAAGCTGGTAATGGAGAAGTTACAATTACAAATGATGGTGCAACAATCTTAAAAGAAATGAATGTTGTACATCCTGCAGCAAAAATGGTAATTTTTTTATTAATATTAAAAACATTAAGAATTTTTAAAATAATTTTTATGCGTTTTTCATTTGTTTTGATGCTTTTAGTTAGTTGAATTATCAAAGGCACAAGATATTGAGGCTGGAGATGGCACTACCAGTGTTGTTGTTATGGCTGGTTCTCTCTTGGAAGCTGCAGAGCGTTTGTTGCAAAAGGGAATACATCCTACTTTAATCAGTGATGCTTTCCAAAAAGCTGCAGTTAAAGCTGTAGAAATATTGACAAATATGTCTATTCCTGTTGATTTAAAAGACAAACAATCACTGATCAGAGCTGCAGCAACCTCCTTAAACTCAAAGGTATATCTTAAGATATATATATTAATTATAAACTGTAATTCAAATATTATAAAATTGAAATTATGCAATTCTTTTCTTTTAAGGTTGTCTTTCAACAATCAAGCCTTTTAGCACCACTTGCTGTAGATGCAGTATTAAAAGTTACCGAAGAAGGGAAAGAAATTGCTGTAGATCTTAATGTAAGAAAATCAATATACAAGTTAACTTACTAAATGTATTAAGTTTATATCTTAATAACACTATTACATTCATAGAACATAAAAGTAATCAAAAAGTTAGGAGGTACAGTCGAAGACACTGAACTTGTAGAAGGATTAATATTTACACAAAAATCTTGCAATGTTAATGGACCGAAACGTATTGAAAAAGCAAAAATAGGTTTAATTCAATTCTGTATTTCTCCACCCAAAACGGACGTAAGTAATTTGAAAGAAAGAAATATGTACATGAATTTAAGAAGCTTTATTTGTAAGTATAAGTAAAATTCTTTTGTTGCTTCAGATGGATCATAATGTAATCGTGTCTGATTACGCTGCAATGGATCGTGTTTTGAAGGAGGAAAGAACTTACATATTAAATATTGTGAAGCAAATTAAAAAAGCTGGTTGCAACGTGCTCCTGGTACAGAAATCCATTCTTCGCGATGCTGTCAGTGATTTAGCTATACACTTTTTAGATAAAATCAAAGTTATGGTGATTAAAGACATTGAACGCGAGGATATTTCATTCGTATGTAGAACGTTAGGTTGTAGACCAATTGCGTCATTAGATCATTTTGTCGCTGAAAATCTTGTTAACGCAGAATTATGTGAAGAAGTACAGACTGGAAGCTCTAAGTTTGTTAAGGTTAGTGGATTAAAAGATTTTTTAAAATACTAATGTCTTTTTATTGTAAATATTTATTCTTTTTGTTACAGATCACTAAAATACAAAATCCTGGGCCAACAGTAACAGTTCTTGTACGAGGTAGTAATAAATTGGTCTTAGAAGAAGCGGAACGTTCATTGCACGATGCATTATGTGTAGTACGCTGTTTAGTGAAACAAAAAGCTCTAATTGCTGGAGGAGGAGCACCCGAGATAGAACTTGCACTAAAACTTGGAGCATATGCCCAAACTTTATCGGGCGTTGATGCTTATTGTATTAAAGCTTTTGCAAATGCATTCGAGGTGTGTTATATTATATTTATAATTTGTATTTGTTACTAAATATACGTGCAAATTTTTAACATATTTTCCAAATATATATTTGTGAATATTATAGACAATTCCATCGACCCTAGCGGAAAATGCCGGATTAAATCCTATTGCAACTGTAACGGAACTTCGAAACCGACATGCTAAGGGTGAACATACTACTGGAATTAATGTGCGAAAGGGTTCAATTACTAATATCTTGGAAGAAAATGTGATTCAACCACTTTTGGTTTCTATAAGCGCAATTACACTAGCTTCGGAAACTGTTTGCAGCATATTAAAGATTGATGATATCGTGAATACAAACCAGTAATTTATGGAGAATATGAAGTTTACATTTAAATTGCACTGCAAATATTTTCTCCATTAAGAAATACCACATTACTATGTTGACTTTATAACTTTCTACAATTTGTTAAACTAATGAAATCAAATTGCTTAATGTTCTCAATTTCCTTTATTTTTTTCAAAATAAAGTCAATCTGCTTCTAAAAAAAACTGTCCTACATTGCTTTACTTAGTATAATGCTTACTAGAAAATATATGAAATTATGACTACTAGAAATAATTTCTTTGAAGATCTGAAAATCAATGATGAAAAGATACAACGTTGAACAGGACATATGGAAGTATAAAAATTAAGTTTTATTATCCATCCTTACAGGGTGTATAAATCTAAATTCTTTTATATCGTGTAAAAAAAACAAGTATAGTTCCCATATATATAGCTATTTTACAATAATATTAAATATATAATTCTGCAATTACTCTAAAAAAGACTATATTTTGCTTTTTTTGTACATAAAATATCATGTTATTTCTATATTAATGAATCATGTCATCCGTCCTTCGGAAATTAATATATTGATAATTTAAATAATTTTTAAACATTCTCTAAAATCTTTTTATTATAAAATATATATTCAAATATTAAAATTTAAATGCAAAAATTAGATGATTTTACATATTGCACAATAAATTAAAACATTTTAAAACATATACAAGCATTTGATCTTAATGTAATTAAAAAAGTTGTTTGAACATTCATGTATCTTTTTCACTTTGAGAACGGACGATGGTTTATTGGGACATATTACCCAATACAACAATAACAATCTACAACCATATTTTGTAAAAGAAATAGTGAAATACTTTACATCTTTCGTTACATCGGACAAAAAAAGATTTTATACCCTAAAGTAAAAATCACGATAAAAATAAAATACAGTCAAGTAAGTGTAAGACCAAATCTCTGGCCTATCTCAGGAGAGTGGGAAGTTGCAACGGCGAGCAAAAGTGGTATATCTGCTGCATCGAGATCGAGAGCATGTGTCAAACTTGCAACATTGGCATCACATACTTCTGTTGCTAACAACATCTCAGCCAATGTTTCACTTTTTAGCCACATTTCTCTTAGTTTTGCTTCCAATATGCCTATACACTATAATTTAAGAAAAAATAGTAAAAGATGAATAGAGTACACATTGTGTTACAGCATCATCTTTGTGAGTAAGGTATTTTTTACATAAACTAATAATCGAAGTCAAACAATTTCTTACTTGTGAAGCTGAATGATATTTCCGCCATAAATAAGCAAAGCCTTCCAGCATATTGGCAACGAGCCTTGACATCCCAACCGGTAATGGTGCAGTATGTGAAGGCATATTATTAGATATGATTCCAACATGCCAAGTATCTAAATCCGCTAAAATACAAAGTGATTCGGCAATTGGTTGATCAATAGTCGGAAAACGTACACTGGCAAGACATTCTTCACGTATGCAGTACCACAATTCTTTATCTATTTCATAGTCATTCCTATTTGCTTCTTGCTGGACAACTTTCTTTCTTCTCCTCTTTTTCTTCTTTGGCAAACCTTGTAGAACTAAACCCCATGTATAGGATGGTTCAGAATTATTTAATCCCTGTGACTCTGCAGGTTTTATTCTGTTTTGTAAGAGTGTTTTTGTAAAGCCTGTGTCCTGGTGTGAATCAGTCCTCTTTATTTTTTTGGTCCTGTAATTACAAATTTTTGATCTTCAGTTAATCTCATTTACTGCAATGTAAATGCTTATTGTAGTCCATGACACTAACCGTGGCATTGGCAACTCAACAACACTGTTAGCTTCCATCAAAGCTTCTAGACTGTTTGATCTAGATAATCCAACACTTCCATCACCCACTGTATTACCGCAAGTACGTAAAACTTCTGTTGCATTAGTAGGGGTTTCTAGAACTTGTTTGCAGTTATCATAATTTTGTGGAGGTATGTAACCTTGCCCATTACACCTTTGACAAAATCCCAGAGATCTTGATACTGCTCCTGGTGGATGAATACTTTTGGATGATTCAGGGAAGTTCCTTTGAATAATTTTTCTCAATACACCTTCCGGTAATTGTGCAGACGTGCTCGGTACTCTTGTGAACATATATGAACACTGACAATTATATCCAAGTCGTGGTCGTGACAATGTTTTCACAGATTTTTCTTCATCACCTAGAGTGAAGAAAACATGGGAATTTTTCATCTCGTTATCTGTACTTTGACCAGTTTCAAATTCTGGTCTGCTAGAATATAATTTCAATGTATCAACACATGTATCGTCAAAATCTTGAAAAGCATCTATCTTAGAATTCGTATATGCTTCATCCAAGTCGTTATCCTCCACCTTCTTTTCAAAATTACGCAGCGAAAATTCAGGACACTGTTGCATACCAGTCTTGCTCAAGTCGACATCTTGTGCTGCAATTTCGCTCACTACTATTTTAACTTTGCTCGATGTACAAGTTTTTTCGTTGACGGTATTCTTTTCATTACCGTCATCATCGCGAAGAAGCTTTTTCGAAATGAATTTCGTGTCTGTTTCAGGTTCAAACGTTTTCAGCATAAATGAATCAAGATTTGATTCCATCGTGATGCTACGTTTAAGAGAGCTAATAGGTCCTTCTACTCTTAATCTTCCCTCATTGTATTCCTCATTGTATGAGCTTTGCATAATAGCATTATCATCTTCTACATCATACGAAAGCTCTTGCACGGGAATTTTTTTTCGAACAGATGTGCACAACACACGTCGGGAAATCATGGACTCTCGATCGTTAGTTGTTGCTTTGTTAGTTGTAGTGAATAAATGCGGGCGTTTTATTCTCGCTTGTTCTAAAAGACTTGCAGCTTCTTGAATGTCTTCTTCAGTAACGTTACAATATTCTTGTCGTTTTTGCACTACTCCACTACGAATGAAGTACGATAAAAAGGATAAGACAGAATTAATTAAATCGACTTTTTGAGGATCGCCTGCAACGACTGTATGCGCTACTCTGATGGGATTACTCAATGCACCATATAAATCACCTAATTGAGCCCATAGTGGATTACAAGGATACCAGGTGCCTAATTTTTCCATCTAAAAATAAATATGTAATTGATGTATTTTATATAATTCAATTTTAGAAAAAAGGTCCAAATTGCTTACCAATTGTCGATCATGGATTGGCAGTGTAGTATATATCCAACCAAGATGATATGTTAGAACAGCAGTGACAACAGTACTTAAAAAACTAAAATATATAAATGTTAATTTAGATTCGAAGGCGTGATATTTTTCATTGAAATACTTACAAGTTGCTCGATTTTGTATCGATATTATCCAACAATTTACACATTTGTTCCAAACTACGATGCAGCGCACTTATCTTATGCTCTATTTTCACTGAATTAAGTAGCACATCATGCCATAGTAAGGGTGTGCGCGAGTTTAAATCCGCATCAATATTTGTAAGTAAACGTAATAACGAAACAATGAATTGCGAAGAAGACCTATAAAGCCGTTCAGGAAGCTGCATTCCTTTATTTTGAGCATTGATACTACCCGATTCAATACAGAAATATCGTAAACGATCTAGCATTCCTTCCAATAGAGCCATGTGCTCTAACAGACAGGTCTCTATTCTTCTGTAATGCAAACCAGAGAAATCCAAGATGAATGAAATTAATAATTAGAACATTCATTATAATAATCTCTAATTAAATTTCAACCTCTTATGGCCTTCGGCTAGTTGGACCAACATTGTTAATCCGAGTCTCGTTTTATGCCGTTTAGTATGAATCTCTTTATTATCATTTCCATTCTCGGTCCAGTACTGCATTCCAAACGTATCATCAGAATCTGATCGGGCTAAAGAAGTGGAAGCAGCTCTTAACCACCTTCGACGTAAACTCGAAAGGCTACCGATACCAGAGGATCCATTGCTCTCCAACGATTGTGAACCTGAATTAATATCGTATTACATCCCGAAACAATAAACACCTTTGGACGATGGATCGCTTCTAGTTCGGCTCAAATCGATATATTCGGCTTGAATTGAACTTACTCCCTGTCGGTGGTGGTATGTCTATATTCCACCCACTACCGGTGCTAGAGCACGTAGAATTTTTTCTGATACCAGTGTTTAATTCAGATCCTGATAGATTTCCAGAACTTGGTCGGGATACTGGAAAATGAAATTTTTACATATGTACATCAAATCCTAGCTTGAATTGGATCAAACTTAAACCACAATGATATTAATTCTCAGTGATATTAGCTTGCTACCTACAAAGTGTTCGCATACTGGGATTAGAATCCAAGTTCACGGAACGACCCAACCCTTCGTCCGAGACTTTCTCGCTAAAACACGATTGAGTAATAAATCAGATATTCGTATCAATATATCAATCGTAACGTGAAATCGATAACTGTTTTATTACGAACGCATATGCTTACATCTGCTGTTTGCATATGTTGTGTTCTGTGGCAGGGAAGACTTTTGTGCACATGATGCAAGACGGTGAATTCATCGAATGGATCTTAAAGATAAACATAAAAACTAATGTATTTAAAATGTTGATGGCACATATTTTATATTTTTAATATTAATATATTATTTTACTTTAAATGATGATCCTCTGTACGTCATCGCCACGGTACCAAATACCATTTCGCTCAATAAGCTCACATCATCTTCAGCCATTCTTTCTCGCTGGAAATTTACAACTATGCACATTAAACGTATAATACATCATATATTTAATTACAAAGTATTTAAAACTTGACTAAAAATTGTGCTTCTCTTTTTCAATTATTATTTGTTACCTCAAACATCGAATTGCCGATATTCTTTCTAAAATTAATCGTGGCTGTTTTATTTTTACACCATCTTTTCTCCAAGGAAAGAGAATCAAAAAGGAGTTTTCTTCCGCGCCATTCACACTCTCGGAACAGTAAGATCCGAACTTGACCTGTCCCAATATATAATGCGGAATTTCTGTAAATATTCAAAATCACACGATAATGTGTATTTGACACAATAATATAAATAAGTAAAGAATTAGTTTAAAATTCATAAAAGAGATATAGTAACAAACAATACAAAAATAATATATTTTTATATCGAATTATAAGTATAGTTAAACAATATTATTGCTTCATATATGACTATACATTTGAGAAATTGGAGAATGACTTAACAAATAATATCTTAATCTTAACTTGTGATCTTCTAATATTATACTGAAATAATATAGTTACTTTTTCTTACATAACTTTTTAATCTATAGCAGGTGTTAATTTTAAATGTTATAACAATCTCATGATTGTTTGCCAAAAACAATTTTCTTATTGTACAAATAAGATCCAAATAATATTTAATACATAATCTACATCGCTTATTAAATATTTTTGTTTAATATTCATCATAAACAATACATATACATATGTAACAGGATACATCTCAATAAAGATATAATTCCTGTTTTATTACAATATAATATAAAATAAATAATTCAAATGCATGTGTAAATATTTAAATAAACAAAGGATGTTCACAAGAAATATTCGTAAAAATATATATAATATAGAGGTCAATTTCATGGCTCGATACATAAGCCAAGTCACGAGTATGTTAGTGACGAGATTATGTCTCCCGCCAACGGGCAAATAGAAACGGACCTAACGGAAAATAGGTTAAGTTAGATTAAAAACATAATCCTTAAGAAAATTTTGCGATTAAAATATTTCTTGCTTCTCTTTCCAATAAAAATCAATCATCTCGTGACAAGAATCGCGCGAAATAACTGTAACGACAATACAGAAGTCAACCGAGAGATAGATGATCGATATACGCTATGTCACTAATAGATATCGATGCAGTGAATAAGATCGATAAATATAGAGAAATGACGATATAAAGAGACCCAAACGAGCAAAATGAATGAAGACAAATAACGACGTATACCTGAAAATGAAAAAGAAAGAAAATGGGCTGTTTTTACCTATCATCTTCTTCTGTTTCGACGTTCGATGCTACGATGGTTTGTACTTTATTTCTGAAACTCTTCCTCGAAGGGAACAGCTTATCAAGCAAAGGCATCATAAACGAACGACCGTTTATAGCTACCGCATTGCTCGCTAACTTTGTTTCGTTTTCGGTCTATCATGTCACAGGGAACTGCACCATACATGTTCGCGAGTATCAGTCAACTGTAAATAAAGTCACGTGCGGAGGAGTCATATGATTGCTCGAGATTATCGTGTTTCGTTTGGTCGACATCCGAATGGAATGTTTTCCCGGGTGTTCCTGTCCTCCGCTAACACGATTCGTTGGACGAATTGCGGCTCATGAAACCGGTTCGTTGGAATGTCGACAGAAATACCGATAAAGTGATAAGCATGGGAGAAAAAGCGAATTTGTGAAATAGGGACCCGATTACTGACTGCGCACGATGTACTTTACTATGATAGAAGTTATATATTGCACCGCGAGAGCGCAGTACTAAGGCAATTAACAAGGCTCTGTTGCGGCTACGTTTGAGAATAAGAATTGCAATGAGACGTTTTTTTTTCTTTTTGGACTATCAAATGATATTTTTAGGTCTTTTAAGTACGGTGTGAATATCGCGAAGTTAAATCATGTAAAAGATTTGGGAGAAGTTTATTGAAAAGTTCCAGATAGCTGATTTAAAATTATAAAATTAGCTATTCAAAAAAGGAGTTAAAGACGTTTTATATTTACAATCACTATTGCGAGATATAGTAACAAAAGTTGGTATTTTGTACCAACGTAAGTACCAATGTAAAAGTATTTTACTTAACTTCGATGAGTTTCACAAATTAATTTGTTGCAATCTATATAACACTATAACGGCTTTTTATTTTTTTTATGTGAACCAAATTCGCATGTTTTTTTAAATTCAATTATATGTTACTTTTCAGATTCTGGGACTCTTTAATTGATTTTTGAAGAGATATGAAAGGTAATCAATAATTCGTTTCCAGAATTGAAATTTAAAATAAAATTATTTAACTTATACATATATTTTTCCAGCCAAAATTTATTTATTTATTTATATGTATAGAAAATTTTATTGAAATCAAAAAACCCTGATATGCCATTGTATAATGTTTACAAGTTTTCAAAAAAAATTATATTAAGAAATCTTGATAAAAGAGTAAAAAGATGTCGAAAAACTTATTTTGTAAACAAAATCAAAGACTTTAAAGTTACACAAAGTTTTGAATAATTATTGCGTAGATATCTATACATAATAGCAAACGTATTTAAATGATATAGTACATTTATTTCTGATAATGTAAATTGTATATACATCTAAAATCAAATTTCGTTTGAGATCTCAATATTCTTAGAAAAATTAATACCTCAAATCGATGAGTTAAATTACTTGAATGAAAAGAATAGAGAAATTAAGTGTTGCATACAAAGTCTAATTCTTTTGCTTCGTAATCGTCGGAGTCTCGACGTACAGAAACATCAAAATCCACGTTCCTACGCATTTTATTGGCCAATATAAGACGATGAACGTATTCCGTATCTTTGATATCTGCTGACGTATCAAACGCTCGTTTAATGTAATTTTTATTTGATACCGGCAAATATACCGGATATTCAATATTAAACGATATGACTAGACTTCCTCTTTTCTTCAGACTTTCCGGCATCGGCAATCCTTGGCCAGGTACGTGTTTCTTGTAATCTGGTCTGATAAGAAAGAAGAAATTATATGTATTATTTTTATAATCCGCGATAAAATATTTATAAAACACGAAATAATTAAAAAATAAAAAATGTGCAATAACGAATGATTAACCCTTGAATTTTAATTGTTTTCTAATTTCTATACAGTAATTGACGAATATCACTTGTAATTATTTTTATGACTTTCTTTTCAATATGAGTCTTAACAATTATATTTATTTGTAGGATCGATTCTGTGAAACGTAAAATAATTATTCGATGAATGAAACAAAGAGGAGAAGTAGAGAAAGGCTGGATCAGGGATGGAGACGGTAGACACGTACGTGATGACAGACGTTAGTGGTATTCGAAGGGTTCTGTCGTCGAGCGTGTTGACGGTGACCACTGTTCCGGTCAGTGCCTCTCGCAGAAAGATATCGACCGTCATGTGCAAGTCAGAGCCCTCTCTTCGGAAGGTCTCGTGAGGCCGGTCCTCCGTGATGAAGATTACATCCGCTACACTGACGTGCTTTGGACTGAGTAAAGATATTATGCGAGCTACTACGATTAACCCATTTCTGTCCGCTATGAAATGTACGATGCATTTTAAACGTATCCTTCGCGATATCCGAATCGACAGAAGCTAAAAGGTTATAACGAACTTTCGTGAAGAAAGAAGAAATTGGCGATAATTCCATACAATATGATTCTATCTCTGAGTATATTTTGAAAGTCAGTGAATATCTTCATTTAACCGGACAGAAATGTTTGAATTATATCGCGTTTAAGAAATAAAAACAAAGTTATTCTCTGTTTTATTTATTATTAATAATTTACCAGGAATTTTCGTGGGTCCTTGATCGCCTTCCTCTGGAAACACTATCCTCGTTCCCGTCGGAATGCCTGGTTTAATAGGTATCGTTAAAATCTTTTCCTTCGTCACTGTCTTAGTTTTATCATCTCCTACCAATACTAATCTTTGTATCTTCATTTTCTTTATCCCTCCAAGAAAGACCTATTTATGTAAATCAATGAATTTATAGATCTTATAGAACTGAAGTGGAGAATCTTATTTTAATGAATGTTTTTTGCCAAATATATGTGTAAGCAACAAAATTAATAGGGAAAGTATTTAGCATAACGATGAATGGTAAACTATTAATGATGGATACAATGGATTTATGAAAATATGTAAATAAAATGGAATATTGCGACGAGTCGCACGTTGTCTACTCGGCGATTAATACTGAGAGAAGAAAATTATAAATAAATAGAACATCGATATGATACCTCCAGTAGGGTTAGGTACAAGGTTTTTATCAGAGGTTCTTCTTTGCGCTTTATACCCCGCCCCTCGGGAAATTCGAGCAGAGACGGAGACTGCGTTAGTACGTAGAGTAGCTCAGCATAAGGACTTTCGGTACCGAAGAACTCCCTGCAGAGATACTCATGATGAGAAAGATGTAGATAGATCGGATCGTAAATATTCAAAGTTTTCAAGTGCCTGTTAAGTTTAACTGTACACAGTTTTAAGTCGTTGGATGAAGCAAAGGATTAACATAATTAATAGCAACGTTAAAGTATAAGAAAGTAGAGGAAACATAGAGTACATGCAAGCAATATACAAAAAAAGTATATGTCTTTGTTGTAATACTTACATTAATTCAGTACAATATTTATGTGCTATCACTAGAAATACCGATAGTTAAGACCAGTCTAAATGACTGATTTTTAAAAAATACGTAATAATAGAATATTTTTATATTTATTGCTTTATTACATCCTTACAAAAGGAATTCTATGTTATGTAGTACATTTTTGGTATTATTAATCCATCTAGGACCATGATCTCTGATTGAGGATTGGCACATTTATAAAATTGTGGAAACAGTCATTTTGACTGCTATGTATTATTTGTTATATATAGTGTATGTAGTAGTTATATATAGTATATATATAGCGTTATAATAAAGTAATTATTTGATTAAAGTACCTATACGTTCTCATCGGTTCTCCGTGATAAGTATACGGTTGAATAAATCCTTCGGCTCCAGGCACGCCATTTTTAAGACCTTCCTCGCCGAATTGATCGTATATGGTTCTTTTAAGGGGATCTGAAAGCACATCGTATGCTTCGGTTACTAAGGCGAAAATAGTACATAAACATTCATCCTTCGCTCTTTTAGGATTATATCGTATCGCTAAGCGTCGAAATCTGAAAATAATAGTAAGATATTTACATTAGTCAATTAAAAAATTAATTATGCATGTATTGAAATAGAATTTTTATTTTCATACTACAAAAATAATTACGGAATAATTTAATTGATTAATATTTTTCAGTCAAAAGTCTGTTAATATTTTACAACATGGAAACATCAATGGATTAATTGGTGAAGAAGACGGGGAAAAAATATACATCATAAAGTAATAAGCTCTTACTCACGCAGCTTTGATCTCCAAATCGTCGCAGTCTTTTTTCAGCGATAGTACGCCATAGTAATCTATACCACGTTTATTGCACGAACAAGTTTCATCGCACGACATAATGTTCCTTATTTTTTATTTCTATCAATACTTTCAAAATTATCCCATTTAAAATTAAAACCAACACTTACACGACTATCTTCTGTTATGAATTCATGGCTGATGTCATGTAAGAAGGCCGAAAAAATAGAAGGGAGAAAATCGTATCGTTTCGCAACGATTTTTCAAGTGTTTTCAACAACCAACGCGGCCCTCTCGACAACGGAATACAATCTGCACTCGTGTGTTAGCTTCCGTAATTATTAAACGTCTCACGTCCGACATTTATTGTTGAACACAGAACCATTATTTAATAGCTATTTATTGGTACTCCATGTGAAAGGGAAGGCACCATGGATGCTTCTGAATTGATTTTGAACCTCGTGCAGAAAGGTGAGATTCAAAATAAGTATTTCTTTTGTGAATTTGATTTCCGTCATTGGTGCCAGAATTTTTATTAACGTATAAAAATACAGTTAGACATAATACTTATACAATTTACTTTCAAATAGCTGCCATTATAACTGTTCACAATTTCTTTTTTTACTTAATTCAACTTGATAAATGATTTCTAACTTTATAAAAAAAAATTGCGCGAAAAATATCGCGCTAAAATATCGATTTTATTAACAAATATCAAAATATCAATAAAACGAAATATTTCTAGCTGCAGTTAAAACGGCAGTTAAGGAGAAGAATTTAAGCGGCTGCGAACTTTTTTCCAATCGTGAGGATAGTTCATCCTCTGGTCAACATATAATGAAGAAAAATTCCTTTTCCTGTGGTGTATCCGAAAAATCGTTCGGGGATTGTAAAAAGGAAAAACCTGACGAAGGGATTTTCAAGGTTTCCTTGACGACGAACGACGAAGATTTGGAGAACGATAAGGAGAACGTGTCAAGGAAGAAGATATGCGTGGAGGCGAGGCAGATTTGCAGCAATCGCGAAAAAAGCGATGAGGAGAAAATCTTCGTGCTGCAGCAACTCGGTCGATCGCAGATACGTCCAGAAGGATTCCCGGCATTTCTATGCATCGACGGGAGGATTGCCGGTTCAAATGGAGTTAAACGAAAAATCCCAAGACCAGCGAACGCTTTCATGCTGTTCGCCAACGAATGGCGTAAAAAGCTCGCTGCGGAGAATCCTCGGGAGTCTAATAAGGACATTAGCGTTAGGCTAGTTTCCCTACATCCATTTTTACATTTGTATATAGTAATTCTACTTAATGGGACACGTTTCTTTATGTGAAATATTTTTTCTTCTTAATTAATGCACTTCCTTATTTAAACGTTTTAATATTTTTAATAATTTAAAAATACAGAATATACTGTAAATTAGAACATTTTATATCGTGCAGATTAGGCATCCTTTGGAAGAACATGGCGAAAGACGTGAAGGAAAAATACTTTGCCCTGGCCCGGGAAGTGGACGCGGAGCACAAGAGGAAGTATCCCGGTACGCTTTATACCTATAGTCTCTTTTCAAACCAATATGACCTCGTTTGCGCGTTTGTAGCGGCTCGTTGAAGTTTATCGATACGACTGAATGTTCGTGCCCCGCGTTCGGTAGGTACACGATAGTTCCTTGTATCCTTACAAGCACGGAAAGAAAGGGTAACATCATGGTAAACTTATCTATGAAATGAGGTAGACGCATGCACCATACAAAATCAGGTCTTATGATAAACTTGCCAAATATTTTTAAATCCTACAAAAAAACTTAATCTCTACTAAATTTTCCAATCAATTTTTGACGTTCCACTTTTCTTGAAAGCTTCCTTTTTGCCATAAACTTTCAATTTATTTTTATTTTCAGCATCAACCGAGTTCCACATTTTCCCAAGCTTTTCTGGTAATTTTGGCTCGTCCAATATTTTGCGCGAAAAAAGATCGCGTTGGGTTTGCAAAGAGAGAAAATACGAAGCTGCGAATGTGTTAATGATCGACGTTAAGTATTTAAGGAGTTGGCACTGATTTCGCAGTGGGGGACCGCGTACAGCTAGGCCGCGGATGACATTTAGTCGCGTGAATGCTCAGTAACGCGGGATATGTGAGGAATAATCGCGCTTGTCGGTGGGTGTAGGTAGTAGGTAGGTAGGTAGAGCGCGGTCGTGTATCGGGCAGGTTCCTAGAGTCGCGTCGCAATCAATACCTCCGGTCTCTACTGTTCCCTCCCGCCCGTTCCCCGTCACTCACCCGAGAATATTTCTCCGCCTGCCACCCTGTGCCCTGTACCTCGACCCGCAAAACTCGTATCGCTCTGCTATCCCACCCACAAATCGACGAGCTATAATCGCATTTTAGCTCCCCTGCGATCGTTCGCTCTCCTCTCTGCTGGTTAATCACAGTATTCAGGACGAAAAAGTGCAAGAGCGCATATACGTTCGTTCATCATGAGGACGATAACTTTTAGGAAGAATAAAAATCGAACAAATGATTGCCTATGGCTTAAATATTTTGACAGAAACAGAATTTTGAAATATTCGGAGACAATTCATTTTCTTTTATTTATTTACATTAAAAACGTAGTTTTTTAAAATAGCAAAAGTTGCGCTTTTTTAAAGGGATATCGTTTCTTATAATAGTTTATATTATGAATGATTTACATTGATATTTCCATACTTTGTAAAGTCTAAATTTGTATCTAATTATTTTAATTCTGGTAACATGGTATCGAAATCAATTGACAGTCTGACTATTGACCATTGATTATGCTGTTTCTACGATTCAGTGCATTGGTATCAGTTTAGTTGCACGAATTGAGTGACATTAGATCGGCTTCGTAGGTATAGGTACAGGATACGAGAGCGTGCATATTCAACTATTGTAACTGTTTTAATTAATAATCCATGAATGCTGTAGATGAACCGATACACTGGGCGCAAATAGTAATTGCATATTAGACAGATCGATCGTTTCACCAGATACCCGTTTTACTCTTAACATAATCGCATTCTCTTTCCCATTGTCGTAACTCCAACGGAGAAATTGACGTTCAATGATTGAACGATAACTCTTGTGAATAAATGCAAGTTTCAATATCGTTATATATAAAAAAAATTAAAGTTTAAGCCTTTCCATAGCATGTGAAAAGAAATGCTTCAATGTGTGAAGTGTGACGAGTATACGTACAATTGAACAATTAAAAAATAAAATTTATACAACGCAAGAAAATGATCAAAGAAGAGTTGTAAATTATTCAATTGCATATTAAGGTATGAAAAATGTCTACCTTCGATAAAAAATGTAACATGTATACATAATATTTTCTATTCTATCTATATTATATTCCATGTAATACTCTAATTTTATCTACAAAATATTTCACAAACAAAGTTTTTATACTATAAAAATTGTAAAAGATCTCGATATTAAAAATTTCCACATTTTTCAGAACCGAAATTTAACGTGGAAATCTCAAGCATCAGGATTGGTGACCAAATCAAAGAGAAAAGAGGATCAAGCGTTCTCAGTAAAGGTTCTGGTAACGATAGCCAGCTGCAGCTTGAAAACGCCGAAAGGGTGCAAAGATTGAGGCTAAATTCACCGCTAAACGGTAGTCGCGCAGTCGACGGCGGGCCAACGCGTAGCAAACAAGCCGAGTGGTCAATTAAGATCACCGGAAAGTGTCGATATGTTCTGCGCGAGCGTCCGAGGACGCGGGCGAGCGGACTAGCGTGCATCTGCGCGACTGCATCGTACGCGTGACAAGGAAAAAGAGGGGTGACGCACGGTCGCTCCAAGGGAAGCCGTCAAAATGTCGAGGCTCGTGCATCCAGCGGGCATATCGAGCCAAAGACACGCGGGGGAGGAGTGTCCCTCTCTCTCTCCCTCTTTCTCTTTTCCCTCTGTATGTAGTGTGTAACGATCGTCGGTCATCGATCCGCTATCGCATCGACGCGATGCTCGGTTGCTCGAGAAAACGAGAGCCTCCCGTCGCTGCGAACGTCACGCGGATTTTCCTTGAAAAGTACGCTCAGGATCGATCAGATGGTGTCTGTCTTATGTTTGATTATGGTTGGAATTTTACAGTTGATGACCACTTAACAATGAAAATAGACTCGATTAAAATATTTGTATTTGTTTATATTGGAGAATTTTAGACAATTAATTGCGGAAAAATATGCTCTGCATATTTTTAGCAGAGCATATTTTTAGCAGAAAATCTATTGCTATAATGTAGTACCTATCATATGAGCTATACAGAAGCTAAACAGATTAACTCCATCATGACTAATCATTATTGTTTAAATTGTATATTCTATTATTAAAATTGAGAATTTTAGAAAGCGAAGTTGATCAGTTTAGTTTTTGAACGATTAATATAAAATAAGTTAAGATAGTTATAATCTAAGAGGAGGATAGGACGTGAATAAAAATTCTGAGATTTAGGAAGAGATTATTGTGGCAGAATCTGTAGTGTGACTTCGTAAAGCTTCTCCCAAAATTGTTTGGTATATAACTCCCAAAATGAGTACAATAAGTGCTCGGATAGCGCGATAAAAAAAATTACCGCAGCCCCCGTATAACAAGAAGGAAGAATTGCTGCAGTCCTCGTATAACAGGGTAGAAAAATTTCAAAATGTAGGGATTTCCACTTGTGCACGAACTCTCCTGTGGTTAAGTATTTTACAATAAAAAAATTTCCACGCTTCATAAAAAAGAACTCTATTTTCCATTTTTTAATAACTTTTTAAATTTCAGATTATGGATTGCAAATATGTTGCCAGTATTTTTCAAACGAAGGGAGAAAAACCAAATAAAATCTGCATTTTAAAGATACCATATCCATTTAACAAATAATTCATCCGTGGAATTACGTTTCAATGTAAAAAAGAAGAAAAAAAGAAAAGAAAAGAAGAGAGAGAAAAAAGAGGCGATGTGGACCAGCACACAGCAGCCGGAGCAAACGATCCATTTAAAAGGCGAGTTCGAACTCTGGGTAATCGATGATAGTCGCCGAGTGGAGGGATGGTAGCAAGAATAACACGACACCTCGATCAACTGTTCTTTCCTGAACAAAAACACGTTCAATTTCAAGTGAGACAGATCCTCTGACGAAGGATTAACGAGAGGAAGCTTCTGCGAATCGATAGGCGGCGAAAAGGGGGTTTCTTGGGATATTTTGCGCACACCGCAGAGACGTTGGAGGCCGGAACTCTTTTCGTTCACCTCGTGGCTCGAACGCTCCTCGCCTCTCCGGGGTGGGGAAAAAGCTACCCTCTTGTTAGACCGAGCTCTCCCCTCTATCCCTCTGGAGCTCCGTCGGATTCGTCGATGACGAAACGCACACGTAAATTCGTGGACGTGCACGGTGCTGCCGCTCGCAAAATCAGTGCGACCCAAGTGCACCGCGAGGCAGGAACGCGGGTCTCCCGTGCGCGGCCTGTCGTTCCCGCTTGCGGCACGCGCGCCTCTTCCATAGGAGTATCAGTCAGATAGCGAGAGACGCTCGCGTAAATAGGTCGTTGGATACCGCCGTCGATTCGACAGTAAATAGCCAAGCGAAATTAACGGATAGTGGTCGACGTCTCGAGAGAAGTGACAATGATAAACGTCAATCGAAAATAAAAAAAGTATATAGTCGATACGAACGTGTAATAGATGCTGGCAACTGACTGGAGTGACTAACGTTTAGATTTAGTCGAGGTGACTGAACAAACATCGTGAAAGAGGAAATGATTGGAATGGAAAAACGATCAGTGCGTTAAACATTGCAGTTATGCATTGGAGATTAGATGTACGTTGTTGTTTTTTTTTCTGGTGAATCAATCAGTGATGTTGAGTAAATAAGATGTGGATGGATGAAAGAGACTGATTTGTTTAAATGGAAATGAATATTACATACGGCTGTCATCAAGATTGATTAAACGAAGAAAAAATAAATAAATAAATAAAAATTATGAAAAACAGAAAAAAAGCTGAAACATGATATGATGGAAGAAATAAAATTGCAGACTATAGATACAGACTTTCTTGTTCAACAGAATTAATTTGATCTCAAAAATAACTTTGGATTGAATTGTCTACGATAAGCACGGAAATAAACCACTGATATCGATTGTCGACAGAGAAACGTGAATTGGAGATGCGTGGCGGTCGAACGAACTAGAAGAGAAAAACGGGCGTGCGGGAGGTGTTGAAAGAAGAGAAAAAGCTTTGAGCATCGATCTTGCGGCCGATGCAGCTACTATGACGCGGCTTGTCCGATACGTTCAACTGTATCCAGTATGGAATCGACGGGTCGCGTGGCCCACGAGACGGGATCGACGGGGCTATAGTTAGTAAGCTAGGCCAGTCTTCGCGAATTGGATCAGTGGCTACGATCGGTATAAACGATGACGGCGAGGAGGACGAGGACAACGTCGGCGGGTACGACAATAACGCCACGCGCGACGGGACTAAAAACACTGGGTCTTCCCGACGGAATGCAGGAGGCCGATCGAACGCCTCCCGATGTACCCTCTTTTTACGTGGTCTTTCCACGTAAACTCTATTCGGTGACGTGTATCATGAAAGAATAAAATTCAAGAAAGATCCAACGAAATTACAAGAAAGAAGAAAAAAGAAGAAAAAAGGGGCCAATTTTCCGATTCTTCCAAATAATAAAGAAAAAGAAAACAAACAAAAAAAAAAAAAAAAAGAGACTAAATTCGAAACTCGGTTCGAAGCATCCGTGGAAAATGTAAATTCGCCTCTGGTTATGTGTTCAAGGCTTACTTGATAGGATTTAACGTGCAATCGTGGCTGATAAGCTTCGGGAAGTAAAGAAGTCGTTCTTTGCGGCGCGATAAGGACCGCATTGGTCGCAAAGATGGACTGCTGCAACTACGTCGAGGCTTACGCAGCAGGGAGCCACTTTTATCAACAACAACATTACTTTTGCTATGATAACGCGAGCAACGATTACGGTGGCTATGAACCACCGCCGATTTCCAGTGCGATCGAAACTACCGCGCGATACAACGGAACTGTACCGCATGCGTATCCGACAGGTAGATGTTTTAGAAATTTCCAACAAGAACGGCCAATTTTATTCTTCGTTTAAAACATTCGTTATATTTCTTTAGACTTGACGATTTCTTTAACACTTGTCATATTTCTTTAGAGCTGTCGATTATTTCAAGCGGTTCTCGTAGGTATAGATTGTCTTTTGGGAAAGAATTATGTCAGTATGAATGCGTCATTAAAATCGTGATAGTACTGATAGAAATTGATAAGATTACGTTCAATTTAGGTGTATTGTGTTTTAAATTTGAAGTTGAGAGTGTTAAAAAATACAGTAACAATAAGATCTAGCGCGCCTGCGTGGAAGCTACACGACTGTCTAACAATAAGTATTATGGAAAAATGATTTTATATTATCTTCAAATATCTTATACTTCTTCATAGTATTTTATATTCTTTTATAGCAAAGTAACTGAAAATATGATGAAATCAATTTCAAAGGAGTTGTATTTTTATAATAAAATTCTATAGTAATGAATTATTGAAAATTCCAGCAGTAGTTCTTTAAATAAAAATGAAGAACCTGAATTTACTCAGGGAGAGGCCAAATCTTTTATGATTTGCATTTCTTATCTAGTTCTTCGCGTGGCAAGGATATACAGAGTGACTCAAAAGTATTCATTCAGTATCTGTACTCGATACATTTCATATAATTTTATATTTACATTTACAAAAAATAACTGTCCATGTGAATTAAAATTCATACATAATAAAATTTATTTATGTGAAATAAAATAAAAATATAATTTCTGTAATAAATGAAATTGAATAAATTTACCTGTTTGACAGATTACGTGTACAATCCGAAGGAGGCGAGGCTGAGGAAGGCGATGCGCGAACAGAGTCGCGAACTATCCAGGCGATCGATCTTGCAGAGCGCGATCGCTCGAGCGGGCGTGATCGCTGGTCCAGTCACATCCGGCGATTTTCTAGATCATCAGCATCGTTTTGGTTGCGTATCTACGGTCAACTTGCCGATGAATTCGTCCGTGGAATCGGATCGAGTCGCGGAACCGTGGTTCCAGTCGACGTCTCGTCCAAAGCCGATCCATTCGCCCCGAATGACCGATTGGTACGGCAACGTGACTGATCCTATCGAGAGACTGCAAGTAATGGGTGCGATGCATCAGCGTGGCCTCGATAAATGCAAAGACGTGATGAGGAATCAGGCTGTGGCCAGCGTTGCCAATACCGTGGCCGCTGAATGCGATGCTACATTTTCAAGTAACGGATATCCTGTTGATTTCACCGATGTTAGTCGGGAAAGGGAATTACGTCGCCAAGAGAATATAGAGTACAGCGAATTTCCTGATGGTCAAAAGTGGCATCCTTATCAGGTGATGATTGTTTCCGGAATAATCTGGAAAAAAAGTTACGTAATTTTAAAGTTTGTTAAGAGTTAGGTGTTTTTAATATTTGGTAGCTTTGCAGAATTTTAATAGGTAAAATACATTGACGTTATTTCTCTTCTCGCAGAAATCTATAAGAGACTAATGGAATAATTTGAAGAAAGTATAAAATGATTTTAGAATTCTTGAACCTCTTAAAAAGTTTTTTTTTATATCTGGAAGCTTTCGGATATTTTAATGAACAAAATATATTGATATACTTTTTTTGTTTTTCTCTCATAGAAATCTAGAAGAAATCTTCTACATAGATTTCTCAATCCTTCTTTTTAAATGAAATATTTTCTTGAAGAGTTTCTACAAATCATTGCAGAATGGCGGAGGTGCTCATCAACATCCCAGAACTTCTCATCCTTCTCAGATGAGCAACATTCTTCATCCAAACATTCAGAGTCCAGATTCACACGGGCACGAACCGTGGGGTCAATTTTGCCATGGCGTGCTGCCGCGTAAGTAAAGATAAAATTCAATAGAAAGTTTAGAAAACTGCCGGAAACTTAAATTATTTTATCTAATGTAATTTTATAGACACTCCGCCTATGCCTCGAAACGTTGGAATACGTGGGCCGCGACACACTGTGTTGTTACAGGATCGTATGCCCCCCAGACACTGTGAGTTTTCCGAGGAAGCACCGCGAATGATGTACCATCCAACTAAACTCGATATCGAGAACGTACGAGCATCGTATACGCCCCCTGAGCACCAGGTTTCTCCTTTTTCTAATTTATATGTAATATATATAATATGAGCCGCTCGGAAAACAAACTTTAACTGTAGACCAAAGCTCAGAGTTTTACATTATACTATTGTAAATTAAAGAACATAAAGAAATTTGTTTTATCTCATTGACACACAGAAATGCAGTAATTTCTAGATTTTTACAGAGAACTGTTTCATTGTGTTATACACAGGAATTTTTACTTAAATCCAATACGTAATGACAATAGAAATATTTTCTAGATGCCAAGATTACTTGAAACCTCAGTAAATTCTGTCATGGACTCTGCGTCCACAATAAGGATTCGTCGTGAGGATGATGGCCCGAGGTGGGAGTCAAGCACTATGAATAATAGAATGTCTATGGATAATTTAGCTCCAACAACGGTATAACATTCATTCCACTAAATTAGGATTAACTCCTCAAACTTTATAAATGAGCCTTTCAAAAGTCAAACTGATTAGTTCTATTATTTATTAATATTTTAACTTTATTAAATCGATACTCAAGAAACAAATTACTACTCACTTTCATGAGTGAGAGGCCATTGAGAGGCTCAAATACTATATGATTCAATAATTACTAAATATTTTGAACCATCAGGAATCTAGTATATCACGCGAAAAAGAACATGAATCTCGTCGATCAGCTGAAAGATTCGAGCCAAAGAAGAAGAGCGTCAGCAAGCAACCGTTGCCTGGTTTTCATCAAGCATTCGGTTCGACGGAGATTGGCAGGTTCTCCAGATCGGAATTTTTCGTGAACATGGTGGGCGAGAGCGGTGGAAACGTGGAAGTCGCCGACACGGAAAGTATTACCGTAAGTACGGATCGTATGTCAGAGGTAAACGGATCAACAGTGACCACTGCAACGCACGGTGCGTCGGTAGTTACTACGACCGCGACGACAACCGTCAGGTCTTTCGACGATGACGAAAGCGAGGAAGCGAGTTTCGACGAGTCGAATAACGACCTCGTCGCTCCGACGACGATGGGTATGTATTGCAGCCAACCAAGTATTCCTCGTTGGCACAGACCACACATAGGCGCTATAGGTAGCGAAATTTAAAGCAAATCATTAATTCTTTCGCGGGCTAACGTGTTTCCCAATTGAAAGTCTGACGGAAGGGAACTATGTAGTTCTAATCATTTTCAAAAGCGCGAGTATGTCATTGGAGCATTTTCTCTCGCAATTTCCTTTCTGGATACAGTGGTTTATAAAAGAATTTTAAACTGTTGCGTCCAAAGGAACGAGGAAAGAGCGACTGAACAAATCTCTACATTCTGTGATGTATACGTAGATATTTACAAAACTTGATCAAACGTGTTTTCGATCTTGTGTGTATGATTCAATTATGAATGGAGTTGCTCTTAGCCGTGGAATTTTTTTACGAGTCTACGAATGCTGCGTTTATTTATAGATTATAATTAGCCCCCGAAAGGAATTAGCGATTCATCAAGGGCGCGAATTGCGTCCAGTTGTCTGTAGGATTAAATTATTCCCTCCGACGTTCAAGTTACCCAATAATATACTGTACGTAGAGAGAGAATCGTCTGTTATTCGTAATTGATAACTCTCAGCTAACTTGTTCGAATCGATTTCGTGAATAAGACAAATTTCTCCAATTTGTACAAACATTACGCGTTAGACTTTGACTCGTCGGGGAATATAAATGGCGTACGAAACGTCCCGGCAAACAGCACAAATGTTTGTCGAGATTGTGCCTTTAAGAGATCTGTGGAGCTATTAAAGGTCTTCAAAATTTTTGATCGAATCAAAAATATAAAATCAAAAGCAGCACGATATTCGCGAGTCTCGTACGTCAACTATTAAGTTGAGCAACTTACATCGATGTATTATATTAAAAGGCTAAAAATTTTGGCGAAAGAGATATCTCATATCATCTTTAGAAAGAAATGACCCTTTTCTTCAACGTGTAAAGTATTTCAAAACTACTGAATATTATTTAAAGTATTTTTTTTAATAGCAAATTTATTCTGATAACACTTTGACGTTGTAAAATATAAAGAATTTTGTGGGTTGCTCAAACTTGGTAAAGAAATATAATCAAAATGTGTCGATGAAAGTATTTAATCGGCACCTTCCATCACGTTGTTAGATATCGCCGATGATACACTGAGATTAGTGTACCGACGATGAATTATATGAATATATTAGATATATATTTAAAAAAGTAAATATATATATATATATATATATATATATTGTACTTATATGTATAATGGAGGAACGAAAACGCGCGACGAAAAGGTATTTAAGTTATTTAGTAGAATATTTAGACGACACGTATTGCCGCGCGGAGAAACGTATAAATAAAAGTGAACATTAAGCGAACGTAGGAAGTCAAGAAACCGACGAAATACACACCGTTCCGATCGTGAAAAATATGTTTTTTCTGAAGGGGATGCACGGTATTTTTGCATTTGGAACTCCTTTTATTTCTTCACTGCAAAATAATATGAAATATTTCAAAAATGGAAGACAAATATCGCAACTTCGGTATGTTAATGCACTAAAAGATAAGTAAAAAGGTTGGATTGTACAAGAGAAGTTTGTAAGTTAAGACTGTAGACAGTAAGACTGTAGTTATAATGTAAACTCAAAAATATGGCACGTAATTTATTGAAACTTTTTTATATATCCATTTTAACGTGCGTTTAATATTCTATTTATTATAGTAACTTTGGGACCTTTGGAAAATATATTTAGAAAGAAAAAATTTTTTTAGAATCTCCGCATTAACATGCTGACAAGTGCGATATTATATAAAGAAATGCAAAGATTACATTATTAATTATGTTCTTCTTATATCTGACATTGGTACTTTTGCTGTTTAATTTGTATTTCATTAGAACTTATGTTTCATTATATTTAAAAATTGTTCTTATGTAAGAAACGATCTTTGATATTGTCTTGAGTGAGAATGAAATATTTTTAATTATTTCTATTTTTCTTTTCGATCGAGTTCTGAGTCCCGTGCAGGCACCTATGACTCGTGTTGATTGATCTATCGGTACATCGACTTGACATAATTCGTGCCAGCTACCCTGTACCTATAATGGGACCAAATTAAAAGAGAAGCTTTTATTTCGCGTTCACCGTCGCGCTTACGTACCGCGTATTTTATCGTGTATGAAAACCTTCCCCCGTTCCGTTCGATCGATTGCCTCGAACAAGAGGCAAAAATTCGTATTGAAACGTGAAATGTTCTTTAACACGTTCAATGTTATGGTTTTTAACACCGCCATTAACGATTTATTTAAGAATTGCACTGCGTTACGTTCAATTATATTTATTTTATCTTCAATTATACTAAAATCAATTCTAGAAATTAGAATTTTCAATGTAAGAAAGAAGATAACTTTAAATGTAAAAATGTTTAATTTTTCTTTCGCTTCAAATTCTGTAAACTTTTTTCTAATCTTAACTAATTTCTAATCTTTCTATCTTAAATTGATTTGTGTACTAAGATGCTTCATTTACCATGACATGAAGCGTGTTAATTGAAAATCTATGTGAAAGTAAATGAATTCACGAGGAACGTTGTGCTGTTTAGCAAGAAGAATTAGTGTTCCATCGAGCAAATACATTGTTTGAATATCGTGTGATAATCGTTTATAATGAATATCGTTCGAGCGTAATAGAAATACTTAATGATGGTAATTCAACATTCGACTTTTTTGTTCTTGGATGTATAGAAACGTTCAAGAAGCATGAAATGATGTAAATGCTGTGATTTGTTTTAAAATTAAATGAGCGTAGTTTATAGTGGTACACAGCGGGGAAACGCTGAATATCGTCGCAACGTGAGGAAAGGCGAGTTGTGATAAAAAGAGAACAAAAATTCTGTAATAAATTTTGGCGATACACGTAATTGTCTGTCTAGTACGATCGATCATCGGGGCCCTCTTGCACAATTAAACTAATGTTATTAGCGGAATTTTACAAGTTATCGGTGTTAATAAATTCTTTAACACAGCAGCAACAAGCTTTGCGATAAAACGAGTAAGGTTCAACGTGTCAATTTTGCAAATTGTAAGCCAATCGATTGCCCTACTTGACGTAATGCTATAAAAGTATGCAACAAAAGTTTTTAATCTTTACAACTTGTCACTTGTAAGTTCACTAATGTTACTAATTAGATTATCGTGCAAGAGAGCTCAGTTGTTTTAACTTTTGGATTATTAGTAAGAGCGCAAACCACTCTAACGAGGTCCAATCTTTCGAAACGTTTCGCCATTAAACAAATTAGGGATAGTCAAAGAAAGATCTTTTCGCTGTGCGGCGTATACTTCCATAATTAATTTCACATTTTAACTCTTCAAATTTTATTAATATAAGATACTTATATTTATTGGTATAAATATAAATACGAAGAAATACAGCGATAGTAGGAGGAGAGGAGGAGGAAATCTTTCACTATATTACTATATGCCTGTATAATGAACCTCAGGTTCGAACAGCGATAAAAGATGGACCTAATACAGCAGGAAATTGCCAGCATCTCGTGGATGGAACAAAAGTTAAGACAACCGAGGAAGTTTCTTGGATTCTATCACGCCAACCTCGTCGTCTCCAAAACGTGAATCCTATGACGAAATTTTAGCCATGCGTTGATTACTTGGAAATTTTAATAATTTTGTTACTTTATTGACCTGTCTTGTTGGGGATGCAGACTATAACATAGAATTACGACTTACACGTCTTACGATTAAGGACGAATAAACCATAATCCACGTTTCATTATTGGCAACGATATTAAATGTAGAAGTAGAACTGGTAAGGAAACAGGAGAGGAAGAAGAAGAAAACCAAAAAAAAGAATGTTCAACCAGTGATAGAAGAACAGAAAGAAAGGAAAGAACAATGTGAAAATGATTGCGATTAACAGGAAAACATAACCCGTATTATAACTCGTAAACGACTTTCTGTCTAATTATTAGCTATTCATTCTAACCGGTAGGAAACGTGCTAAGGGATCGAAATGTATAGAAAAACGATTATGAACCATCGTACATCTCTTAAATCCTACAAGTGCCAAGTTGGTGAGAAAAGTCCTTACAAAGGCTCGTGTTATTAAGTATCAAATTCCAACGCAAAAAGGAAAGAAGTATATTTCGCGAACATTTAACTCTATCAGGTTCCGTGTAATTAGATTAAAATTCAATCCAAATTCTTGTATCATCAGATTGATGGAACATCAATGACTCATTGGTATTCACGATTTGAGATATAAAATTCGAGATACGTTTCATTTATCATTGATTCGAAGTGAATTTATTACAGAATAGAACTGATAGAGTTAACGCAGACAGAATGGAACTTAATGATGACGAACATGCTTTTATTCGCGTACAATTATGTACATGGAACCATAATAATACCGGTATTATTGAGCTTAAATTTACTTTTAATTCGAACATGTTACCAGTTTAAGGAACGAAGTTCTTGAATGAGATTCGATAGAAAAATAATAAAAATGTTTAAACAAAGATCGAACGTAAGCAGTGTAATGAAAATAAACTGATGTCTATATGACAGTATACAAGTAAAAAAAAAAAGGCAAAAACAGAAAATTATGAAATTATGAAGTCTGTTTTATTTTCCTCAGTTACTCCCGAAGACTTACCTCTCCACTCCTGTCGCCTTCCCTTTTTCATCGAGATCCTGTGGGATCCTGGGTACCTCGGCTGCTATTCATAGAATCACGGAAAGCAGAGAAATTTTGTCGAGAATCATGCAGGAAGAATGCTGCTGGTTTGCCACTCAATCCAGATGTTCCAGGATTTCGGATGATGTCGTGGTAAGCACGATTCGATGAACTGAAACTTGAATCGATAAAATAAAATAAGTCAGTCTTGCAAAATAAAAGTGCTCTCTAATGCGAAAAATATTTTGCAGACAAATGAGATACGTAGAAGATAAATTGGTCAACTTCATTCAAAGTAATCATTCAATCTTTGCAGAGTTAAACTAATCACATACATATATTCTGAAAGTAAAACAGAGAATATTTTGAGACGTAATAGTTGATCATTAGCTTCTGAGTGACTCAAATATTAGATATATATAGTATTTATACATAATGAAATTAGTAGAAAAATATCAAACATCTATATAAAATATTAATTCAGTGGACTCATTAATTTTGTCACACACTTTGGTCTTATTTTTACCTATAAAACTTGCTAACAAGATGTTTATAAAGGGACACCTAAGTCTTCCTACATATAATTTAATATAATCAATACAATTTTAGTACAAATTAAAAGTGTTAATACAAAAAAATCAATTCACCTGAAACTATAGAATTGCACGGCTTTTCTGGATTGCTCTCATCACGCAAGAAATAAAGAGTGGTACTGTCAAAACAAAACGATGACCCATCCGTCGGAAGTGCTGCGTCAACGAGAGAATTACGAGTCTTTTGTCAGCGAAAGAGGTGATGGAGGCTATGTAATAATCGGCACATCTGCCGATGGTAATCGAAACAGCAGCAGTAGCACCGAGGACGATGAATTTACTAACGAAACTCGTAAGCAAATGACTTTGAAGGTGGAAAACACTGGCACTCCGAAACGTTCGAGCTTTACTTCCGAGAAGAACGATGGAAACGTTTGACAAGATTACTTCAGAGGTCATAACGTTTTATAAAGAAATATCAGTCTTTATCGGTAAGAGTGACATTTCTGGAAAAATATAGAATTTTTGGAAAATACAGGAAAACAGTGGACAAGTCGCTAAAAAGATACTGTTTAGTTCCTGGCTATTAAGGAATTATAAAATCGTTTCTTTTAATACGTTCTACTCTTAAATAACTTTTAATATATTAATAATTTGGAAATATTAAAAACAATGCGTGTACCATGTTCTCTTGTATATTCGTCTCAAGTTGACAAAAATATATTGTTCATAAATTGAAGAAGCGTCACAGAGTATCATTCTTCGATTATACTATGGAAGCGTAATTAATTAATCTTTGTAGGAAATATGATATGAATCTCTCACAAACAAAATTGGTCAACTCTACATTTTGTTAATTCTCTAATTTCATTAAGTATATAAGTGCAGCATTAATGTTCAATTCTGAAGAAACAAATGTCAAAATAAATTTAATTTATGAAGTTGACCAATGTGGCTTCTGAAGAGCTCATATAATGAATTACTATATCGTTGTAAATAAATTTGTGGTGACGACGGAACGAACAAACAAAAGAAACGAACGACCAATAAATACTGATCGAATAAAACCGATTAAGATCGAACTAAACGTTTAGCTAACGGTCGACCGAGACGTCTTCGGAAAAGGCACTCGAAATAAACGATCAGTATATTTCCGGACATACAAGCGAATACACAGCGAACAGTTATAATCAGACAATTTAGTGACTACAGTTTATATTAAACTTGTTAATTATACATAGTCTATCTCATCTTTGCACCCATAACCACCTCAAATTCTTTTACAAACAGTTACTTTAATACTCAATAATCACACATACGTGCATATTATTTATCTTAAAATCAAAAATAATTACTTTTCTCTTCGATAACTTTGTCCCTCGACCAAAACTAGAATTAAGATTAATTCCACTATATATTTTAAAATGATTTCTACCTCGAATTTCATTCGTCAAAGGAAAGAAGAGGGAAGATGTTGTTTGAAGCTGTCGGTGGACGGTAAAAGGAATTGATCGCTTCCGTTTGTGTGTTAGGATTCGACAGAATGCAATTTGTAAATAGAGGAACAAAGACCCATCCGTGGATGGTTTATCACGGTGATCGTAATCGTAGATGTTTATTGTAGATGAACCAGGAGAAGGCGGCATTCTTCAAACACGATGGACGAACATCATGGACCTCCCAATCCGTCAGGTGAGCTACCTAACCGGCAGGTAGTGACGGACGGGATATCCATATCGTAAATCAGTCGTACAGACGTTGAACATCTTGTAGAATTTTCGAGATAAAGCGTCTCTTTTTTATTGCCACCATCGATGCATCTGAAAGCCGGAGTTGCAACTGTGAGATGTAGTATTGATAACTGTTCTGTTGTTTAATTAGACAGAAGGCGTAATAAAGCTATAAAGCTATTATAAATAGGAATTAATAACGCTCAATTGCGTCATACTGGACGTTTCAGCAAATACTTAATTATTTACGAATTTTTCAGGCTTTCCAGATATTGCGTTTGAAAATAATTCTTTGGATTCTGAACTGAAAATGGAAGATTTCTTCTCTAATTTTCGGTATGATTATTTTATTTGTAGTTATTGGTACAGTGCGTTCTAATTTCAAGGAATATCGACATTATTCGCCGCTTCTTTAGCGCTTGAAAATATCAATTTTAAGAAAGATTTCTTCTTTGATTTTTGGTATAAGAGTCATCTTCATTAGCCGAGGCGTGTTCTAATCCAGGATCCACTGGAATTATTTACAAATTTTCTTAGTTACACACTCTAATTATCCAATTATTATTCAAATTTTTCAGTAGTTGAAATAATTTATCATTCTAGGTCGAAGATGGAAGATTTCTTTGAACTTTGATACAGAAATCATTTATCTTACGCATTCCAATAATCCAATAATCTGTGATGATTTTAGAAATATTAAAAATGTTCCAAATGGCAAAACTGCAAATGGAATATCCGTTCCTCGACTCTGTTTGAAAGTCGGCGTCACATGGTATCGATTTTGCTAATAACCGAAGTGCACAGGCAACCGTTGAACAAATTAAGGATCGACGATGGGTAGATGGTGTTCGTTTAACAGAGATAACTTCTCCGTTACGTGTTTGGTGGCTTCGCAGCGCCGATATCGCGACTTTTCCCTCCACAAAATTACTAGGACAAATATCAGTCAGGGCTGAATGGTTACTTTACCAGCCAAAACCGCGCACGATAGCAAACAAGAAACGGTCCTGCTCAAATATCTACTCGCGATACATAGGCCAGTCGGACGTAACTTGCTGTTGATTTTTGTCATTTGACTCGAAATGGTCAGTCAGACAGTCTGTCCGTCGAAATGGTTAACTGTTTCGCCTTGCAGCTACGTTCTTCTGACGTTTTCCAGAAACGAATAATCTTCAACGAAAAACAGCTGCGCTTATTAGTAGATAAACCTCATTTAAAAGGATAAAAAAATATTTAAAACTAATATTTCTTTTGTAAAATGGAAATGAACAAGCTGACATGTACTATAGCCATGATTTAACAAATGGTAACTATGTTTTGTTTGACAATCTTCCTATTATTTTAAAACATAATTACCATTATGCAGCTTATGTAATCTCTTCTTTTCTTCAAACAAGTTGTCGATGATATTTTTCAGATAAGTGTCGCCGGACGTCACAATCTCGAGTAACACTTTGGTATTGTAACACGTTGGAAACCCGGAAGACAAATATCACGATGTTCTTCAAATCCGATTACCATCTTCAGACTCCTCGATGATTCTTGATCGATCTATTTAATCGGCGGCTATTTTCGCGGCTGCACTTCGATCATAGAATTTCAAGAAAATACCAGCAGACACTTCGTGAAACCCGTGAACCATCACGCAATGAACGAGCAAACAAATCTTACGATGAAGAAAGAGAGACCGATGCGTAGATCGCAAGCTCCAGGTGATCGGAACGCGCGTACCAGCGAAGACGACTGTCGACGACTGTCGCGTGGGCGGACTGGCAAGCCTCGTGCTTTCGAGAGGATCGACCAACCGTTGTGGAATCGTAAAATGGTCCCGTGCATGGATTGGCCGAGGAAACGTAGGAAAGGCGGCGACCAATGTCCTCTATCTTCGAAAAGAATCTAACCGCCAGTGAAATCGCTCTGGCGAAGCATGGATCCTGGTGGCCAATCGACGATTTCGCCTTGGAGGTATCGAAGGTCCGCCATGCTGCCCCGGAGCTTTCCTAATTTAGAGTTTAATTAGCACCCGAGGAACAGGAGAACCGTGCACAGGCATCGATTGGACGGTTACCATCGTGGCAACAGAGAGGAGAAAGACGTCGAACAGAGACGATGATATGTCAGCAGTCAGTGTTCGGCTCGTCTTCGCCGACTAGTGTGAAATATCGCGCCCAAGTGTTACGAGCACGGCCACGCGGCCGCGGGACCGAATAGTCTCGCCGAGAAATAGATTTTCCATCCTTGTTCACATCCTTCTTCCGACGCTTTGTCTCTCCTTCCGCCCTCGACTTCTATTCTTCTTCTTCTTTCATCCTTGACGATCGTTAATTCGGAAAATCGAACTGGATTATATAGTTTCAAGGAAAGAACTGTTTCGCTTGTATCCTATTACCATCTTCCGTTTCTGTCTTTCATCTTGTGTCTTCGTCGAATCTGGCAATAGTGACTTGATTGATTTAGAAAATAGTGTTTGATAATAATAAGCGTTTAAGTATATATATATATATATATATCGGATCGAAGAATAACTGAGATTGTATGTCTTTTCTTTTGATAACTGAATCGTGAAGTAGGAAAGGAACAAAACTCGAGAGAAGTGTTTTTGGTGAACCTCTTCCTAGTCACAGCTCGGGTCACAGAGGTCGAGGAACGAGCTCTGGGCGTCGAAGAAACGGGAAGATGCAGCCAGCACCGGCTACGCCTGGTTCTCCAACACGGTCATCCTGTTGTGAACGAGATCGCGAGAGGGAAGTGCACGAAGATCGTGGAAGGGAACGGAACAGCGCTGGAAGACAAAGTCGGACGACTGCCGAAGAGGACCACGAAGAGAGAAGCAACGAGAGGACAGTGATTTCGGGGCAGAACCTTGGTACCATGACTGTCAGCGGAAATCAGGGATTGCCTCTTTCTTTGTCTCTCGAGGACAGAGATTTGTGGACCAAGTTCCAGTGTTTGACCAATGAAATGATTGTTACGAAAAATGGAAGGTGAGTGGATGGTCTGTGGAACTTCCAGGAATCCTATTAAGATATTCATGTATAAAATTATGCGAAGGAAGTAGTGATATCACCGCGAACGTTCCTTTTCTCTTGCAACGAAGATTATTGTTGGATGTCGTGGTTTTTTCAAATTCTGTTTTGTAATGAAATTGTGGCAACTGTCAATTGGAAAAAAAACATTGATGCATTAAGTATAAACGATTTACCGATGAGTCACTTGCACGTTTAAAATAGTATATCACAGGTTTCACATTTGAGAAGCTCGAAGAATCCGCTGGCTGAAAGATTCGAAGCAAAGATGGTTCTCCGTCGCGCGTAAAAATGTATTAATTAGAGCGTCGGTGCGAACAAGCTAGAAGGTAAAAATAATAGTTCATATACACCGGGGTAAAAGGAGAGAAAAAAAAATACCGCTTGTAGAATGGAAAAAAGGATCATTGCAAAATGCTACGAAGATTTAGATGATTCACACGAATGAATATTCCATGTTTGCTTCGAGAACAGGATAACAGTCTTCCCTTTCGATTCAACAGGCTATTCGTAATCTCTTTCGCGAATGCAAATTGATAAGGAAAACTTGATCGATAACAAATATTTTTTCCCCGATTCTTTACATATTTTCGTTTTTTCCTTCTTCGTCGATTCTATGATTCGATTAAGATCAATTGGAAGACTGAGAATCATAATGGTGTAAATCAGTTCATTACCATTTTTCATAAAATAATATCCTACGTTCGTTGTTGTAAAAAATTTGTTAGATTTTTTCAAGTAA
The DNA here is from genome assembly GCA_014737475.1 of Bombus confusus. Lineage (NCBI taxonomy): Eukaryota > Metazoa > Arthropoda > Insecta > Hymenoptera > Apidae > Bombus > Bombus confusus. The sequence goes on along the minus strand of JACXIV010000026.1, from coordinate 3,693,405 downwards.
TGAAAACGTGCGGCGAGTGAGAATAAAGCGAAGTAGAACTTGTTCGATTATGAAACTGAACTTTGAAAAGTTGAAATATGTGACTAGATCCAAATTCTTAAAATTTTGATCTCGCAATTATGATTTTCATCTCTACCACCAATTCTAAGATTTAGTGCATCTGGATTTCTAAAATGTTTAGCTTTCTGAGACACTGTATTATTGGAAGCAATGTTAATACCATTCCATACGCCATAAATTTGAAGTTAGAACTAGGAGATTATACAAATATTATCGATAATCGAATATATGTGTCGTATAATTAAACCGCAAACTATTATGCAAATTCGTATCTTAACGAACAAATTAAAAAAAAAAACAATGCCTAAATAGAAATTTATTTCGTCCTAAAAGCGTTATAACGAGTAATTTACTATGGATATCTTGTAGATTCTTAAATATTATATCCATTTGGTATTTAAACTTTAAACACTTTTGCATTTAAATATTCCCCATAAATGCATAAAAATCCATGGTTTAATCACGATACGCGACATTTTTCTTACCAAAAAAAAAAAAATATTCGAATCGAACAAGTGAAAAATGAGGTGAGCAAAAATTTGAGTAGAAGAAGTAGCTTCGATGTTTCTTCGGTCGGTAGATCAAAAGATATTCGCCACGACGTGCCCTGGCCGGCTACTTTTATGATTCGTATATTATTAAAAACGATTACAGTTTGTCGACCGCGTTTTTCGTGCGCGGACATCAGAGTTCCCGGTTACACCAGCAGAAATGGGAGAATGTTTTACGCAGGATTGTGGCCATCGTAAAATTTTATTGCCGGCGGCTCGATTCTTCTGCTGTCCGCCGCCTTCAGTGTTACTTTCATTAGTGTTTATAAAATTCCTGCTTTTCTCTTAGACGTCTTCTTTCGTTATCACTTTACAAAACGTCTTATGGTAGCTAGTACCATTAAGAATTAAATTTAGTTAAAGATAAAGGGGACACGCAGCTAATAAAAATCCTTCAGGGAATTATGGTCTTTATCTGTGTCTTCGGTTTTACTTTCAGACGCATGTTTCCCGTAGTCAAAGTGGTTGCAAGGGGGTTGGAACCGAAAGCTATGTACACTCTTCTCCTTGAATTCGTCCAAGTGGATCCACACAGGTAACAAAGTGCAGAATTCTGCTGCGTCTTTTTTCTTTGGATCATTTTAAACTCAATCATGTTCTTATGTTGTTAATAAATTTCTCAAGTTTGAGAAAAGTATGAAAGAATCGTTGTTGATATGCATAATTTCTAATTTCAAACTTACACTGAAATATTTCTTAAAACATTAAAAATCTCATCGCTTGTTTCTCGCCTCTTGAATTGTCTGTATTGTTTAAAAATTTTCAAAATTCTATTGATAGATGGAAATACGTAAACGGAGAATGGGTCCCAGGCGGAAAAGCGGAAGTCGCCCCACCAAATCCGATTTACATACATCCTGAGAGTCCAAATTTTGGATCTCATTGGATGAAAGAAGCGGTATCGTTCGCTAAAGTGAAGCTAACAAACAAATCCAATGGAAACGGTCAAATTATGCTAAACTCCCTACACAAATATGAACCTCGAGTTCATCTAGTTCGCGTAGACGCGGTGGAAGAAAGAACGGTACTAATATTCCATACATTTCTTCAGTTTGTGATTTATTATAATACTAATTGTAAAAATGATATATAAGGAAAATTTGGAATTATGATGGACTATCATTTGGAGATGTTTTAATATGGAAATGATATTTAGGTGTTGACTTACCGTTATCCTGAGACGCAATTCATAGCGGTGACAGCTTACCAGAACGAAGAAGTCACAAATTTGAAGATTAAATACAATCCTTTTGCGAAGGCGTTCCTTGATGCTAAAGAAAGACCTGCCGATCCGCAGACGTATCCGCAATGTAAGTTAGTTGATTACAAATTATCAATATTATCTAAAATTTTAATTAAATACATGATAATTGATAAAGTATCATAATTGATGAAATATTTAAGAGAGTATCAAATTATGAATTACAGACACCGGCGCTTGGTTTTTGCCACAACCTACTATGGGATACGAATATAACACAGCCACGGCCATTGCGGCCGCACAAAATCAAGCGTCAGTGACGGTCAATAACCATCTCCCTAATTCTTGTACCGTTTCTACAGCTGCCCATAGGAATACCTGCAGATCGGCGCCTTACACTCTCAGACATAAATACATTCAAGATGGTGAGTTCTTAGCTCTGTTACTAATTTTATAATATATCTTTTTTTATTTTTGGCAGAAGTATGTAATACTAATATATTATTGGAAATTCATGATCATTACAGAACAACGCGCAGATCCATACGGCTCAGTACAACTGTTGCATTCCACAGCGTACGTAACAGCGCCAGGCTGGTCACCACGCAGTCCAGAATCCCTACAGAACCTAAATCCAGCTTGTCTACCGCCCACGCAGGAATGGCCCACGTCTCCTTCGCCGTCACCAACCTCATCCTCTCACGCGGTGTTCAGTAGAAGCGTTGTTGGAACTGCGTCTCCAACCACCGCTACAGGATGTACTCTATATGTACCATCAAACTTGTCTTCTGTCCCTCAAGAGCATAGTCATTGCACTGACACTTCAGCTTGGATTCATCCTACAACTTTGTCAGAGCAACAACAGCAGCAACAACAATCTTACTTGAACTTGAACTTACATTTACATCACCAAATGTCATCTTATACGCCAGTTCCTCATACAGGGTTACATCATTCTCTACACCAAACTGGAACAGACGCTGTTCCTCCTGTTGACGAGTATGTTCACGAGTATCATGCCTCTCCAGTTCAATCGACGACGCCTGATCGTCACTCACAACATCACCATTCTCAAATGTTGCACATGCAACCAATTCAACAAACTGGAACAGTGTCACCTGTTAGTGTCGAATATGATACTCCTTCAAAGGAACATCATATATCTGTTAGTTATTCTGAACAAAACACGGATACGTTGAATGACGTACAAACGGATGAAAACAGGAGATACTTGACGACGGTGATTGATAGACATCACCGGCAAGATTCGGATATTGCGAATAATGAACATCAAGCTACAGCTTGGACTCCATTGACACCACCTCCTGCACCACAAACTACAGCAATTTGATTTCTGTATGTGATACAAATAATTTTATTTAAGATATGGAGTTGCTACTTGATAATTTCTATACTTGTTTTAATAGTTAGGTGACTAAATATGAAAAAGTCGTATTAAATCACAGTATCCTGCTGTATGCAATACGAATGATATATATAATTGAAATTATTGATAGGTATATAGCGATTAGATACAAAGAGAAACATCGAAATAAATATCGCGAACACAAATAAAAATATCGGAATACCGAGACTAATTAATCTGATAGATTATTAAGTTAGTTATTTACTTACGTACTTTGTAATTATCTAATCAAATTTAATGTCAATTTCTGAAAAATGAATCCGTCCTAAAATCGTGTCTTGATGTTTTTAGATAATATGTATTAAAAATAACATAATCGTTATAATAAAATACAGTAAACGTATATATACCATTTCACATACCTTCCTCGGTATTAAAAAGAGTATTCAGAAGTCGTGAGATGATTTGTTCATGTCGTAATATACGATAATTTATTCATAAACAAATGCCTATGTATATACAGTTTTTAAATAGAACGAAAAAATGGCACCTTTACATTTTGTTCGTAACAACTCGCTAAAATTTATATACAAATTTTAGCTTGTTATATATACATACAATGATTAATTAGACCTATACATAGTAAAGTTTTTACAGAGTAAAGAAGACTTTAATAAATTCATAATTTATATAATTACAAGATAGTACAATGAAAAAAGGACCAAAATGTTATTTCTCACTTCAAAAAATACCCACAATCCTACAAAACTCATTTCCACATACTATCTTGAATTGACTAGTATAAATGACTAGCATAATTCACGATAGTAATAATGATTGTATTTCTAATTCTCCTACTTTATTTATATTTATACAAAATAATATTCTATATTTTTATAATATAAATAATTATAAATTATCCAAACCAATGATTGCCCATGCAATCTCTTGTCCATTCCGTTTGACATACCCAGCACCAATGGTAATTACATCCAGCTCTAGTACAAACCATGTGCATGCATCCTCCTAGAAAATAATATGTAAGTTTTAAGTAGAAAATTTATTACACATCTTACTTTTTTTTAACATTTTAAGGTACCATCTCTTTCAGTTGGTGTTCTACACTTTGGACAAGGTTTTGTTAAAATTCTAATAGTTTTATTGCTGGCTTCATCCCATTTTGCCTAAACGAAAAATCATAGGATATTTTTGTTTAACAAATAAGTATAATATAAGGAGAATATTTTGCATACATCGTTAGCTCTCTGTGGATCAACTGAATACCCAGATTTATGTACTGTATTTAAAGACTCAGATGGTTGCAATTCACATTCTCCTAAATGGTAGCCTTGTAAACATCGTCTACAAAAAACGTACTAAACATAAAAGTATATTATTAATATTTTGATTTACTTAAAATTTGTACTTTATAATGTACTTTATAAAATATTTTATCTATACATAGTTACCCCACAACCACCAATACATTGAATCTTTCTACATTCTTCACTACCATCATCTGGTGATTCTGGTATAATACCCATGCCACAATCTGGTCTTGGACATAAAAGTCCACCAGCACGTAAAACATACTCTTCTGTACTAAATCTCTGGTACTGTTCATACTATATCATATATAAATAATTAATATTTAAAGACTTTTTGAAACTTGTATATTTATTATATAAGGTACCTGCTCAGAGGTAAGAAGATGAAAATGATGTACTTCTGGAATGAAAGAATTTTCACATCCTGCTGGGCATGGAAGCGTATAATATCCTTTAGTGTCATCAAATTGAAATTGACGTTCGCTTAAACGAACTGAACAATAGTCCTTGAAACAATCGAGGCAAGTTACATGACCAGCTTCACATGGGAAGACAAAGACCATATCCCTATAAATAACCTATGTTTGAAAATGTTATTATTTATTTTTTGCTGATATGAAAGTCAACAAATTATTCACCTAACATCTGTACAGGCAAGGCAAGGTATTCTTCCTAAATTTGGTTTTATAAGATACAAAGGAACGGCCTCATCCCCTTCTCCTAAACTAGCATGTTTCCCACATTTGAAATAAAAACGTGCATATAAAACTTGGGATTCAGTGTCATTGGATATAGATATGGGTGCTGGACAAAAATCATTTTCACAATGAACTGTTATTCTTCTTGGTTGTAATACATCTGGCCAACATTGAGGATCTCTATCTACCGTAACTGCTCCGCTATTACAGGTTGCACATCTCACTCTTAATTTACCAACTGTGACAGCTTTGCATGGTGTTGAACAATATACAAAAAAATGTGCTGGATTTTCATGCTTCTCTGTAAAGATAAACAATATATTATTTATATAAAATCATAACTAGTCATCTTATGTTAATCATATTTATTTAGTATTCACTTTAACCACTTGTGTTTACCCTTTAAAAGACTACGATAATTCTACCTTCCATGGTTAATTTTTCTTGTGGATCTGACTCATCTAATGGTAAATCGGTAAGAGTTTCATTCATTGGCTTTCCTCCGCTATCATTTAATTCAGATATTTCTAAGGACTCGTCAATGATGTTAGTATCTTTACTTTTATTTAACTTCTGTGATGGAGTTCGAATTGCATGTAATATACTTTGTTGACCCAAATCGCATTCCTACGACGAAAGCTTTGATTAAGGGGTGAGGTTATCATACTTATAACTGCACTGTACTTTAAAAATACATATTGGGAACAAGTTATCTTCGAAAATACATGAGGCTTACTTCTATTATCGTTGAATTATGCAGCTCTTTCCCTGCAAATATTATTTTTATGTCTTCAGGTGATATTCCCATTTGAAACGCCACTATCTCTTTTACGTTCTTTATATCCCATTTTGGGTCCAAATCAACAGGGAATGTATTTCCAGTATTGGTTTTTACGTATATACTCAGTGAATTTGTTAATTTTCGTTTACTGAACCAAATTAGTTGTAACATCTTAAGAAACAGATTCCGTATGAAGTCAAAGAAGAAACTCATACCGTTACTGCGAACTTTCTTTATTTTGACGTTCTTTAAAGAAGAAAAAGGATGGAGTGCGTCAGCGAAAACACACCATGAAATCTAAATCAAGTGAGTATTTTCACGAGATGATCAAAGTGTTATAATTTATAGCATAATTTAGACGTGGGCTGAAATGAAACGACAATGGAATGAATCCTGCGACATCTTCAACGATATGGATAACTAAGAAATTCTAGGAAATTCAATCGTCAAAATTTATAAGAAATTTTCAAATGCGTCTTACATGTGTACTGTAATTTAACCTCTTTCGCAGCATCTATTATCTGCTATTACCTTTATACATACGTATACATATATGTATGTATTTTATAACAAATCTAATACAATTTTAAAGAATATATTTCAGTTATTTTTATATTTCTCACATTGTAAAAAATAGAAAAATCGAATTAGTTTACAATTACTTCTGAGCGAATAATATAATATAATATGTATATATATATATATATACATATATATATAAATGCATATATTTATATATATACATATATATATAATATTTACTTGGTTATGTAAATAACTATAAGAAAATTTACAGAATAATAGTTAATAATAGAAAATAACGGATAAATAATTATAAAATAAATTTAGGAAATTAATAAAAATAGTGGATAGGAATCATTAAAATATTGAATCATTTTTCAGTATACGAGAATGAATACTATATATTTTTTTAATCGAACGCGTAGATACTTATACATACGTACATATAATTTACGCAACATAAATTCAATATCAAAAAGATAGTTCATAATTTACAAAAAAGATCAAGCAGAAGTTTCACAATCTTCGCAATTTTCATAACATTGAGAAAATATCGCAAATTATAAATTATTCAATATTCCATAATATTGAATCTTCTTTAAGTATAAATATATAATTGTATAAATAAATAAATTTATAGTTTGTACGTAGTATCTAAATACAAATTATGAGATTCGCTATTTTTTTTCGGTCACTTTATATTTTTTTACGCCATTTAATATTTCTATCGATTTAATCGTAGGTTTATCTTTCGGTTTGATCAGTCTTTGTCTTTTTTTATCTTTTTCTCTGTCGTCCAATTCATTCTTACTCACTCTTTTCAGTGAACGTATTCTACAATCAGAATTAGTATCTTTTGAAGTTGAAGCTATTTCGTTATCAACCATCATTTTCTTTTTCTTCTTTAATCGTAATGCGAATCGACGAACTTGATTTATCCTTTGCAGTTCCAAGTCTGATACATTCGCCATTGTTGTTCTGGATCTCTTTGATTCGAAATCATCAAAAAAACTTTTTGTCCTTTTTCTCTTGTTATTCGAATTGTTTTCTAAATCTTTGACATTTTTTTTAGTATTCTGAAAATATATTAAAGAAGAAGAACTAGGATAAGAACTACAAGGAGATCTAGAATGAGAACTAGGAGGAGAACTAGAAAAAGATTCTGGTTCATCTACTTGTTCTTTTTTATCCCTGCACTTTTGAAGAAATTGATTTAGAGTCATTCCTCTAAAATTATCTTCTTTATTCTTAAGAAAATTGTACACGTCGGACCTATAGCGAACTCGAACCCATTTTTGCGAAGATTTGTCCCAATATCCACGCACGATATCCATATCTTCAGGCAACTCTAATTTAACCTCTTTAAAAATAGATCTTTCTTCATGATCATTTTGAATTATAGAAGTTTCATCTGATTTTATTAATTTATGTGCGCATTAATATTTAGACAGAATAGAATTTAGAGGTTAATATTTTAATACCTTTTTCATTCCCGTTGCTCGTTTGCCTATATTTCTTGAATCGTGATTTTTGTTTGTTACCAGTTGGCACAAGATACCTGCTAATATCTTTGCAATTATTTTTAACAAATTCATCCCAGAGAACATCGCTTGATGTTGTTGGGACTGGTATATTGACCAACCACTGCTTGCATTTTTCAATTCTTATGTCATTTTTGTCCTTTTTATTGTTTCTGAGACCTAGATACGTCTTAACTATATTTTCTTTTCCTAAAAAACGTTATAATATATCATTAATACACATATCTTAGGAGAAACAGTTGTTTTCTTAAATAATTGAGGAGCTCTTAAGTTTAATCAAGTGCAGGTCTTTGATTAAATAGTTGAATTGTTACTTATCAATTTTTCTTTAATTTATAAACATAAAAGGAATAAAATTCTTTGAATTATAATTATCAATTTATACATATGAAACTTCTAATGCAATTTACTCAGTTCACTATTTTTTCTTGTTAGCTCTTTTCCTAGAAAGCTTCCCAACTTTAATATTACTAGACTCTGGTATTATCAAATGAAACATATCAATAGTTAATAAGAGATTCTTATGGACCTTTTTTCCAAAAAGCTTCCCACTTTTTACATTAGTAAATTATAATATCATTAAATAGAAGATATCGATATTAATATAAAATAATTACTTAGTGATAATGTTTCCTCCTCGTCATCAGAATCATCGAATAGACGAGATAAAGGTAAATCTTCCACAGGAAGTTTTCCTCCATTCTCTTTAAAATTAAATCTTTCTGGAATTTCGATATCCCATGCACGCGGTTGCAAAATCGGTGACAGTAAACGATCTTCAACAAAACACGGAACTTCTCGAATCCTTTCTGGCGATTTTAAGTCTTTAAACAAGACACTACTGTCAGATCCGGAAGTAGCTTTTTGAAAAAATTTCTCTGATGATTTGTTAATTGGAGGTAGACGGGAATCTTCATTACACGTTTCCCAATCTGCATCAGGATCTACTTTTACAATCGATTTCTTTGTTTTCGATCTTTTTTTTCTTTTTTCTTTCTTTTCTTCTTTTCCACGATTACGTCCCACAGTTCTTTTTAATTTTGATGTCTTTTGCTGCATTTTTCTTTTTTTCTTCTTTTGTTTGCCATCAGAAATTCTAACTAAAATTTGGTTTCTACTTTGTTCTTTTGCCGTTGAAGAATTGGAATCAACTCCAGATATGCTTATGCTACTTAGCCGTCTAGGTTTACCTTTTAATGGTGTACTACAAAAATTCAAACTTCTTTTATAGGTATTTACAGTGTGTCTTCTTTTTAGTTTCTCAGACGAAGAAGACATTTTATTTTTTTTTTTTTTTTAATGTTTACGGTGATATATATTTTGATATGTTGAATATTTGATTCATGCGTATATCGCTTATTTCGTTTGAACAGAGCTCATTGATAGCTTCCGATATCATCCGGAAGTGTTGCTATAGCTTTAAAGAGAGGGTTGTATATAAGATACCTGTGTGATTCACCTTCGAAAGGGTTCTGATATCGCTAAGTTTCGAGTTTCTTCTCCCGTTTTATTTGCACGAGAATAAAGGATTCTTGTTGTCATGCTTTTAAAGAGACGAGAAAATTTGAATATCTCAATTGGTTAACTTTTAAGCTTTTTTGAAAATTTTAATGCAGTATTTAAGATACTTTCGCTGTTGAATATTGTTTAAATTTTGTGATTTCATTGAAAGTTTGATAATTCAGTGGTTTCTAATTATGTGATTTTTCACAAAACAAAGTTTGTTAATTTGATGAGTTCTGTAATCAAAGATCAGTGTATTTTGTAATTTACCAAGAATTAAAGATTTCCGAATTCGATAATTTTCTACAAACGAAACTTACCAAACTTGCAAACTTTCACAACTCAAAATTGTCGAGTTTTATAATTCTTCACTGCACAAAATTAATATGATATTCACCGGTTGTTCGCAGTTCATGATTTTTAAATTTGATTTCTTCGCTATTTAAAATTTCAAAATTTCCTAGTTTTCACAATTCTATATTTCCGTGTTTGTTAATCTCCTGTAATTGAAGATTTGTATATTCGTTAAAATTTTTCAAGTATGATACTTTATCAAATTTTAAAAACTCAAATTTTACTATCTAACAGTGTAAAATCAAACGTTACGAAATTTACGTTTTAGAGTCGTGAATGGTGATTGTTTCCGACGTTAATGTCTGTAAACGACTGGGGACTGTTACCGGTGTAAAGTCTTTCAAATTTGACCTGTAAATATGTGTTACATATAAGAAACTGTTTCTGTATTTAAGTATGACAGAGTTAAATGATTATATTTGAAATAGAATTCTTATTTTCACGACTGTGAATAATGTATTTACTTCGTACCTGGGAAATGCTAAAAGACAATGTTTATGTATAAATTACTAAAGAAGAGCGATAACTAAAATATTCGCGTGGATATGTGACAATTTTCGCGATTTTCAGAATGATTCATCTCGGGTAAACTGTTCGCAAGATTATTGCGGAAATTCTTCGAAGGTTAATCTATCGATGCATCGAATTGATATGGTCCAACTTCCGTGGAAGGAAAAACGATTCGCAATACGTGAAAGTAATATGAATGAAACCTGGGGAAAAAATTAAATTAGACAATTTTTTAAATGAAACTACCATCATTGATTTCATCTTTGAAATTTAAGCTTATATAAAAAATAAATTTAACTTCACTGACATGATTTGTTGCAAAATTTTTTGTCAATAATTGATTATTGAGGATAAAATTTATTAATAATAATTGCACTGTAAAATTCAAACTTTAAGTAAACAATCTTCATATCGTATACAAGAATAATATGTATTATTAACAATAAAATTGTAGAATCGTTGAATCCTGAAAAGTTGATAAACATTATGTTATTGATTTGCCAATATAAGTCACTGATTCGTACAGTATAAGATAACCTTATTTAATTATTCTTAAGCATGTTTAATTTAAATAATATCCTCCAAAATGAAACTGACGAAGGATAATTCCCCAGAGCACCCTACGTAACACCACGTTGCTACATGCTACATACGTCCCTGGTCTCTGAAGGTACCTATACTAGCCGAGCCACCCAGCACACCGTCAGTGCACGCTGGCTCACCGCGCCGGTAGGACTAGTCTATTTTTTCTTTAAGCTCCAATTTGACAGTTATACAACCTTTCCTATAATATTCCTCACCATTTTGTTCCACATTAATCATCTTCTTTAAAACATTCTCTTATAATACAATCTCCTCCATATACATCTTCAAATCGACAGTCACATAAGATCGATAGCCGCGCGTATCGCGAACTCGAACTTGAAATCGAAATCGATATCGTATAGGTTAACAGTAGTAGATCGAAGGGTTTTCTCGCGATCAGGATGCCGGCAGACGCTGAGCTCAGTAATCTGCTTAGCAGGAGGCAAAGGATCAACGAGGAGCTGGAAGAAGGGAAAGAAGTGAAAAAGCAATACAAATTCGTGAACGTTTACACGGAGTTTCACGAGCTGTCCCGTCGCGAGATCAAGCAGTACGAGCAGACCTTCAACAGGTGAGGACCTTCCCCATTTCTTTCTTCTCCTTCCCCGCTTATGATTTTTACTGGGGAATCGTGAGTAGAAAACGCCGGGAAAATTTTGTCGTACATTGTTAGTTTGAATGGAGGTTCTTGGAACGAACGTGGACTTAAATATTTCCCTTAGTAAAGGTCCTATTTCCTTGGTATTTCTTTGTCCGTAGAAAAGTTTGAATAGCATTGTTCGATCTGTCGGTTAGTAATGTAAAGCCTGCTGCTATAGCTATTCATCTATGTTAGGCATATTTTTATTTGAATTTAACATATAATTATAATATATAATATAAAATTAAATATATAATATATTCTATCAAGAGTTTGGATCTTATTAGTTTTTTTAGCAAAAATTTGATTATATATTTAATTGAATATATTGCTTTTTGAGGTTTAAATAGTACTGTAAAGTTTAGTATGGCTATTCATCATGTTAGACATATTTTATGTAAAAATGTTATTAAATTACATATGTAATTTTATTGAGAATGTGGATTTTATTCGTTTTTTGATAAAAATTTAGCTACATATATAACTGAATATTATGGCATGTTCTTTTAAAGTTTGAATAGCATTGTTCGATTTGTTGGTTCGTAATGAAAAACCTGGCACAGCTGTTTATCTACATATATTAACCAATTAAGGATCATCCAAATATTTTCTATAGCATGCAATTCTAATTTGAAATGAACGTAGCGTCTTATTCTAGTTACTTATCGTTTTTCATGAAGTTATCGTATCATATAACTCATTTTATTTCATTATTAGGAAATGACACTCATTTTATCAATTTAAAATTGAATCAATATTCAGTATGCAGAAGAAGAATTTTGTATAAAGTTCTAAAAACGTTCGTAATAATTTTCTTGTTAAACCTTGTTAATTTGCCAACTGAAAAACGAATTATTATATCGAATACAATACAGCCAATAAGAATGAAGTAAATATAAAGAATTCCAAATTAATAGTATTCTTGTAAAGACCGGCGTAAAAAAATATATCGATTAGTGCATATAAAAATATCGATTAAAATTACTAGAATTGACAATTACGATATATAGTTCATTTCTTCCGCCATATTCGATTTCCTATTATTTGAATCTTTTGAATCAATAATCGATACCTATTTGATCGAATAGATTAGTATCGAAATAAAGCTTTGTTACCAAGTGAACAATTGTCAGACGTATTTGTTCTTTACCAAAAATTCTTTTGTTGTTTTTTTCGCTGCGAACAAGGAATCGCAAGATAAAACGCAAGAAAATCGAGAGTGAATCGCGGCTTCTGTCGCGTTCGCTGCGCTTTTCCTACTTGTTTACGTTTACTTGCTCGAGTTTACGTTTCTCCCCACGAACAGATCATGTTCCACTGGTCAGATACTTTTTATACGTATGAGAATACACGAAATAACACTGGGGATCGGTTGAAATGTAATACCTCTTATTTTATTACTTGTGCTGTTCCGGCCTTAGGTGTAACTAATTGTTAAAATACTATCCCATTTATTAAATCCAACATATGATTTATGTTTAGCGTATTCTACTGTATGCCTATTTGTTTAAATTTTGAAGAAAATTTTTAAGTGAGTTAGATATTTTACTTCGACGAATACTTAAGTCCTGTAAGTAGAATTTTTGTATGTTTATAAAAATACAAGATTCTAGTAGACTGCAGTTTATTAGTCTAACCTAAAATCTAGGAACTTAGTTGGTACCCGTATGCCAGTATACTGGGAAACAAATGGAATAAAATTTAAGAAGCACAAATATATATAACTTTGAAATTACATTGGTGTTGTAAACGGATCAAGAGTTTAGTAAGATTGAAAATTTTGAATATTCTGATCGATTGGAAACATTTGATTTTTTTGAAAATGGAGTAAGATCTAATGCAGAATAACGTTCAAGAAATGCAATTTTACGATTAAAAACTCAAACACTATTAGTAATCACATATCTTATGAACATTGAAGTCTACGAAGTCGGCATAAAGTACAACGTGCTATTAAAAACACAATGAAAAGTCGCAAAAGCCATAAATATGTGACCTAATAATCATCGCGGAAATTTGAAATCTAATACTATTAGTGATTTCAAGAAATATCCCAAGACGACTGGAATATCCCCGGACGATTGCTCATCCAGAAATAGACTGGAACCTACGCGCAAGCGTGTCCAGAAAGTTTCCACGGTCACCTTGCCAGATTCTAGCAAACGTGGAAAAAGGAAGAAAATGGAAAAGTCACGCGAGCATCGTTACGAAACCGCAGATGGTAGAATTGATGACGTAGTTATTTTGTAGCACGCCAGAGGAAAGAGTGTTCACTGTGAACGCGTGTATAGACCGTGTTGGAGGCCAGGACAGACGACCTCGAGGGTTGTCCTCCGTCTCTCTTGTTCTTCTTGTAGGTATTTCGGAGTCAACCGGACAGCAGGTTTGACAAGGCAGAAGCAGGGTGGACGGCCGGCCACTTGTGCTGCATCTTCCAAACCTGTGTGCACGCTTATTTCGTTATCTAACTATACGGCAAACATATACAGAAATTTTAGCTGTATTTGCGATTCGATTGCTATTCCTGGCCGAGTTCCTTCATGATCATTTGGATTAAATCGGGGAAGAGCGAATTTCTTCATATTTTTGATAGATGAATGAACATTAATACTATTAAACCGTTAATTGAAAATATGAGATAATTTGACAGTAGAATTATATTATATCTTGAAGTAGGTTTGGATTTGTAACAATCATTAATTGTTATCAATTTTTCAGTGGATAAATTATTTGAAACGAAACTGTGAGTGAAAAAATTGTACAAGTTCCATTTCAAGAGTTTTTGAATTCTATTATAGAACTGATAATTTTTTGAATCTGTAATACCCTGTAAAATTAATTAATCTTCGAGAAAGTGTATTAGAGACATCCTTTAGTTCAACTAGACAATTTCTCAATGCATAAATTGTTCTAAAAAAAGTACCGTAACATGTAACTGTTACTGTAGAATGTTCTTTCAAAACATGTTTCTTGGACCGTAGAACCGATAATTCTTTTAGATCTAAACAACCAAATTAATTAAATCAATACGAAAGTGCATCAAATCATCCAATAACGATTAAAAAGATCAAGGCACATTTTTCTTAAGAAAACCATGGATAAATTATTTATACGAGTAAACGAGAGGAGATAGCCTGATAAATCTGGGAAAGTTTCACCGCGAAACCAAGCACGTGGACAAAGTACATACCGTGCACGATGGATGATACCTTAGCCGGAAAGACACTTGGTACACTGTCCAACGAGTTCTTGTTAGAGAAATCAGCTACTTTTCTGTGGATAGTCATTCAGTGTCTCATTACGGTTCTAATGAAATTTCAAAATATTTTACATTGCACTTACAATATGTAGGCAAAAGTTTTCAATGGTAAGTGTTCAAACATTTCTGTGAGCCAGTGCATTTGCTAAATGAATTGTGCAACAGATCTCCATATTTAATTAACATATATTATTACTTATTTTTCAATAATAGACGCTGATTTGCATCTATATATAAGTGCAGTATATGATCACGTTGTTTTTCTTTTGGTAGTTTTGAAAGATGTTCATGATTCTATAAAAGAAAAATAATTTGTGCGACTATGTATCTCTTTTTCTCTTGATGGTGTATACGACACTCAACGTGTTAAAGTCACTTTATGATCATAATGTCACAGGTCGTTCAACTCCTGTTGATGTTGCGTTGAATGGTTTCATTATTTGTTGTTTAGTTACTCTTTTATATATATGTATTACTTATTGCTTAATTATATAAAACCACTATCTTAATGTAAAAAAAATCATGTTGTAGCGATCTTCAATATAGTTTTGAAGTAATTGATTTTTGAAACAACATGAAAATTGCTCTTACTTTTAATTAAGAATCAAGATTGATATCGATATTCGCTATAGATATTATTTCGAATACTTCATTGGTCAAAAATTGCAAACATAAACGTTCGAATACTTTCTGACTCATTGTCTATGTTACACATGTAGTTATCAAGGTATTACGTATCTGTTATACATTACACAGAAATTTTTATAGACACTCCTATTGTGTTTCGATTATCTTAGACATAAAATATTTGATTAGATAGTAAATATTTCAATATATTTCCAGAGATAAATGAAACGAGCAATGTGATAAGTAAGGTTCCAAAAAAAGTCAATTTAATCCGAAAATTTGCTGAAGTTAATCCATTTACGAAAAAAGGACATCTCCTACAAGGAAAGAAACACGTTTATCGCAAACTAATTTTCAATTTTTGGTATCGTTAAAATTTCAACGTTTCTCGTTGATAAAAAAGCTTCAGTGTACCGAAAAAAGGGAAGAAATTTATCACAACATCCGCGCGACGTTTGTGGAAAGAAATCGATAAGAAACTTATTAATCGAGTCGAGAAAGTATTCAACAAAATGTAAAAGGAAACTCGATGAAACGTAAATGAGAAAAATGCCAGAATACGTAAAAATATAATTTAAAATTCATAAAGTTTTATAAAGTTGATTTAAGAAACTAAGATAAGTATCGTTTTTAATATTTTTGTTCTACGACATGCTTTAAATTTCATAAATAAATTTTAGAAATCTTTCAGAACTTTAAATTATATTTTTATACATATATTTTTAAAAACAATAAAATATTGATCCATTTTTGAAGTAATGCAGATTCGATGGTAATTAGACTGCGGCTATTTATGCAAATTCATATTTCTATAAATATAATTAAAAAACTTGAACTCTGGTAAAAATTACTTTGCCATACTAGATATTATAACGACTGCTATATTTCAGATATTTTATATACTTCTCCATATTATGTGTATTTTGTGCATTATTTAAATATTCAGATATTCAAATAATCCACGAATGCATAAAAATCTTTAATCAAATATTAAACTGATTATTATGCGTTTCTTTGAAAATGTCGTTGTTCTAATCGTGTGTATTTTCTGTTTGGAAGAATTCGAGTCGTCAAGACGACGTAAGCACTGCTCACCTTACCATCCCACACATGGATGCAATTTAATCTCAGTCGTAAATATTCTTAAAAGAAGTAGTAATCGTAAACTGCTTAATAGCCACTCCAACTACTTAAGAAGGTAATATTATGGCAACTTTTTGTCTTAAAATTAGCTAGGTGATGACGTCAAGTACGTACATTAAAAACATTGAAGAATGTTTTCCTTCTCCTTTTTTCTCTCAGTTTTAAATAGCGTTACATTGTCGAAAGTAATTAAAAAATCACGTATACAAGTGAGTTTATGACTCATTAAAGTGTCAGTGGTAAACTGTGATAGTTATACATATAGACATTTGTTGGGTCTGATTCATTAAGGGAATGCAAATGATAATTTTATCTTACAGTTAAGTTGTCAACGAAGAGTAGCTGTTATACGATACGGTAAATCTGCATATGTTCATTATGCAGATATAAATGTGTATCGTATACACTGAATCATAAAAGTATTTGGGTAGTACATACCTTAGAGAAATACTGCATATAGTAAACAATAGCTATAAAAAGTATTGGCACGAACCCTTGTTGTCTAATCAAGCATTTATTTTGTTAGGTTTTATATATGTATGTATATTTTCATAATGTCTAATTTTTGCAGTCATATGAGAGTATTACTAAATGATAAAATGATAAAAAATTCAATATATGTACTTAAATTAATTAGCTTAATTGGCTTAATTAATTAGCATGTAAATGCTATAATTAGGCTGCGAATTTTTATGCATATTTATATTTTTCTAAACGCAAATAAGAAATGAAATCTAAGCAGAGATCTCGTTTATTCCTAAAATGTAATAACAAGTACCTTACTTTGGATATTTCTTATATTTTTGCATATCATGTGCATTTTGTAAAAATTTAAATCTCCCATAAATGCATAATCCGCAGTCTAACTATGATAAATATAATAGTATGTTAATACTTTTTGTAGCCACTGTATGTATCATACAAAAGCTATTTAAACTTCATTCGTATTAAAGTGGAAAACGAGTATTATAGTTGTGTCGAAAAATTTTTATCTAAATTTGGAAATTGTTTGATGAATGTACCAAGTATTTTACGTCCATCAAGGGAAGGCCGATTTTTAGTTTAGTTTATTTAATCAGTTTGCTTATAATATTGCAGCTGTCGTGTTACATGGAACGAATGATTTTGTTTTGGAGCTGACCGCAGTGTAAAGGGTTAAAAAAGAAACTTTTACGCGATGGGAAACCGAAAAAATCTGTTCGAACCGCAATCGAGCTGGATAAGAGGCGGCACCGCGGTTTCTTTGTCGCGTAAAAGTAAAAGGTCAGTCGGTATCGGCGAATTTCACAACGCGATTTCTAGCTGTTTCGGATAGTGTTACACAAAACCATTCTATCCACTTGAGTATAATTTTACATCTGTCAGTCTAACTATTTCTAACGATGGAAATTTCACAAAAAAATATTGTTTCCAAGATACGTATCGTCATAAATTTTAACGAATCTGTTGGGCTAATTGAGTCTTCCAAGTAAGAATTAAGCGATTCTAAATGTACGTTAATGTGAATGAAAATTAGAGAGTTCGTAAATAAATATTAATAGCTAATAATAGTCATTAATGGTTGAAAGACTCTAGGACATATTTTTATTTCTCATTTTTATTGCTACAATACTATGAGCATTCGTTCTTAGTTGCAATATTACATATAATTGGAAAATGATTAAAAAATATGAATTTGGCGATGACTAACTAAAGTTATGAATTTCGTCATAAATGGTGATTAAAAATAGTATAGTAAATTCCATAATTCAGTGAAGCACTCGTTGACAATAAGCAGCATTCGTTCTTAATTACAATATCGTACATGGAAAATGATTGAAAAAGATTAACTTAATGGCGAATAATTCCATTGAACGTAGAGTAAATTCCATTTAGTGAATTTACAATTATACACTTTAATGAATTTTAATCATTTTAATTACTGAAGAACTAATCTTCTGGTCGTGAATATTTATAATATTGTGAAAGTTACCTTTCTAACCCAGAAAATGTATTATTTTTTATTTTATTTCAAGGCTCGTACTAATTTGAAAGTAGAGTGGGGTGAGACGACTATAGAAACCGGAAGTGGTGTGTAGATAAAAGCAACCTACATAGCTGCATCCAACAGCAAGTGACAAACTTCTGCATTTACTATCAAATGTCAGCGAACCTGTATATCAAAGCACGGTACAAAAGAGAGATATATATTTATAAAGTTAGTCAACCGTATTAAGTACATATTTAGTCGGTTATCGGTACATTGGTTTTTCCGACACTCTGTCGTTGTCTTCTTATTATTTCCTGCTTGATACCTGGGAAAAAATTTCTTTCACCGTGTTGCTACATCTTATTTTCTCTGGCTAGTGGATTCATTTTCATAATAGTTAGATATACAGACTCACGAAAATATCTGAATACTTTTACATACCTTTTATGAATATATTATATTAGCATTCGAATAGTTTTATAAATTCTATAAATAGATCTATAGAGATTTCGTAATATATTATACTATACTGTTATAATTGTCATGTTCATTAGCCTATAGAAATTCCATAGTAAATTGTTCAGGTACGAAACATATTGAAATTTAATTAGTACTGTTATGATGATACTGATAATGATTATAGGAAATCTGAAAATATATGAAAATATATATAAATTACAAAACATCTAGTACAAATACCTACACGTGTATTTCACAGAGATCAAAAAGTTATTTAAGCAGTCAATTACCCATTATATATTATCCATTTGTATCATTTATTATATGCTTGATATAACTACTCTCCAATGCTATGTATTAATTGCTTCTTGTAATACTATCTTTTTTCCCCTTCGCGATCGTTCCAAGGGAAGTCCTAATGTATTCAGGCGTAAGATCGATATAGCAATTGCTACGTAATCAATCATTCCCACGTAGAAAATATAAATTATAGTAGTGTCCACTGGTTACACATTGCTCATGATATTATTGTATATTAGCGTCATGAAACAATGATACAACATATCAGAATAAATTATACTTCCGCCTTTAGATTATGATCATCATAACTGGTTGTGTAGTTGTGTGGCAACTGATTAATGCCGTGTCTCTAATATATCATTATTTATCATTTGTAATATTTGGTTTGGTCTGTTTTATAGCGGTTCGTTTCTGTCGAATCAACAGTGCCCTTTCGTCTTAAGAAAATCATTAGCTGACAGATTAAAGAAATTTGTTAACGATAGAAAAATAGAGATTCGGTTGAAAGTGGCTCTAAGAACGCAGATGGATTGAAATATTGAATCCTCTAGCCAAAGAAAAGACCCTATAATAATTTCGCATGTAGAAAGGCTAATAAATCGATGATCTAACGAGTGAGTGGCGTGCTAAAGCAGCTGAAACTGTACGTAATAAATTACAGATGGCCAAGCAAACACTCGGGAGCCGTGCAAGAGGCGCTGAAGGTCTATTGGATGTTCGTTGCCACTAAATTACACGCATCCGAGGTAGAAATTCTGGCTGCGTACGATATGACGATCGTGTGTACAGCTGTACTCGTGAACATCGGTATAAAACACGATATAACGTATTCGTTACATTGTCACAACCTATGCGTACATACGGTACACGTGGGAATTATTTTTCATGGGGGACACGTTCGAATATCTGGCCTTTTCCAAATTTCATATGCGACAGAGGGTTCGGCCGCGCGGTACCGGAAGTCATCAGACTGCGCGCGCGATGAATTCGTTCCCGTGACTAACCGTAGGTACACGTAACGCTTTGATTCACACGCGTCTATATACATATATACATAGGCTATCTAATGTAAATATAAAACTTACAACGAGTTTAGTGATTCATTCGTCACGTTGCAAACGCTCGTCGTTAATTCCACCGATAAATTTCCAAATGAAACGCGTGATTAAATTGAACACAGTGTAACATTGCACCGGCACAATTGAATAGCCGCTCTCAATTCTGAAACGCGAATGAAAGTTATCAACGAGACCTGATTTCTTTCTCTGCGTATGCAGAGGAATCTTGAGAAATTGTTTGTTTTGCTTCCAGGATGTATTAATAGGATTAG
This sequence comes from Bombus confusus, assembly GCA_014737475.1. Classification (NCBI taxonomy): domain Eukaryota; kingdom Metazoa; phylum Arthropoda; class Insecta; order Hymenoptera; family Apidae; genus Bombus; species Bombus confusus. The sequence continues at coordinate 3,672,678 of JACXIV010000026.1, read as the reverse complement.
TAATTTATTGGTATTTTCATTTTGAAGCTTTCGTGGTACAATTGATTAGCAGTTGGCAGAACTCTTAGCATTTGCTTTTACAATGTTTTCTTATGAAACGAGGAGTTTCTCACGTTATAATATTTGGCAACAAGAAAACTACTACTACTTTCGTATGTACTCGTACATCTATAGCACGTAAAGCATATTATGAAAGAAGTGATCGCAAAGGAAAACGATAGAACTTTCCATGGGACCCGATACATTGTTCGTTATGGATGAAATAAATGAAAACTTAATTATACCGCGTATCCGCTTCACTTTCTCGCAGAATGCATAATCGATCGGAGGTTTCCAAGCCGCGGAAAAGTGGGATTCGGTGTTATCAGAAGAAATAGGTTCGCTCGGAATGCGGTTCCAAGTTTGGCGGACTTGTACAACGACGACCAGCGAACCGTTATTTCAAAACCATTCGCGAGAATCACGCGTTCTGAATACGTGAACGGTGTTAGAATTTATTCGACTGGTAGAACAGTGTCGTGACGATATTTCATATCGATCAGGTTCGATGCTTTTATGGATGGAACAATGTATAATGTAGGGTATTCCAGTCAAGGATGGAATTGTTCTTCAACCTAATTCTTTTGACTTCGCTATGTGCTACATGTTAGCTCGCTGAGAAATCTGCATTCAGTTTGCATTCAAATTTAGAATCTTTAAGAGAGTCTCCTGTGTCAGCAATTAAAGCAAGCAATTTATATGAATTTTTTGTAGACCGGCTACTAGTTACATGGGACTAGACCTTTCTGGGATGTAAATATAGCCTTCAAGTACAAATGTAATCTTTTTTATTTCAATTCTTCTTATTGTTTGGTAACTTTTTAAACTGACGTGCACAATAACTGGAAAACTTATTGATTAATCAATCTCGGACAAAGCTCGTTCACTTTGTTACAAATTTCATCAAGCATTGAACCATACATTTTTATCCGATTATTATCCTCAATTTATTTATTAAAGTCAATTTATCTGCCAAGAAAAGTAAATGTTCCTTCTAAACGCTAGAACCTTCCAATTTCTCATGCTATATTGCATGCTAATAATGCCAAATTTAATTAATCATAAGACTTGTATGATATACGATAAACAGTAAGAAGAACTGAAATAAAAAAATTACTTTTGTACTTCAAGACTATCTATCTATATCATGAAAATGTCTAGTCCCATATAACCAGCGGTTAGTCTAAAAATGTTCATAAAAATCACTTTCTTCTATTGTTGTTACACGAGAATATTTCTTTAATTCGCTCCTGATTCGAATAAAAGAAAATTTACTCTATTTTCTTTTTTTTTAAAACTTATTTGTAAAATAATTTGACCTATTTTTGACAAAATTGTTGTGCCTTTGGATTAATAGATGTTTTAAAACTTCAATTGTCAGGACTTTTTTAGTATGTTTTCCTACAAGTTTTGAGATATTTAATAATGTAACGGTACGAAGCATGATTTTAGCGATCTTATATTGAAAGAGGAATTGTTGTAGTTTAGAGATTTACGTATTTATATAGAGATTTTTAGATTATTACATGCTTCTTGGGATAACATTCTTCCTTTTTTTTTTTTTTTGCTAGTAATTTTACATTCCTTATATTCCTCTCATTAAACCTAGACACCTTTAATTAATTACAATTATCTTTCGAATATTTTAATCTTTATTTCCCTGTATTACATTGTGATATCTTAAGTTTATAAAGAAATATCTATTAGTGGAACAAACGCTAATCAAATGTAACGTTTCCAAATTGTATAATTGTGTAAGGTTCATACAAGCAATTTATTTATCTATTCTATAATGGTTCGAGGATTGAATTATAAGGAAAATTAGCGATGCACCATACCACTCTAGTCTTGTTTCGTATTATCTTCACGTGGCTTCGAAGCCTGCACCGAGTCCATTGAATGGTACTCATTATCGTACACGGTTCAGCCGGGTTTAAAGGTGTCCCGCGACTCAGCGGAAATCAAGTGCATCTGCAACACACGAGCGTGTAACCATCGTATTAAGGATCGTGTACAATAAAACCGTTTCGTCGACTTTTTTCATTCCTATTCAGCAGTCACGCTCGATTGCACTTTTCTTTATATCGTTCCTCTTTTGTTGCACTTCTGGCTGAATCATTTTCCTCGTGCACCACGTTGACGCATGTTTTACATGTTTAACACCTTGTTTAACTAAATCTTTGTTGACTAAGTCTGAGCTGTTCGAGTCATGAAATCATTGCAGCAAAATGCAAATAAATAGTACAAATAAATGGATAGAATCTTTCACGTTGTTCCTTTTGACGTTTTAATTGCTTCTTTGAATGCTTTAATTGACGTGATCAAGTTCTTCCGGATATAGATTCTTATGACGTTATTAGTATTCGCTGAATGATGTAAGAGATTAATGAGTAACTGGCACTATGAATGAAAATTGACCCCAGGGAAATTTAAATGAAGAAAAATATTTCAATGTTCAGTTTCGCTCGTTAAATTCTCCTGTATTTGACGTTTTCCTATCGGTAAACGCAAGTTTTGAAGGAAATCATATAGCTATCGCTTTGGTATAGTCAACTATAAAAGCAACTATTCAATTTTCTCGTTTAAAACAAAATCTCCTTTTATATAAAATATAATTAGCTGCACAAAAATATAAAATATTCCCTGTAAACAAAGAAGAAAGTAGATTACAAACAATTTTAAAATTTAGATTTTAGATATTATTTTAAAACTCGACTTTTAAATCTAATTGACAACTATTGCAAGTAAAGTATAGCTTTGGTACGATACTTGGTAGGAATAGTGGAAATCAAACAGCTGGAAAAGGACGTTGTAACCTTAGCGCCACAGAACGGCAATGACGTCTTTCCGAATACAAAAGAAAGATCTACGCTGCATCGATCTTGGAAAGAATGGTAGTAGAAGGGTGAGAGGAACATATCAGGCGAAGTACCAGCAGTCACCTTGACCCAGTTCCCTCTGGATACTCTTGGGAAACGGCGAGGAACGAATCGAGCATGACCAATAATGCAAGAATTGATTTTGCGATAACAATACCCGGTTGCCCTGTATAGTCGTGTAATAGCTTAGATGGCTTGGTTTTGAACGATTCCCGTTACAATAATTTTCGTCAATTTTTTCGTTTAAAATCATCTTCCCTAACCCTTTTGTAATATAGAGTAGAAAGTATTAAAATGTGAGTAATATAAAAATTGAAATTTTTTCAACCTTTTTCTATCTTTTTTCTTTTCTTTTTCTTTCGTAGAGAAATGTGATGAAATTGAAATAAATGTCATGTCAATAAAAGAGAGAGAAAGAAGAAGAGAGAGATAAAATGGATCGAAAGGTCAAATGTGGAATAAAAGTCAGAAGTTGGAGATTGTTTCATCTGAATTGTGGAATCCAATGATTCTGAATTTAGTTGTTGGTTCAATATTTTGATTAGTGTGGATTTTATTGAATTATACATTATTTTATATTCATTTATAATTTATAATTTATTTGTGATTATATATTATATCGGTGATTACTCGAAAATCGTTCTTTAGGGAGGATTGTATTAAGATAATAAGATTTCACAGAGTTTGATAGAAGACTTAGAAGGAAATTATATTATAATGGAGCTTGATATTGTAGTTATATAATAGTTCTTAAAAACTAGTGTCAATAAGAATTATCATTTGGACGGATTATCATTTAAAGAATATTAAAGTAGGAAAATAAGAATAACTCCAAAAGCATCATTTTTTTTATTAAATATCTGACTTGCTAAAAATGTCACTTCTCGAAATTGAAAATAGGTATCAATAAGGATAAAATTTACACATAATAATGACTGACCTTAGCGTTCATTATCGTTCAAGTAATTATGGATAATTCCGTAGACTATATCGTGAACCAAATATCGAATGATTGAAAGGAAACATTTGTACCATAACGAATCTGAGACAATATACCAACACAGATTAAACAAGCTTATCAATTGGATATTTAAATTGGCTGTGAAATCGCGAATGAATCACGCATACGAGGAGAGATAGCTGGAGTCCAGCAGATATACCATCTACATTTCTCTCTCACTCATATTGATCCGAGCTGTTTGGCCGTGCTCATAAACGTGTAACCTCGACCTTCGAACGATTCTTGCTCTCCACTTCGACCAAAAGGAGCTTCTTCAACTTTATGCGATTCGATTACTGGTTTATGGATACAGAGTGTCCAAAAGAGATTGTGCCAAATTTTAAGATAATACTTCTTAAAATAAATACAATGGAACGAAGTGAAAATATATAAGGATAAATAAAAAATGGAATTAAAGATAAAAAAATTCGAATTTTTCGATTACGTTATTAAAGAAATTATAATAGATATATACTTCTTAAAATGAATGGAAATATATAAAAATAAAATAAACACAACAGCAAAAAAATAATAAAGATAACAATAAATAAGTACAAAGAAATAAAGTATATAAGAACAAAATGGGAATGGAATTAAAGTAGATAAAAGAAACTTCGAATTTTCATTTTACTAGTAGAAATATATTGTTCAATAGAGAGGATACGCGAAGAAGAAATGAGAAAGACAGAAAACTTAACATTCAGAGCAATCTTGTCTACATTACTCTGAATAACGAACTGTAGGTTATCGTTCAAGCAAGTGGAAATTGTTTTTCCTACATATCATCCGGACTGGAAATTAAATGTTAATCACACGCAATTACCAACCGTGTCTATTATCAAGCAAAGTGTTTCGAGAAATGCAGGAAAAATTTGAAGAGGAATAGGAAGCCGTGAATCATCAAGAATTTTATCCACGGGCGTGCGTATAACAGTGATTACGCAATATAATTCACGTTACAAGTGACTATTGCATATTTTCTTTTTTTTTTTTTTTTAAGAGGAGACCAGTTGATCACGATAATTAGAGCTGGCTGAACCACATTTTCAGTTGTTTTTATCTCACTGAGACTTTATACATCGCTCTGTCCAATTACTCTGGCGCGTTGATTAAATAAAAGAAAGAAAGAGGACGCGAGATTATTTAATCGCGTATCGTTATCTGATAAAACTGTTATCACGGCTGGTTGTAAACTAGAGAGGCACGTATCCCGCTCGAGTAGGCCCGATTTTATGGCAGAAAGTTTAAAGTATAGGAAATTTAAAATATGGAGAAACTTCGTGTTTTATGCAAATTTTATGCTAGCTCGAAGGAAGTGAATATTGCAAAAAATTCGATATAATATGTAGAAAGTTCTATGAAAAATTGGGCAGAATTAAAATTGTAGGGAAATGGATAGAATATGATAGGTGAAAAGCTGTATGAAAAATTTGCAGAGTTATAAAATATTTTACTATAAAATATACGAAACTGTGCGAAAAATTGTGGAAAACTGTAAAGAGTATTATGATGAATGGAATACATAGAATATGATATCTACCTAAGCTAATGGAAAATACTTAACTTTTTAGAAGATCTATGAGAAATTTTAAATCATCCACTATGAAGAGTAAATTTTTGGGTTTTTTCGGGCTATCAATATATATTGTTAATATTTCAAGGTTCTCAACTAAAAGGAGCAAGATGTATTGTCAATGCAGTATTGTCAATATTTATTGATAAACTGAATTTTTGTTTAGAATTTCGATCGCCATGTATTTCAATTTTAATAAAACTTGTTGATAGAAAAGAAATTCAATGCTAATCATAAAAATTAAATCTTGAGAACATTAGAAGAATACCTGAATAAAAAAGACATGAAAAATTCTATGACCCCAAAATTAAGAAAAGGAATTATAGTTCTAAATAACAATAGACGTCGAAGATCGATTAATAAAAATTTCTATTTAGATATCCATTACAAACGGAACATCCAATTTATATTTCTTTGTATTTGTCGAATTTCTTTAAACATTTTATCGTAACGAAATATTTTAAACGAAATATTTCCTCTCGAAACATTTTTTCCACCTGAACTACAATTTTCACATCAAAGAACGTGTTCTAAAAAGAGAACAACCACGAAATGCATTTCTAGTCGGTGGAAGTTTTCAGAGTCGGATCAGATCCGATCTTATCGACCGATGTGCTTGGTTGAATCGACAGGCAACAACAGCGTGGTGTACACGCGTTGTAACTCCCTTGGAAAGCTATTTGCGAGTAGCTATCGGAATCGTTTACACGGAAAGTCGATTTCACGAGCTTCCGGCTCGTGGACTACCCGTAACGAACGCCTCAACCCGTTGACATTCTCTTGTTCTCCCGCTTTCGAAATCGGTACACACCACCGATTGTCGATCGTTCTCACGTCCTGCCTTCTTCGATATAATTGCGTTACAACGTTAATTAAAGTAACGAGTTACGAGATTCGAGTCAGGCAAACGCTTTCGTTTGCATTCATTCAACTCGAGATACTCGGGAAAAATGCGGCCAGACATTCGTTTGGGAAGCTTCACCGTAAAACGAACTTGCTAATAGGATGTTCTGTAGAATTCTTTAATTCAAATGTTTCTTACCAGCAATGTATATGGAGTGTAACTAGTTGTAGGTATGAAAAAGGGGTGATTTTATGTGGTAAAATAAATTGAAAATATAGAATACAATTTTTCTTATACGAGATTTCACCTTCGAAACAGTTGATCTTAAATAGGTGTACATTTAAACATGTCTTGATTTGAGAGTACAACTAAAACTAATGAAAATAAATAGATATATGTAACCATAATTCTCTCATAATACAAGTCAACATTAATCACGACAAAAGTGTTTTCGCACATATTTGATAATTGTTTGGTTAAAACGTATAAAATCTATCGTTTCAATGATAGTTAAATATGTTACTCTCTCTAGTTATGTTTATATTTAATGCACTAGATATTAATGGATGAATCAGAACATTCAATGAAACAGATTTCATTCAGGAAGAAGGTCATAGGGAAAGAGATAAAGCGATGTATATCTAATTTTGAAAATAATTTCGAAATGGAATAAATAGAAGAAATTGAGAAACTTATTACTAGAAATTAGAAATTGAATTTAAAAATTGTTTTTCCATAGAAGATGGAGAATAGGAATTAATATGTTTTCTGCAATATTTGTACTAGTAAGTCACGTATTAAATCATATGCGTATATTAATTTATAACTAACATATTTTATTTACTTTCAGGTTCGACGCGGGTCACGATGGATTCTTGGATTTATCCGAGCTGAAACGTATGATGGAGGTTTTAGGAGCGCCGCAGACCCACCTGGGTTTGAAGGCAATGATACAGGAAGTGGACGAGGATGGCGATGGACGGATTTCCTTCCGCGAGGTTTGCCATTTCGCCCGTTGATTGCTATTCATTTTCTAAAATTTCGCTGCACACGCTCCTTCCTCTATAATAAAATATGTAACGCAGCAAATAAAAAGGCGGAAGTAACTCTATTTACGTAGCAGGTTCATTTTACAAGGGAATCGGTGCATTCGCGAATACTTTCAAGCAAATTATCGTCGTAAGTTTAGGTTTCGCTATTGTTATTACAGACTGCGATTTTTTATGCATTTATAGGAAATTCAGATGTGCAAAAATGTACAGAATACAGGCGACACGCGAAAATATTCAAAATAAATAACTTCTTAAAATATTTAGAGATAAAACAAATTTTTATTTATATATGTTTTGTTATGTTTTATTTTTATATGCCGAGGAAAATTTTAATTTAGATTTTGAGATTCTGTTTATAAAAATATAGATTTGCATAAACAGCCACAGTTTAGTTATAGTCTTCAATAACTATATCTTTAATAATATAAAATTCTTTGATCCGAATTTCACATCGTAACATAGAAATCGTTTTATTTCTGGGTGATGAAGATTGCGTTTAATGCGTGGCCGCACGTGTCATATACACTCCATAAAAATAGTTCCGCCCCATGGGGTGTTCGACGCGTTACTCTTTCACCATGGCCACGGTGTTTGTTCTCCATGTGTGGCCCTGGCACATTTGTGGGGGTCAAGCTGTTCTATTTCAGTGAAGTACACTGGTTTTAGACGGTTGTTTGAAGTACGTACATGTTGTGATAAAACATTATGATAAAATTGTTAGTTTATTGTAGAGCTCAAGCTCAGTTTCAATCTACTGTTGTTTGGCCTATGTTCTCTAACAAATTATGTGTTATCATTGTATTTTAAGACTGGGAACTAGAATTATTAAAGTAAGACGGCTTTTGTAAATTGATCTTTTTCTAGAAAGCACTTCTATGAATTTTTATTTATTCAAAATAGCATGAAGCAAATTAGAAAGGTTCTTGTAAACCAATCTTTTTATAATAAAGACTATAATTATGAATTTTTATTCATTCAAAGAGCTATGAGTCATATCAGGAAGGTTCTTCTAAATCGATCTTCTGATACAGAACATTTATGAATTTCTATACGTTCATAAGGCTATGAGTCACGCAAAAAAATTCTTCTGAATCCATCCTTTAATATTGCGTGAAAACTCTTTTATGAAACTTTCTAAATTGTTAAATACATCAGGAATATTTCACATTATAATATCAACTTTATTTTATCGAATTCAGAGAGCTATGAGAAAAATCAAAAAGCTTCTTCCAACTCTATTTCCTAACAGAAAATACTTTTTATCAATTTTTCGCAATTTTTAAATGCATCATTTTAATATTTCAGATTATGATATTACATGAGACACTCTATCTACCTATCTATGTCTCTTTTTTGTTTTCACAATGGCCATTGAAAAAAAATATCGAAATGTGCGGCGAAGTATGATACATATAGAGGATGTACAAAAATGTTAGGGATAAACGTTAAGACCATCTGGCACTCAAACTAGCGAAAAGGATTAATAAACATAGAAACATGGGTTCGAAAACTATATTACTATAAAAGTTGGGAGATGTTCAGTTTACAAAAGTATACTGTATATCTAGAAGCCCGGTGTAGAAAAGCAGCCTGTTAGATATCTGCGCCGGTCAATTAACAAACAGACTTTAAGGGCACGGATCTTGGCTAGATAGGAAGTGGCCAGTTAACAAGACAACAAGTAGTCCTCTGCTGCATCGCTTTGTACTTCTCGGATTTTGCTCCTCCCTTTTGCTCCTTGTAGATTACACAGAGGAAAAGTTGAAAATTTTCTATAGTATATTGAAAGTTTTTAATATATGATGATGTGCGGCGAAGTATGATACATATAGAGTATGTACAAAAATGTTGGGGATAAACATTAGGGCTATCTGGCACTCAAACATGCAAAATGTCTTAATGAACATAGAAACAAGGGTTCAAAAGAATGCTTTCAAAATGGTTTCACTATATCTTAAACTTTGGAGATCTAATCGAAACCCAAGTTATCTACGCGTGTTGTAGAAAACCATTAGTTAAGATGTTTTTGTCATTAAGACCTTATCTTTACAACATATGTTGAGATAATATAAGAATTTACGTAAAGTTAGATGGACAAAAGAAATAACAATGTACTACTTTAATTAAATTTTGAAACCAGTCATTTGACCAGGCCTGGTAAGCTTAGTGTTAAACATCTCGTAACTCTGAAACTATTACGTTTTGAAGCCATGTTTATTAAGACTTTATCTATTTTTTATGAATACCACATACTCCCAAAGTGTGTTCCCACCTTTTCTTTTTTTATTTTTATATATTTGCATTACGTTATAAGAAACTTCTCATGGAAAGTAATGTTTTGGCGTTCGTATTGCACTAGGAAGGATAAATCGTGAATGCTAAGGCATACGTACACGCCGAAGGAAAGTCCTCCTGACCGGTGCAAATGCATACCTGGACGTTTCTACGTGACGTTTCGCAGTCCTCGAACAAAGCGTTCGATCTGCATACACGCGATCGGTTGTCAGATTCATAGATTACCGTGAATCACGCGCGTCACCGACGTCATTGAACTCGGACACACTGACCAATCTTCCACCTTCTTCCATTACTCATCGTTTCCTCGATGTAGATCGTTTTATGGTAAAACGATATACCGTGGCTGACAAGTGATAATACCTTCCAGTGTATAAATGATAATACATATGTATTGTTTAAGTTTAAAAAATACATTAAATTTCTCTCATGCTTTAAAAATAATACTCTGATTAAGATAATTACAGATTTTCCGTATCGCTTTCATTAATTCTACGATGATTTGCTGTTTAGAAATAATGCACTGATTCAAATAATTAAAGGATCATCTTCTGTATCACTTTGATTAATTCCAAGATCAAATGAAAGAGATCCTAAAAGTTATATATATCATTTTTCGTCCAATTTTTGGTAATTTGAAAATTTGGTATTGATAATAGAATAACCTTGAAGATATTTAAAATCCATGAAAATAAAGAAATTGATATAGGAACAGTAAGAGTAACTTTGAATACATCTAAAATCTATAAAAATATATAGATTGGTATAAAAACACTATGAAGAGTTCAATTGAATGCTACCGCAGGCTATCAAGTGCTTAAGCTACAATTTGTCACATTCTATCAAATTCCGTTAAAGATAAGAGAATGATCGGCGATCGTGATAAAATAGTCCCGTAATATTCAGCAATTTGACTTTATCTGTAAACACATATGGTTTATAACTTGTTACAGTTTCTACTGATCTACCGCAAAGCACGTGCTGGTGAATTAGAACAGGATTCTGGGTTGGGCCAGCTTGCACGACTTACTGTGGTCGACGTGGACGAAGTAGGAGTAACAGGGGCTAAACACTTCTTCGAAGCCAAGGTATAAATGCTTTTTTTAATCATATACAGAGACTCACAAAAGTTCTCCAATACTTGTAGACGATACAATAAAGACAATATTAACTCTTTTTTTTATCCTTCATGAAATTTAATTAGACGTAGTTGACGAAATTAATTAACCCTCTTCGTATGATATCGATAATCCTTATTTTATATTTTATTAATAAAAGTTGAAATGATAATAAAGTAATAAAGTCTCTGCCTTTCCATCATTTTTATTTAAATAGATTTTAATTAAGAGAAGTTAACGAATTATCTTACTCCCCGTAAAATTTTATAGTTCTGAATAAACTTAATGATCTTAATTCTTCTGCATATCTTGTTAATGGAAGTAGAACAATGATAGGCGAATCACAGTAATGACAAATTCAGGATTCAGGAAAGTGTGTCCGTGTTAATTAACGTTACTCAGTGTATGAATTACCATGTTCCCAGATCGAGCAGCTACGGAAGGCGAGCAAATTCGAGGATGAGATCCGCATGGAGCAAGAGGAACGAAAGCGGGAAGAGGAAGAAAAAGCGGCGAGACGAGCGCAATTCAGGCAGAAGGCGGCTCTGTTTGGCAATTGAAAGGAAAATTTGTGAATCGAAAGTGTGCTCCTTCTGTACCTTAGCGGAATTACAAACGATTACTTAAATTCGATTCACACTAGTTTCGTACAGAAATTGGCCGACCAACATAATTGCGTAGATCGACTATAGTTTTGCAATTGTGTAGTGTTGAAATCGGCGAAAAAGTTTTTTACTCTTATTTGAAGACTCTAGACAAAAAATATGATAAGTCGTATTATATGATTCTTGCACAGAAGCAATTTTAAAACTTGTTGTCGTCAATTAATTTTTTTTCATTTTATTTTGGGATTAAATGTTTATTTTTGACATCCTCTGGAGTATTTAAGAAATATTAAAAACATTAATTATGCAGACTAGTAATAATGAAAGCTAGTTAAATTAACATTATTTCTTTCTTACAGAACATTGTCAATTAATCACTTAGTTTCAAAAGACATAACTATCAAATTATAACTATTAAATTCTTCTCTCAACTGTTTAATATTAAAATACCTCGTTTTAGTTATCGAGTGGTATAAAAGTCAGAAAATGAATAAAAATAGACTTATCATATTTTTGTAGTCTCTGTCTGTTTTAAGTTTGCGGAGGATTTTTAATCAACCGATATAGCGACGCTATTTTTAAGTTAATTTTAACGCTTCCACATTGTCAATACCGATAATCAGACATATGTTTCACTAAAAAAGTTTCAAAACATTTTTTATAAGAGTCAGTATCATAGAGATTAATATGAAATTTGGAAATAAAATTCATTTAGCGATCTTGTAGCATCAAATTTTAGGAAATGAAATATTAAATGTGAATCGTCCTCGAATGTTTTGGCACTGTGTTAAAGCTTCGAATTCTGGAGATGACCTTTTTAATTATTTTACTATGTACAAGAAATATTAGCTGTGAAAATTAAAAGCACTTGTTATAGGTATGATTTATATTTTATACTCAAAATACCACGCACTTGAAATCGTTAAAGAAATTAGGAAGATCAAAGGAAATGCTTTTATTGGAAAGTTTGTTAGGTTTGATCAGCTTAGACTATTCTCGATAAATCGAGCTATAAATGATTTTTAACGAATGCACGACTGATATTGCTATAAGTATAACGAAATATTATATGTATATGTATGTACATTAATTTATATGATAATTTGATCTTATGCGAAGTTAAGACACTTTTCGAGAAACAAACATTTCGCAACATGCGTTTGATCGAGAAATCTCTTTTGATTCTTTCAAAATCTACAACGTAATTTTGTGGAAAATTTTATGAAATATTCTGCTCGTGAGATTTCAAACTATCCATATATTTCTATGAATATTTAGCTTAGTCGAAATATCAGAGAGAGAATATTTTTTATCGATCTAAGTGGTCTTAATAATTATGCAGTAGTATATACTTTTATAATATTTTGTTTCAAATTGATAAAAAATATAAGGCGATTCCAAATTATTTTTATACGATTTTTATAGATGCGTTTCAGAAACAAGTTATTGAGACCATGTATAATTGTTGCGAACTGTACATACAAAGTATATAGTTTAAATAAGTTTGTAAAATTATAGGTTGTAAATAAACTTTTTGTTCTAATAAACTTTTTTTTATATGCTTGATTAATCGCTACGTAGTAATAATTGTTGTAGTGTTTTATCGATATTCTGATGTGTACAAATTGCATTAATCTTGCGGTATGTTAGCATATTGCAAATTGATGTAAAATAAAAATACTAATTTACATGAAATCGATATTAAAAAATTTTATTGCAATAACACGAACTTTTCTTTTTTGTTTAAATATTGACAAATTAATCTTTTGATTCAGGTAATTTTAAAACTGGCGCCATTGCTACCTATATTTTCTTTTTCTATTACTAGTAGTGCTACCAACTTGAGAATCAAACCCATTATTTGTGTGCAAAAGTAGAAAACATTGCTGATAACAAGCACGTAGCAAATTCTATTTTTGAAAAGTAATAATAAATGTGTATTTTAATATATTAAAGCAACATATATCATTACATCGTTTATCACGTTGAAATAACATTGATATTCTCTATATTCAGTATTTAATATTCAATAATTACTAATATTCTTTATATACATTATAATATAATAAATTTAAAACATTAAAAGACTGTAATAAAATAATCTTACTCTAATTTTAACACAGTTAGATTGTTTATCTCTTAGAAGTAATCATCTTGCAGCATTAACTCGATAATTTTTTATGTACATAATTAATTGTTTATTTATGTTATCTATGTCTGATACCTTATCAACATTTGGCAGGCTTTATATAGCATATGATATTGTAGATTGGAGACAGAATTTGAGGATAAGTTGCAGAATAAATATCTACGTTATCTTTGTAATAATGGCAACAAGTCAGGTATGTTACAATTCAAAATTAAAAATATTAAATCAATATTTGCAGAAAAATTTCCTTGGAAAATTAATAAAATATTTAATATTTTGTAGGTTGAAAAAATTGTCAATTTGTACAAAACATTAATAGGAAATCCATCTTTAATTGGTGCAAAGATTTTTGAGCTAGGTGAAAATGAAATATCGATTTTAAGCACATGGTCACAAAGGAATTTAGAAAGAAAGACAAATCAAAAATTTTGCCAAACTCACATTTTAGATTCAAAGTTACAAGTACAATCTCAAAGCTTCCCCTTTGATACTACAACAGAGTATGATATATATTTGTTATAAAAATATAATTAGTTATATCTTTAAGATGTACATCTAAAAGAAAGCTTTCTTTTCGTTGTAGACTTCTATCTGATTTCACTGAGGATAAACAATGTAGAGCCATATTAAGGCAGGCTACAATTGAGAATACTACAAAACAATTTATTGAAATCTGGGATAAACAGAGGCTTGTGAAAAATTATGATTTAACTGCTTTGGATGTGCATGGAGATGTATACACAGATTGTAGTTATTAATCAAAGATTATATACGTTCACTACACAATATGTATGTAATATAACATCTAACAAGAATGAAGAAATTTTGTTGTTTCTGTTTTTAGCTGAATTTTCTTCTTTTCAATGGTCTCCAGACAAAACAAAAGTATTATATATTGCTGAAAAAAAGCAACCAAAATCTGAACCATTTTATAAGCAGAAACCTATAAATAAAGAAAATAAAGATAAAAAAGATGAGAATGAAGTAACAGTGGTAAATTGCTTCATTTTTTTGTTATAAATATAAAGTAAAAGACATAAACTTTAATTAATAAAACATCTGGTATAGGGTAATGAACATATTTACAAGCCTCATTGGGGAGAACAATTGGTAGGTAAACACCATCCAGTTGTTGCTGTCCTTGATACAACAACAGACACAATTTCAGCTCTCTCAGGTATACCAAATGATCTATCACCTGCTCAAGTACTATGGACTGCAGATAGTCAAGGTGTTGTTGGTGTAGTATGGAAACATGAGCCAAGACATTTAGGTCTTATTGCTTGTACTAATAGACTCTCTTGGGTATTTTTATTAAAAGATGGAGAGTACAGTAAGAAATATCCCATGTCATTCCATTAGCTTATAAATTAAAGTCATATTTCTATGTATATACATAATACATATATTTTTTAGAAAAGCTCTCAAGCGATGGATGTGCTGTCCATAGTCCAAGATTTAGTCCTGATAAAAAATATCTTATCTGGTTAGAAAGAGAAGCAGGTGGTCCACATCATAATGCTCACAGACTTATGCATCTTGAATTTGCTTCTGAAAGTTCCAAGGTATTTTTATATTAGAATATACTTAGTTTATTGTTCATTTTATTTAAATTTATGTCATTGTGTTTTCTTTAGGCTGATATACTTGTAGACATTGTAAATTCGAGCATACCTATTCAAAATGCTGAAAAGTTTTATGGCTTGTATGGTCGTTTACCACGCCAATGCTGGAGCACTGATTCACAGTATATATTCTTGAGTACAGCACAACAGAATAATACACGTTCTTACATCATTAATAGAAGTAAAAATTCAAAAAATATCTCACTTTTACTAATTCTTTCCTTTGTTTAAATCGTTAATAACAAAAATATTATTTACAGAAATGAAAACCATAACTGAGATCCAAAATGATAAAAGCAGTCTTACTATTTTGGACGTAAAAGATAATATTATTGCATTTTCGGAAACATCTCTTTTAGAACCATTTATGCTTACGGTAGGAAGATTTGACTCAGAAACAATTAGTAATGGCTGCATTAAAAGAAATAAAATTTCTATTCCCGAAACAATTCCTGGCACTGAAAATTTAATGTATGAGCCTTCTGAATATGATTACAATAATGACGAAGAAATAAGTAAGTAATTTGTCATTTCAAGGATTGGAAAATATAGACTAAATATTCTTTAACGATTTTACAGAACACTTTAACTTCATTTATTTTGGACCAAAAAGTGGAAATGACAAATCTGTACCTTTAATAATCGTACCACATGGTGGACCTCATTCTAACTATGCAAATTCGTTTATACTTGATTATTTCTTGTTTGTTTTATCAGGTAAATGTTCGGTTTGCAGTAATTTATATTCAACAATCTGTCTTAATTATTCATAAAGATCTTAAACTTTCCCTAAAAAATTATTTTTATTTAAGGTTTCGCAGTGGTACAAGTTAACTATCGTGGTTCTACTGGAATGGGATCAAAAAATGTTGAATACCTTCAAGGAAAAGTTGGAGATGTCGATGTAAAGGATTGTGTGACTGCTACAGAAGAAGCTTTACGAAAATACTCATGGTTAAATCCAAACAAATTAGGAATTATTGGTGGTTCACATGGAGGATTTTTAGTTACTCATTTAAGTGGTCAATATCCAGTAAGTTCATAAACTATTCATATATTTTAAAAAATAATAAGATTCAGTAATATGCAACAATTTATTCTTGTAGGACTTATATAAAGCTGTTGTTGCAAGAAATCCTGTAATCGACATTGCTGCTATGTTCACTATATCAGATATTCCAGACTGGTAAAATATTAATGTATTATTGAAGATTTTTTGTAAGTCCACAGTCATTTTTCATAAATTACGTCAATTATATTGCAGTCGCAATGCGCTGAGTAAAGAAGAAAGAATTATGTAAGATCAGTTGTAGAATAGTGTACAATGAAAATAACAAAATAACACAATAATACAAAGACTAGATATCATATAGAACTGTTATTTCAATTATTGTTTTCATGATATATCTAATTTCAGGTGTGCTGCCGAAATCAATTATTCCTTTGATGAAAGTGCACCAATTTCGGAATCGGATCGAGTTGAGATGTTTGTGAAGATGTTTAAGTGTTCCCCGATTATTCACGTTAATAATGTGAAAGCTCCAACCTTGTTATGTATAGGTTCGAATGATTTACGAGTACCTCCATCTCAAGGAAAGCTGTGGTATCAACGTCTTAAGGCGAATAATGTTAAAACAAAGTAGGAGTTTTATAAGTACAAATTATAAATTATAATAACCATAAAATCTTTATTAAATCTTTATTACAGGATGCTACTTTATGAAGATAATCATCCTTTAGCATCAGGAACTGCTGAAATTGATAACGTTATCAACGCTTGTTTATGGTTACATGAACATGTTGGGGTATAAATGGAAATAACATAATGAATAATTTTGTAACTGAATACGTGTTAATTAACCAATGAACACTTTAATAATGATTGAAAGACAATCTTGTATAAATATTATATTTATTAAATACTGTATTTTTCCAACATTAAAAGCGACTTATGAACTATGAAAAGGTTTTTGTTCTAAAATAGTACTTTTCGTTGCTGAATAATTGACCATACGTAATGACTATTTATATTTTATACATTACAGATCTTGTACTTATATCTCAATATAGTTTTGTAGAACAAGTTATATAAAATATAAAAATATTCAGTATTATAAATGCTAGTGTATACAACATTGACAAAATAGTTGGTATAAAATACTAAAAAAAATTCGGTATTCTTATCGATCACTTGTATGTAACTATATCTGGTTCATTCAAAAAGGCACTCATTCATACCATATATCTGAAGACTGCATTGTGTACAGCAATATCTAATTAAAACATTAGATAACAAACTGTCAGTACAAATTAATTACATATAATAACTTACATTTACAATTATGATCTAACAGGATTACTTTGTTCTGGAAATAGGGAATCATAACTAGGTGGTAAATCTTTATCAGCAACCGATGAAGGAACCGCGACTTCTAACATCGGTGCTGAAGGAACTGGTGGATTTACAGATACGTCGGTATCACGTGATAATGGTCCTGGTCTCGAACAAACGTTTGAATCGGCGCAATCGATAGACCAACATAATTTTTGTGACCTTTTACATATCCATAAACACATAATGAATATGATAAAGCATAAAATCATTGTAGTCACTGCACCCACTGTTACTTTTGTACCAGTACCAGAGCTAACAATTTCATGGGTACAATTACCCTCATCAGAACAAATACCTGGTATACAATTGTAAACGCCATCGCAAAAGTATTCATTTAGCAGACAGGTATCATGACCGATTAGTTTGTATCTCTTGTAGCCCACATTACTGCAATCTATGATATTAAATGTTACATGGAAAGTATAATTTATAATTATAAAATTTTAAAATCAACTTAACTTACTTCCGAATGTTGTATAAGCAATGCGAAGAGCAAGAAACTCCCCTTCTTCTAACTTCTCTTTTGATATAAATATTTCAGTTTCTAATTCTGCATTAGATTTATGATTGCTTGGATCATATTCAGCATAAATCTCTGATAATGATTGTGATTCAGTATGATCCTCTGACTCATGAACTGCATACTTCATATTACTGCGATCAACTAAACCACAAAACTTCTCTGTCTTATGAAAATCTTTTCTTTTAAACTAAAACAGATTAAAAAATTTTTTATGATTTCATCTAATGCAATAACAAGTTATTACTTACTTGTACATAATCCAGACACTGTGTTCCATTTCTCCTGAAAGACATTTTTTGAATGACTCCAAATAATCCATAACCTTTGGGCGTAATAAATTTAAATTTACAATGAACATTAGCACGAACATTCCATCGGTCCAGCATGTATTTCGGCCGTACAATCGCTGCACCGATGTTAATGTTTATAGTTGACACTTTACCAAGTATATGACACAACTTCTCCGACTCCAATCCATCTAGAAGAAGAAATTTCACGTTTAAATATCCTTACCAATAATATCAAAAAGTTAAAAAAGGATGATATTATTGTTTCAAAAAGACTTACATTCTTCATAATAATTATTGTAAAACGCACACACACTATAATTCATACAACTGTTTGCGAAATATAATAAGCATAGAAGACTTAAGACACTCCGACGAGCCATTTTTTACAGAAACTGTCAAAAAGCCATAAAGAATATGGGTAACGTCACCATTACCAGTCGATGATGTGTATGACTAATCCTTAAAAGAATATCTGTATGAAATAAGGAATTGCAAGAATTATCGTTAAATGTTTTCCACGAAATCGTTTGGATTTACTGTCCTCACGGATACGTCATTCCCATATCAAAACAAAACGAATGTGTTCCTGTGCATTCGAGAGAAACTACGAGATGCGAGTTCGAAATTAAGATCGAGATTGACAATCTCGATCTGATACATTTCAAATGAAAATATATGCATCGTTGGGCAAATATCATTTTTGTGTTTGCAATTGAGAGGAAGAAATTTTTGACGATTCTTAACGGTAGATAACGATTATTGCAAAATAAGAATAAGATGAAAGTAATTAAACTTGATTATGGAGACGTGGAAATTGGTAAGACGGCAATAAAAACGATAGAGATATGGAATGAATCTTACGTAAGTATGTTTGGTATCTAATTACTAAGCAGACTTTTATGCAATTATGTGAAATTTGAAGCTGCATAAATGCACAGAATACGTTTAGTATACAAAAATATGTAAAATATTCAAAGTAAAATATCTGTTATAACATTTAATAAATAAAGCATCCTTATTTCTATTCCATTCTTTTAGTTTATAAAATAATAAATAAAATAATAAAAATTTGAATTTACATAAATATCTATAGTTTAAGAATTAATAGACTGCGAATTTTATATATATACGAAATTTAAAGTTGCATAAATGCACAAAATACATTTAATGTGCAAAAAATATATAAAACATTCAAAATTATAGTTTGTGTTGTTATTATAGTATTATAGTTATTATAGTCTGTGATAATACTATAATCTGTAATTATAAATGATAATTAATTATAAGGTGGGTCTATCTCTTATAGATTTCGATGATCTTCGGATGGCTTGTCAAGGTCAATATCCCGAATAATTTTATCTATGCATATGTATAACCGCCGCTTGACTGTATTTTCTGGCATATGCGGACGAAAATGTTTCTAATATTATACATAATATTTTTAAAGTTTGAAATAAATTTGAGATCTATAATTTAATCCAAACTTAACCTAAACTTATATGTACATATATTATGTTATTCGAAAAATACGTAACAAAAGTCAAGATTTAGTTAAAATTAGACTTTGTACTATTTATGATTTCACGAGGCTTTTCTTAAATTTTTCGTCTTTGTCGGACAATTTCTTCAAATAATCTTTACAAGCATTTAGGACATTTAATTTCGTGCCTATGCTTTTCGAATAAGTTACGTAAAGATCCAAATAAATAATAACGAAACACGAATATTTGATGAGTGAGATAAATACAAGTGAATACAACTAAAACTTAAAACTTCTTGGATATATGAGGTTCAACATTATCTCACTGAAAAAAAGAAATCTGTTTTATTAACAAATTTTAAATGTTTCTCCTTAATTCTCTTTAGTATCCAATTAAGAATCGTATTTGCTCCAACATTTCATTATTTTATAGAAATTCATATTAAAAATGCAAGACATTTTTTGAACAACCCAACATGTAAAATTATTCAAGCCATTCATCTTGACAGCATATATTTCAAGGTCATTGAAATCGATGAAGTGGATCACTTTGTAAATAATTATAGGTTTCCCACTTTATTTTTCTTTATAGGTTTTTTACAAATTGTTTTATTAATAGATTCGTGGAAGAAAATAAAATTTTCTACGTACTGATTATTTTTATTTAATTTATTCATTGCAGAAGGAACAAGTATATCAAGTTCAAAGAGATCCAATCACGAATCCTTTGGATCATGTATTTCATTTACGTACTTATACTTGGACTCTAGCCTCCGATGAAAAATATATATGCGAGATACGTTATCAGCCACTTGTTGCATTTTCTAAAAATGTTGATTATTTCGTAATTATAGATACTAGTATGGAATGTACGAAAATTATTACTTATGGATGTAGTATCGGTACTTATCTGAAAATATGTATTTTGTAATGTATTATGAAATTTTATCTTATTACCTTACGTTTCTTTGTCTGTTTTTATATACATATTTCATTTCTATATTATAAGTTTCGTCTATATATTTGAGCAGGTCCTGAAGTAACTTGTTCAACAACGAAGATCTTTATGAATTGCACAATACAGAATCCAGAGGTTAAAAGGCGAATTAGATTAACAAATAATTCTAAAGTTGCTGCGACCTTTATGTTCGATATAGATGAAAAATGTAAGCATTTCCAAATAGACGCAAGATACGGCATTATTAATCCTTGTTCTCGTAAATATATTACAATTACGTTTACATCAACAAGGGAGGGAAGATACACTTATTATTTGGTTGCACTGATTTTATATCAAGTAAATCTAAATGAAACCAATGATAATATGTAATTTTTATGAACTGAGGATTACTTTTTATTGAAAAATTTATTTAAAATATAGGAACCAATTATTATAGAATTATATGGCTGGTGTAGTGCATTATCTTCTAAGACAGATTCTGATGCTATTACCTATCCTTTGAAAAGGAAAGGTGGTTTCAAAGGATATATGAAAGATGGTATTGATACATTAGGAGATATTCCTCCAATATCCTTATCAAAGCATTATTTTAATCTTGGTCAAACTGATGTGGACGTAGAAAATATTATTCAAACAATACCTCATTCAATATGTCTTACAAATCATAATCATTCCAATTTATTAATTGCTTGGGAAAAAGGTAATTTATATATAGTTCTTTATATAAAATATCTTTTTAATTCATTTGTTGTATTGTAGATACAGATAAAATTTTTAATATAACACCTTCTGAGATGTTAATTCGTGCACATCAATCTGCTTTATTTGAACTTACATTTAATCCTAATACAAAAAGTAATCTTTATGGAAGAAAGATCATTTGTTCTGTTCTTTTGGAACATAAAAAGCACTCTACTTTCCCATTTGTTACATCTGTGACAGTAATAGGTATAATACTATGTTGTACAAAAGTTATGATAAAGCCAGTTATGATAAATATTTTGGATGAATTTACACGAACATGGCCAATGAAATATTTAACAATTGAAGTATATCTTAGGTCACTCCTTTCCTGTCATATCGAATGGATGGATTCCACAATATGAAATACCTCAAACTGTAATAATGCCACCATGTATGCCATCATATCCAGTTTATACCACTTTTCTGATTAAAAAATTTGGACATCTACCTCTCATGTTTCAATTTGTTTCACCATTAGCAAGTCATTTTCTTGTAAAACCAATGCTTGGTGTAATTTATCAGTATGATATACAACCTGTAAATCCATTTATGAATTCAACTGTGATGCATTATTAATAGCTGAACTATTTAATTGCAGGGATTATCAAATAATTGTAGTTGAAATGACACCTAAACCTCAAAATGAACAGATTTATATAGAAAGGTGGACAGTATACTTTAATGGGAATACAAAAAATGAATACTACATAGATTTTAAAGGATATGCAGAGAATGCAAATATTGTTTTTGGCAATAATAATGTTTTAAGTTTTCCACCAGTTATGCTAGGTTGTCAGCAGTTTCTACAACTTGCAATGCGAAATGTAACACGTCATACAATAAAGTAAGCCAATTTCTCTCCTACAAGAAATGTGTGAAATATACTTTAACATTTAGTTATTTATCTTTAGGTATCAATTTTACCAGTTACCACCTGAACTTAATATACAGTATATAAGCGGAGAAATCGATGCGAATGATACTTTACATCAAGAATGTTCCTTTTCTCCGAATGAACCAAATATAGAGTATGATTTTGAAGTACAATGTATTTTACATATTGTCAAAAAAGGAGTACCTATTGGATCAAAATATTGTGTAATTCTATGTGTTCGTGGAAATAGCGAAATTGGATCATTAAATGTAAAATTTATGCAACATGACTTTATTACTTAATATGAAAAAAAAATTAGGGATTTATCTTTTATTCCTTTTTTTTAGGCAACTCCGAACGAATTATATTTCAAAGAATTAGAATATAACAATACTAAGACATTACATTTTGATCTGATTAATTCTAGTTTAGTAGATATTTATTATAAATTAATTTGTACACATCGTAATTGGCCACTTGGAAATATTGAAGAAGATGTTAAATTACATCCAGCATCAGAAACGATTTTTTCAGGATCACATAAAAAAATTACAATTTCTATCACGCCACACACAGCAGTATATTATGAATTTGCAATTCGATATCTGATAAGAGTTAATTTTCGATCAGATGCATTAATAGCTAGACAAAAACCAGTATGGATTTGCAATGTATACTGCATGTGTATTTTACCTACGTTAAAAGTAAAATTATAATTCGTTTAACCATTAGAATTCAGATTTATAAAATAATGTTTATATATGCAATGTCTGCATTAGGTGCAGAATATATGTGCTTTTGGATATAATCAGCATTGTACAATACATATAAGCAAACAATTTTTATGGAAGAGACTCCATGTAAATAGGTATATTTCTTTCCTATTTGTGTTATATAATCGATATTATGTATTACATGATTATTAGTTCTTTTTTAGATTAAACAAAATCTTGGAAAACATATTACCAAAGGAAAGAAAATCCATAAATATTAATCTTTTTCCAATGTTCCAATGCAATAAAGGAACAATATTGATAGAATGGATTATGATCAATCCTTCATCATTTCCTGTTACACTGGCTTTAAAAAGAATCAAAAAATGTTCTTGTAAACCTGTTATGAAGACATTTGGTTATTTACTTCAGCATACAGAAACTGACTGTGTACATACAAATCTTTGTACAGTAAACATAAAATCTAAAACACTACGTGTAAGATTTTTATATCAACCAACTATTTATACAAAGTGCATTACTAAATTGAATGTATATAAAAGAATAATGTTAATTAATGTTTTATAGCCAAAGGAAGAAACTGTGATTGGTATGAAGATATATTATACATTAATTGGGAAAACGGCAATATGTTGGGAATTAGATATTGGACATGATCGTTATGTTATGTTAAACATAGTCATTAATTGTTTAGCCGAGTCTCAGTCACAAGATAATTTCTTAAGCACTGCGTCCGTAAATTTCGGACGAACTTATTTCGGAAAAAAAGGGATAATGTATAGGGTATAATATCATTCGTAATATATATTCCAATAGTGTTCGTAACATATAGTACTTTGTATCAGCATAAGAATCATTAGTATAATGAAATTCTAGGTAAATTGGATATACAACATTACAAATAATGATTTACCGTATTCTATAGATATTAATAACATCTGCAAAGTGAACAAAGATCATCACTATGAAGTATTTTCATGTTTAACACAATGTGGTATTATAAAGACTGGAACAGCTATACCTCTTCTTTTGAAGTTCCAACCAAGAATGTTTGGTACATATAAGGTACTATAAATTTAATAATTAGGAAATTAAGAAATTAATATTATATCTCTTAGGTAATAGTTCCAATAACTATGGGTGATAAAACAGAAGAATTGACAATAGAAGGAGAGTCAACTTTTGATTTTAGATTAGCCAGTTATGCAAGAGCTATACCATCTTATTGTGCTTGTAAAACTTTACAATTTCCTGCATATTTCAGTGTTGATTGCATCGATGTGTGGTTCCTACCTACGCATAATGTTATTATTAGAATGTTTTTAGTTTATAACAACTTAGATTTCGATGCACTCGCTTACGAGTGGATATGGTACTCTTTAAAAATTTTAATGTCTTAAAATCTTCTATCATATTCCTTTAAAATGTTAAATGCCTCTAGTCAAGACATATCAGAGATACTGTACGTCGACGTATTTCCTCGGAAGGGTATACTGCATCCAAAGGCAGTGCAGAGTTTTAGAATAAAAATCTACACTAAAGGATATCCTTGTCGAATTGATGTTCATATACCTTGTATATTTTTTAACGCTAGTAAAAGGCGGATATATCAAAGAAGCATTATCAAACATGCTATTCTAAGTCAAGAATTAACAGGACAATTTACCATTACAGAAAAAGGCACTTATGTTCCGGTAAGTAATCAAGTAATATTTTGCAATAAACAAATTATGTTATAAGTTGATTTTACATAGAAACCATGGATAAAAGTACTCAATAAACCTGATGTATACTACAAAACATTGAGTTTACGTTGTAGTGTACGTACTGTAGAAGATGAATCTACAGAGGTCACTTTATTAAATGAATTAAAAGCTTCTCCAGCAAATGTAATTTATTTTGATGATAGTAAAAAATGCAATGTTATAGACGAGAAAGAGCTTTGTATAGTGAAATTTATTTTAGAAGGCTTATTATGGTAAATATTGCTTTTTGCATTTCATTTTTATAAATAATTAATAATGTAATTATCACTGAAATTAGTAAATTATTAGAATTAATTTTTAGGGATATTGTTAATAGTAAAATATTTAAAAAAATAGTTGAAGACAGTCTAATTCCTAACAGAAATTTGTATTATACCCAATTTATGATGGATATTTCGGAGCGAAAGAGATTAATACGGAGGTCATATATATCACCGCCATTAACGTTTATTGATTCATTACTAGAGCAAGTAAAAAGAAATAATTTTTATGTATCATGTTATTTTTTATCAAGAAATAACTTATAGTTTCTTTTTTTATTAGATGTTATTTTCTATAATACACGATGAATTTTCCTTGAAAACTGCGCATTTGATTCCCAATGAAGATGTACGGCATCGTAACTATCTTAAAATGCTACCCAAACAAAAAAGAACCGATCTCGAAAATGAGTTAGAAGAAGGTAGTAATCTATCAATTTCAATTTTTAAAGATAAATTTATTATTAATCTATGTTTTAGAATTAAAGTAACATTTATTTAAACAATCCTTTTCTAGGACGTGATGGATCTAACGATGAGGATAATAACAATGCAGACTCCCAATATTTTAGGACAGGATTTAGGGTATCTTTTATATAATGATTACAAAAAAATGTCTCCATTTTTATATAAGTACATAAGGTATTTGGCATCAACTAATTTTGTTCTTAAATGGATCTGGAATGCGTTTAAATACAGCCAAAAATTTGTCTCCTTTATTTCTTGTTACCTTTTGACCTTCTTCTGTGCTTTCATATAATTTCTCAACAATAGGATCTTTATCCTTTATAAAAAAATTTGTAAGATAATGGCAGACTTAATCTTTTGAAAAATAAGTAGCAAAAACTTACCAATTCTTCCTTGGAGACATCATCAAACAACGGATGTTCACGGAAATGTTCCACTATCCATTCATGTAAGTCTTTAACATCTGTCACTGTATATACAATGGCCTTTAAATCATATTCATAGTTACTTATTTATGTAAAAAGAGAATAAAAGCATTTAAGTAATATTTTAGAAAATACATTACTCCTTCAGTCAACACATAAGCATATTCTGCCAGAAGTGTCTTATTTATAATCCTCCATTTGTGTTTAGACTTTTTAAAATGTGGATCTGGATATAAGAAAAACATCTTCTTCAACTACAAGCATAAAAATCAATATTTATAAAAATACAAAATTATAAGTTTAAATATATTACTATACCTTATTATACCTGGCCTTTGTGAAAGTAATTTGGTAGATATTTCATTGCATTAGTCCTCAGACACGCAATGTTTTGGTATTGTCCTGGATTTTGTGATCTTAATGCAGCTATACGATCCATAACATAGTCAGACACTTTTACTCTAATCTCCATTCCAAGAATTAAATTTTCAGGAAACATTAATGACAATGTAACTATTGAATAAAATATTCTGTTATTACATTAAGAAACAGTGTAATATAAGATCAAAATAATTTTGTACCTAATAATCCTCCATAGCCACAACCAACATCTACAAACTCAACACATTTCCGTGAAACATTCTGTTCTTTGGACTCTCCTTCATTAGTTGTAAAATAAAACGGATATAATGAACTCCAATTCATTAAATCCGGTTTGATAGGACTGAAATTGTATTCAAGAAAAGAATGAAAAATGTTTATAAATACACTTCAATCTTTTTAAGTAATTTTATATTTTTTTATGGAAGATAATTACATACTATTCTAAACAGTGATCTGCTATGGGATTCGAGTGTGCACGTTGTCTGTAATATTTTTTTTGTGGCAATGGTAATAGTTCTGACATGATAATTGTCAAAAAGCAGTCCACGTGGATAATACAATAACTTAACCTAATCTGATAAAAATCTAACCTAATCTGAACCGCAAAAAGACCATATATCTACGAAATTTCAAGTTGCATTTGTCAAGATGTTATCTTATATAAATCTTGCAAAATACAATATACATATATAAAGATGAAATAAGTATTAAAAAAAATATATATATATTATATGTACATACATTAAATTAATATCGAAACTAAAATTAAATTGATAATATAAAATATAAAGTTTCTACTTATTAATTGTTAATTAATCATCAGAAAGGAATTTCCCTCTCTCCTATCATTAAAACTAATAAATAACTGGAATGTATATTCATTGCCATAGTATTTTAATAAACTAATTTATATACAACACTTAAAGATAAAATAGGCGCTTAGAGGAAGGATAATAAATATTTATTATATCCTTTATTCATAAATTTTGAATTTTCTATTGAAGATATGTAAATACAATATATTGATTCGTATTCTGATTGCGAATCGGATCCAAACCTGACCTAAAATACATTGGATCATCTACTTTTAGATATCGTTTTTTGAATATAAAATGAAAAATCCATCTAGCAAGAAATTTTTGCACATCAAATTATTGTATATCGTCAAAATTTCACTTTGCGAAACGGTTTCAAAATATGGTGGGGATAGTACCGGCCATGATGCAAAGCAGAATTTTCGATAACAAGTGACAACAAAGCTTATAAGACAAGTCGTAATGCATATTTACATATGTATTATTAATTCTCTAATTCCGTCAATCTCTTCGTATATTTTTGGTAAAGACCATCCTTTTGTAACAGGATCACAGAATAAGAATAAAATTTCCTGTATAAGAAAGAATATTATAAGTTACTAACTTCATTTTATAGTTGGATTTGTTTCTAATGCTTTTAGTACAATTTTAACAAGAACATAAAATGATAGTGGAAGTCGTTGGCAAGGAGCTAGGATTGTGTTGGAATAAGGATAAAAATGGTACTACTATCTTTGTATCTATTTTATATTTCAATTTGCTTTTAGTATGTTTGTTCTAATGATAACAGGAGCATAGAATTATAGTAGAGGTATTAGACAAGGAGTGATGATTAGGGAAGAAAGACAGAACATATGAGTTATGAAATACTTTAATTTCCTTGAATTTCGTAAATTTGTAGGATCTGGATAGGAAAAAGATAGTAACGAAAAAAATATTGGAGAAATTCTTTCGAATTTTCATTTCTTTTTCTCTTTCGAATTTTTCATTTTCATAATCGCAATGTAAATTCAATAGAATTCATTAGTGTAAATCGACTAAAAAGAAATTACAAATAAAATGCGGCGTTAACGCAACTTTGGTTCGGTAATAAATTGTTAAATGAAATTACTTTGGGCAGTGTGGATTTGTGTTCTTTGTATATTAAAAGAATTAATTATGTATATAAATTCTTACTGAAATTTGAAGATGTAAACATATATAGAATTTGTATGAAATGCAAAAATATACGAAACATCCAAACTACAGTACGCGTTATAATATTTAATAGGTGAGATAAATCTTTGCTTAGATTAGATTGTTAGATCACTTTTTAATTTATATTTATAACAATATGAATTTGCTTAAAAATCCGCAGTCTACTTATGAGAATATACATTTTAATTTTTAGATGTTTCGTTTGCAAGAACGATACTATAACATAACTATAGTCTTAATCTGGCCATGGCGCACGTGCATAAGAAATCAGCTGTTCGACATTCACAGCGCCGCCTGGTGGATGACGCTACATACACCGAATGAAAGACGGCGGAGTAACATTTTCCTATTCACGATTTTACCGTGTGATTGAACGAATTCCTAGAGTCGTTTAATTGACGCGATGTGAACAACGATTTGATATAGAACGTCGTTTCTAATTGACGACGGTGCGGTTCACGTTGTCCAGTAGTAGGATCCTACTACTTTGGAAGTTATCGTACTCTCTCAGGTGAGGTTAGAATCCTCTTGATAAAAATGCTTTTCATTACTCCCGTAAGTTCGAGATCACTTCGAAGAAATCGAAACGTGTTAGAAAGTAACAAAAAACAAATCATTCTATCTTTTTTATTTGATGTATGTTTACAACAACATGTATTTTGTATATTCTTTCGGAATTTAAGTATACTTCGTCTTTTGGATCGTCCTCGACTTAATCGCTAATTTTCGTGACATTAAAACATTTCCAACTAAAAAATTGCATTAATACGTATAATTTGTCTTTAAGCTTTATGCAAAAGTTATTTTTAAAAGTCATTTAACTAAGAGTGTTTTTCTTTGTTAAAACAAGAGTAAGATTGGAATATAAAGATTCGAAGACAGAAGAATTTTTCTCGTGGAATTAATTCTTTGATTTCAAGTTCAATTTTTATCGATATGTTTAAAATGATCGATCTTTTATATGATTGCTCCTAGGTTGAGCAACTGCGATTTTATCATACATGACAACGACGGATATCCGGGAGAATCAATCTTTTGTTTAATTGGTGAGTCTGGTCAATAAACTAAGATCATTGTTTGATTGTGATACTATTAGCACTAATAAGAGTAGCGTAATTACTATAGTAGCGTACCTAGCGTAACGTTTCATGTTATTATTGTAGTCTCAATGCAATGTTTCATGTTATTATAGTCTTCTATGCACAATTGCTTCACTACACAAAGTTATTAATGATTACAGATATTTATGCAATTTCATATTTTTATAAACATAATAAAATGAAATTTAATATTCTATTTTGCATATTGTATAGATTTTAGCATTTTATGTATATTCGTGTATTAAATTTCTCATAAATGCGTGAAACTCATAGTTATGATGCCGTATAGTACAATCGGTATACGATGTTATTTTTATTTGCATTTTTATCAACGATGTGCAGTTCTTTAGAAACGCTAAATTTTCCGAAAAGGAATTAATTAGACAAAATGTTGTTTAGTCTCGGAACGAAAATTTTTTTAATTGAAGATAAATTCCAAGTGTTTTATGAACGTTACAGAAGTCGTAATAATATGAAAAAGTTTACTGATAGCTAATCATTTAAGCTAGTAGACAGGGATTTGATAAGGTTGTAATTCCTTGGCAATTTTATTTTTTAAACAGTATTAACAATGTATAGGAACTTAAACTCAACGCACTTATACATATTACATTTCAACATTCCTCGTATAATTCTTAAAAATGTACGGTGATCGATATTCACATCCTTAATATCCATATAGATCAGTTGTATCCGTATCATTATATGGGATCATTGTTTTATACGTTCTTAATTGATCTATTTACTTTCATTATGGAAGACAATCAGATTCCATCGCTTTTTATTACATTAATTATTATACTGTGAATCACATATTTATACTAACACATATAAATCATACATTAATATTTATTAATTAATCCTGCTGTTCTTCTCGTTTTTTCTACGCGTTTGTATCTTTTCGGGTATTTTCCTCGTGTAATAAAAATTTGAAATTTTATTTATAAAATACTAAGATCAAATATTCAAAAATTATCTATATTTTAATAATACAATAGATTATAAATTAATAATAATAATAGAAACCGCAGGATTAAATCAACAACCAAACTTCATTAATACATATATTCTATGGCTATAAAGAAACAAAAAATATTATATAAACGTGGGTCTTTCAAAGCTTTATTAACAGAAGAAGAAGTACGATTTCACTTTCTATACTTTTACGCGAAAGCAATTTTAAAATTTAATATATTTTACATATTATCAAAATTGTTTTTTTTTTTTTTTGTTTTAGAGTTGAGCATGTACTGATCCAACCTCTTTGTAGTTTTAGAAATATTGCTCAATATAATATTAAAATATTGCTCAATATAATATTAAAATATTGCTCGTTTTAATAATTATGTCTTCGGTTTTCATAAAACTTTGCCAACTTATGAACTATGTATTTTCAAGAAGTATACATTTTTAGACCAAACAGGTTTCTATATTCGATTATGTCATATTAAAATATATATTGTTCTTTAGTCATAAAATTAAAAATCAAAAGATTGTGTTCTTCTCCTGTAGCTTTTATATATGTATTTATAAAATCAAATATGCGCTTCAAATTCCATTTGAAAAACATGAACCCACGGGTTAATCATCGAAAACATAGTGAAGAGGGAGTACAATGGGCATTGTGTTGTATATTCACGGAAGAATAAAATCGTTGTCGCGAAATCGAAGTCTTATTGCAAACGTCCATTATTTATTTTCCGATACTGAGATTAGGTTTCCTGTTGGCAGTTGTGGATCGAATTAGCTCGCTTTCTCATGTAAACATAACCGAATGTAATCCTTCTGTATCGGAACTTTCATCGGAACGACACTTTCATTACGCTAAAGAGTGTGGCGTCGTCGTGAACATTATCCGGTGTCAACAAGTCTGTCGTTGGTGTTAAATGTTTTTTAATTTAAACTTAATGTGTCATTCAACAATATGAACGCGTGGCTGCCAGATCCAAGAATGTGGTTGACATTCGAGTCGGATTCAAGCTGGGTAAATAATAATTTTCGTAGCTGGTTTTAAACGCGTGAAGTAATATTGTGCGCATGCGCAGTCGATACCACTGCGCGACAATGTAACCGAAATAACTAATTTTTCAGTAGCGTTGTATTACTATATATTATATAGAAATTTTTGAACATTTGTAAAATGCGTACATATTGTTTGGAGCAAAATTTTACAACATTTTAATAATGGCATAATAGGATAAGATAGTATACTATTTCAATAAAATATGTTTATGCGTAAAATGATGACGGAAGTCGTTTAATTGGAAGGAGACTTATCTAGGTTAGCTTGTGTATATAATTTACATTTTTGAAATTGACCTAATGCGTTGAATTTTCAATGAAATATTAAACGGTACATAATGAATTTAATTTTATTTCTATAATTACACATCATAAACCGATAAATAGACAACTATAAACCATTTTCGACACTGATATTAGTTAATCAGTAACCAACAAATATTCTGACCATTGATAATGATTATTCGTAAAAATCACTTTCAGATCTTTTATAATGATTGTTCCTGAATTATTTAAAATAATTGTAAGATACTTATAATTCCGATACTATCACTCTTTTAATTTAGATTATAACTGTTATTATTTCTGATTCGCTACCATAGTAGTATCTGAAACCAACCGGAAAATATATATAGCAGTTACAAGACATTTATTGCAAAGATACACTTAGTGAAAAATTAGCATACACATAGCATGAATATTAATCTTAAACAGACAGTTAGTGTTACAGATGGTCGCAGTAAATATTGTGGCTTCTATATGTATTTCCAGATTCGTTTTCAATTTTACCAATTTAATAACGATAGTCGTATCTTGTTACAGTGTTAATGAGATTTCAAAATGATTTGTATAGTATATACATAGAAAGATTCTAATATTTTCGAATACTTTCGTAAGTCACTGTAGATCATGTTGCTGGACAATTTATACGAACATCGTCGTAGTTGTGTTTCATTGACGCAGGAATATATATCAGGGGCGATCTTCAGAATTTTGTGTACTCGGTCGATTTACAAAACCGCGAAAAATGCAAGAGTGCAGCGAGGAGTTGGCACGAATTTGCCACGAAACGCCGTAGTACGTGCGACGTACGGTCTTGTTTCATCTGCTGTTATCTAAAAATCCTCTCTGTCCTACTTATTTATATTTATGTATTTGAAACGGCGTTCAAGCGAAAGATACGAAGCATCGCCAGTAACGTGGCCGAGTTTCGCCTCGAATTTTCAGACGTTCTTTACGTTCTTTCCGTCTCGCAGTTAATTTTCTTTACCTGCCTGAAAAATCGCCGAGAGATCCTATATTCGAAATTCATATTGAAACAGCCAACGAGAAAAAAGTTTATTGATAATCGATAATTCTTAAAGAGGATGATGTAGGTCCACGACACTGGTTTACCGTTCGGATGGTTATAGGTACTGATTTATGAAAACGTGTCAGTGACATGGCGTATTACGAACAAAGAAGGCTCGCGAGAATGACTGTTGAAGTTGAAAATCCATTGTTAATGGGATAGAAAATTCTGAAAGCATTTTTCGGGCCGATCAAGTAAATATGTAGATAGTTGCTCGATAAGATGAAATCTTTTTTTCAAGTGTGTATCTATCCTTATCTTTTTCTTCCTCTTCATTGATGAAGCACGAACTTGAGAAGAATGTAGTATCCTACAATTTCGGGGAAGTTTCCTCGCTAGTCATTTTGCAAGTATTGTTTTGTTTTCTATATGTATATCTTTCTTCTCCATAATATATAGTACGTTCATACGATGCGAAAAATTAAACATTATGCGGGTTTGTATTCTGAGAATCTCCGAAAAATTTAAAATTATCTGAACGCACTAAGAAAATTTGTTTATTTATTTATACAAGTTTCTAAGTATTTTCCTTTTTTACTTAACATCAATATTGTACAATTCAAATTTGATTAGATCCAAAGTCAAGAACTGAAATTAATTAATTCTGT
This sequence comes from Bombus confusus, assembly GCA_014737475.1. Classification (NCBI taxonomy): domain Eukaryota; kingdom Metazoa; phylum Arthropoda; class Insecta; order Hymenoptera; family Apidae; genus Bombus; species Bombus confusus. The sequence goes on along the minus strand of JACXIV010000026.1, from coordinate 3,639,102 downwards.
TACAGAGGTTCCTAATTAACATCGAAAACGTTGTTAGGACATGACGACGAAGATAATTTAATATTCTCTACTCTCTGTTCCAGAAAGCTAATAACGCTTTTCTCTGTGTATTTCTCTTTTTCCGTTACTCTTCTCACTTTCCATTAGTGTTAAGGAGTAAATAGGGCAAGTCTATTGAGTCGCCCACTCTTATTGGATCGTCCTATCAAATCTTCCTTGAACAATTGCTTTCGTATTACCAACAATGCCTATAGATCTGTCCTTGCAGAAGGCAAGTGACAGTACAATAGGAAACAGAAAAATCTAATAAATACTTCATGGTATATGAACATCAGAAGAGTACATCAAACAGTATTTTAGAATAGGATAAGGTCGATTGATTTAGGTCAGGGGGATACTTGAGTCAATTTGAGTCATGCTAAGCTTTGTAATTCGACAAATTCAGTTATGAATAGACTTTTAAGCGATCTATATTTGAAAACAGATTACATATTTAAGTTGTTATTAGCGGTGTAAAATAGCGAAATATATTGTATACATTAATAGCTTTATGGCCATAACTTTCTATGAGAATGTAACTTGTACGTAACAAAAGGGAAATTTAACTAACGTTAATATTCGTAGTTACATAATGATTATCATAATTGTGTAGCGTATGTACATAACTATATTTCTGCAAGTCACTTTATCGTTCATTTTACTAGTTTTTACATAATACTTCCTTGTTGATGGAAATAAGATAAATTCAAGACTTAATTTGAAGATGTTGGAGCTTAAGTGATTTAAATAACTCTATCTCATTATATTATTGAAAGTCTCGGAAATCTACTTCACCGGCACCTGCACAGTATATTCAAAGCCACGAAATCTTGGAATTTTCTTTGGAGAGCATCCAGCTCGAAATGACATTGACTTCTACACCATACGTTGCGCAAAATCTGTTATGTAATCATAAATAAATGAAGAGATGATTTCACATAGGGATATACATCATAAATGCGGAGTAAATTTTTATACAAAGGTCAAGGTTGAAATTACATTGTAATTTAGTCAATCAACTCAGAAACTCAACAATTGCGGGATAAACAAACTTTTCAGATAAAACAGAACATTCCATAACGTCTGATAATTATCGAAAACAGTTATAAGGTTATTTTATTTAATTTTGTTATTATATATTTTACCTTCCGACAATTTGTACAGATTATTTTCTATGTTACATTAACACAAATGGAAGAGTTAAAACTGGAAGAATATGTGATTTAGTTTATGAAGTAATTAGGATATCCACCCATTAAAATTTTTCTAGAAGTTTATACAGATCACAGAAGATTAGGATAGTTTTGTTGAAAAAAATATGGTTATAGACTTCGTTGAACGTGCACAAGCATTCTATAGTAATGGAATTTTCGCTGTGAGTGTGTTCCTAGGCCAAGAGAAAGGATTTTTCCAATAACCCATTACATAGCAAGCAGTGAAATAATGTGTAAAGTTATGTAAACTTATCATTATTTAAAGATGCAGATAAAGTAACTTATGTATTGCTTCGTCAAAGTACAAAGCTCACGAAGTTCATAAAAGAAGTATATATCATACGGTCACAGATACTTCAATGTCCTTAAACTATACAAAATATCAGAATCTAGCTGAAAGAAGAAATGAGTGTTTCAGAAGCCAAGCTTCTTAAAAGAACAAATTATTTATTCCCGTAAGATTGTTTATCACAAAAAACGGTATAGACCATAGAAAATTTCGGAGAAAATTAAAAAGAATATTACTCGTAATATTATCAGTTTCCTTTATTTTCATTTTTGGAGTTAACGTGACTTCTGAGAGACTCAAATAGCGATGAATTCCCTATTGTGGCCACAATATCAAGAAACAGAATCTAACAGCATATATTAATTAAAAAGAACTGTAGGTGCGATGTTATGTTAATACAACTTCAGTCCTTAATGGATCACTGCAATAATCGACAAGAAAAAAAGGGGAGGGGATAGAAGTCAACTTTATATAGTCTTCTCATTTGCGATATTCTAATTAAACCAGAAATAGGCAAGTATCTACATTGGATTGTTATTGAGTCTCTGGCCAGTAGAGACCTTAAGAATCTATTAAAGAGCAGACAGCGATGACATTAGCCGCAGTTGAGTTAGCTGATTCAACAAAGTTACCGTTAACAACTGTGGTCAAACGCAGGGACGAAGACTCTTCCAATTTTAGACGAGCGTATAAATTGCGATATCCATCCCGTCGTCCCACTCTTTGTGTTTTCTCGAGCACAGCTAGCGCACGATAGCAAGAGGATGATCCATCCACGTGGATCGCCCACATGAGTCAGGTATCGTGGCCCGTGGTTAATTGTTCCCGCGTCTCAGTACGCGAAGGATGTTAGCACGATCGAGTTCTGCGTTAGCAGTGTCTCCTCTCTACCCCTCGCAACCTACTTTTTCCACAGTTTTTCTATCATTGCGTTTCCTCGCGAATTCTTTTTTCGCTCCAGTTCGATATTTTCAAAAGTGAACGAGTTGTCGTGGAAATTTTATCATTTAGTCGGTTGTAAAGTAATCGGAGGTGATATTTTAAAGTGGAGGTCATTTAATTTAGTGTGGAAGTAACTTAAATAATATTTTCTTCGCTTTGATGCGGTTGTTTTAAACGTGCTCGATATTTTCAAAAGTAAACGAGTTAGTTGACTGTAACGTGGGACCTTTTAGATTATTGTACAAGAAATTTGAATTATGTATTCTTCTTCACTTTGACGTTGGATATTTCTACAAGTGAACGTTTAACTACATTTCTTTCAATAGTGATTTAAATCATGTGTTCTTCATTTCGATATATGTTTATTTTGAAGGTGTTTGATGTTTCTAAAAGTGAATGAATTGATCATAAAAGTGGTTTAAATTATATCGACGTGTGTTTCGATTTTGATCGTCGTTTGTATACGTGACAATGATGCTTTTGCGTAATTTCTTATCACACAGATCTAGTTTTATTGTATATTATCGATCTATCTGTCGAATTTTCCTGTGATTACATGAAAGTGGTTTTATCTCACGCGTCATAAGTTTGGATTTATGCATCATTTTACTAAAGTTGTTTGATAAGTAAGTTATACTTCTTATCGAGGCATAGTAAAAGCGTGTGTTTCAGTGATTATTCGCTAATTGGGAAAGATTAGTCAGTTGTTCGATCTGCTGATAGCTTCGACGTAATAAATTTATTTATCTGGAGATCCTCTGCTTTTGCGCCGAATCCTTTCATTTGTATTAGAGTAAATTAGTTCCGTATTACTATTGCTAATTTTTTATTTGACTTAGGCATTAAACATGTGCCCTTGTTATCTTTATTTCGTATCTCTATTTTTGGATATCTTAAAAATATTGACTTGTCATAAATAGACCGCGGATATTTATGCAAATTCATATCTTTATGAACATGCTTAAAAAGATAGATACTATATATAAAATTGTTTTACCTATTAAATATTAGAAAGAATACTGTACTCTGCGTATTTTATATATTTCTTCATTTCATGCGCGTTCTGTGTTCTTTTCCACCTTTACGTTTCCCACAAATGTACAAAAATCTCCACTCTTTACTTGTATGTTTCCCATATGTTTCCCTAATTAGTATAATAGATTTTGATCATGTTCCTACTATTCCCAAGCAACTTTCAAGTAAGCAGTGCTCGATGGCCGATCGCTCGGTTCACTATGACGACTTTTCGCCTTGTGGATGCTAATAAATCGCGATCCAACGACGAATAATTCAGTGTGCGTTCGACTATCGTCACAGCTCACTTGAAACGAAGGTGCTCCGAAGGTTTTTGAAAATCGGCCGTGTAAAATCTTTTATCGACCGTCTCTCATCACGGAGTGAAATATTTCACGGAACGGAATATCGCTCTTTACGGAACGTTTGAACGATCGTGGACAACGTTTTCGAAAAGTTTGCAAAATAGAAATAAACATCGCACGAAAGTTATTGAAGAACGTTGAACAATAGTTGTATCATGGATGGCGCGGTCGCTGGAAAATCAATCGGTGGAAAATTATCATTGAAAAGAGAAAACGTTTTTAAGACTCTTTTAAACGTTTCGAATTTTGGCATTAAGATGACGAAAATGCTGCGCGCGTTTATTTATAGCGTGGTGTTTGAGTTTGCAAGTGGATAGACGTTGCATTGGTGGAAAATGAATGATCCATTGATATTCGCATTCGGATCAAAAAGGATCGATCGAAATACACGCGTGTTCATGTCCTATGTACACACGTTTTGAAAACTTCGATAATCGTTGCATTCATAGCGAAGCTCTTTTATCTGCAAAAATTGTCAGAGCGTCCGAGCGAATTTTTATTCTATAATTCACGAGAGAAATTAATTTAACAGACAGTGCGGAAGAATCGCATACTCTAATTCGATCGGCTTTGATACGGGAAATAATGTCGTAAAGTATTTTATTATTCTCTGTTTGTTATTTACTCGCCTACAAGGAAAATTTGTATTATGTTATTTAAAAAACATTGATAATACAAGTGAAAGTTTGCGAATTCTTGGATATAATACTGCTTCGAAACTCAATAAAGCAAAGTTGATTTAAGAATCTTCGAACGGGAGAGTTCAAGTCTATTCAAGTAAAGGATTAACCAGACGGAGGAACATCTTCCTCTGAAAGCAAAATTTTTCTGGATGGTTTCGCGAGCCTGTGTATACAATGGCTACAAAATATTTGCATATATCCTTATTTTCCAATGAAACGATTTTTTTATAAGATTCTATACATTTAATTTTCATAGTACTAAGTTTTTGTAGTTACATGAAAATATACTCTTAAGCTATTAATTTATTGATTAATAATTAATTAGTATACTAATGTTATAATATATATAATGTTGTGCAAACACTTTTTGTAGCCATTGTATAAATATTGAAGCGTAATTGACAATTCTTGTCAAAGCGGTATAATAAATCCAAGAATGTCTCAATACATCATTTATTTTTCCACCACCGGGTAAACCTCGATCGTTCATTTGGGAAGGAAGTTTTGCGGTGCCCCTGGCCAATGTTGTCGAGCCTAATTACTCAAAATGAAAGAATACTAAGTACAGATAATTGTCCTTGAGACACGCTATACAGAAGATTATAAAAGTTGCTATTAACATGTTTTCGAAGAGCGTAGAGCGTTTGTTACCTTGACTCGAATCGTAATTCAGTGCTCGAAACGATCGATGATTCAGAGATACAGTTAATAGGAAACGATAGCGAACATGTTTTTCTACAGTGGTTTTTAAACCGTGCAGTTAACGAAGATAATCGACTCTTTTGCATTTACAGAAATAGAGAATACACGGATGAACTACGATCGATAGACGAAGATATAGTTTCTATCTATTATGTTTAATATTTTATTGGGATACATTTAAATTATTTTCTTCTAGAAAAATATCTATCAATTTTACATTGTTAATACGAGTGTACAAGTTACTATTTTCTGTACGTATTTAATTTTTGTGTAGTATTTTATCATTTAGTTTAGTATTATTTTAAATGCAATTGAGAGGGATTTATTAAGGTTAAAGAAGATAATTATTTTTCAGTTTTATTTGGCTGAGATATATTCGTAATTATTAAATGAAACAAATAACGTTAGAAATTATTACTATGAATGAGTATTATGAAATATTTGAAGCAAGTAATATGCACGTAACTGTCCTATCTTTATATCTTTTGAAATTATATTTATATTAAATAGGAAGTAAATGTATGTACATACATACTTACTTATACATATGTACGTGCTAGCATCTCTTAAGCGATAAACATAAAAAAAAATTATCGAGGAAGATATAGCCATGTAAGCAAGTAGATGAAAATCATAAAAAGTCAATAAAGAAATAAATTCGCTTAGTTCAGGGGAAAATTAATTTTACAATTATCGAGAAAGTCACGTAGCCACCTAGAAAAGTGTAAATCATAAAAAAAAAAATAAGGATTAATGAAAGAACAAATTTATCAAAATCTTCCAAGCGCACGTAAAGAAATTTTCTCTCGAAAAACGTAAATAAAATAAATCGAAACAGATTGCAAGAACAAGCTACACGTTGAGTCAATAGTGTTACGTTTCCTTATATCTTTCCTTATATTTCTGTTTTATCAAACATTAGAAAGAAGGGTATGATCGCGAGATAATTTGAAAATTATCCGATAACGGTAGATTATATTATCGATGAAATCGAGGCTCGTGTATCGTTTGCACTCTCTTTTCTCTCTGCAAGAAGATATTTCAGTGAAAGTGCAGAACTTGGTCGTGTACCCGATCAGCTGACCCATTGATTTCCTCTAGAGCGTTCCACGGTTTATTGTTACGCTATTCAGTATCGCAGTCTCCTTTTTTGATAAGTGCGCGTGGTAAAAGATGTCAAAGATAGAAGTGACTTTCTAAATCTTGCTGTTAATTCGAATAAGTATTACCGAGACAAAAACAAAAATACCTGAGATTATTTGGGATGATTTGATGATCAACGACAATTTTATTTGATGATTATTCTTAGAAATCTTTTAATGACAATTTCTATAGGACGAGAACAAAATTTTGGAAATATAGTTGTGCGAAATTGAAGTTAATTTTATTAACCCCATTGAGGATAGCTGGTTGGTTCTGAGAAGTTAATTAAAGATAGAAGAAAAGCTGTGCATCTTTCCTGTTATTTGTAAATTTGATTTACCAACCAAGGGATAATTAAATGTTCGACGAGGTATTGAAAATAAAGGAAAACGATGTCTGGTAACTTTATATCGTTGCATTTATGGACAGAAATTTTTATATCTATGATTACACTCGGCAGAGAAATTCCTTAGAAATTTTCTTAAATGTGGAACACGTTTCTTGCTTTGAATTACGAGTTCGAGTTAATAACTTAATTGAAAAATTTTATATATTCGTGGACTTATTTTTTCAATAAGAAATTCTATCAGATTTAGTGCTAAAAATCACGTTAAAAATATAATAAACTAGTTCTAGAAAATGTAAGTACGATATAACGATGCATTGAAGGGCAAGAAATCTGTGAAAAGATGAATTATCACGTCGAAAACATCAGCCATTGTTCCTTGATTAATAAACTGAAAAAGTACTTTGGATTCGAATTTCTCATCCAAATATTGTTTCGACATTTCGCATATATTCGTCAAAGTACCTATTGCATGTAAAATTATTACGTAATGAACAGGGAAAGAGGAAGAAAGCTAGTCATTCTATTTAATAAAATTGTTTGTCCGTGAAGCGTGTTATCCAACAGCGAAACACTTCTCCCGTTCTTAGTTCATTAATTGAATCGTTTCTCAAGCAGAAACTTGCTTCCATCAAAGAGTTAAACAATTTAAAATTATTGCCTATGTTTGTGATATCGATCTAATTGCAAAAATTAAAAACGATAAATTTCACGCGAAAGTTACCACGAAGTTTAAGAAAAGGAAAATTTTCATAACAATTTATATGTAAAATTGCACGCTCTAGAAATAGTTTCACTCTAATAATTTCTATTGCAGTAGAACTTCGTTTATTGGAACGAAATTTTAGTTACTGTCCGATTAAATAAATTCCAACTAATCGCATCCATTTAATTTCACCTTGAATTTCTGTTGCATGAACGAAGAATCATAAGTATCAAGGAAGATCACTGAATTTCTGTTGTATAAACTCCCTTTGTTTCTCGATAGATTGAAATAAACTAAGTTCTGCTGTATAGTAATCTCTAGTATGGTAACGATAATTTTCTATAAAAATTATGGATTAGCACGTAACAACATCTTTCCCAATTAACAGGTTAAATAAAAGTTGTGCGAAGCTATTGACAGTAATAATGTCTCTTTTATCGTCTCGGATATAAGCTTCGAACAATTATTTGATAGTACGCGAAGCTTTGATTAAAAATGTGATTAAAAATTCGCGAGTGATACCAAAGAATCTATTCAATGAACGATCAATCAACAACAAGGATTTGTATCGATAAGTTCGGGTAAAGGAAAGTGAAAATGTCACACCTTCGATTGAAAAGTCGGAAAAGTTCCAATGAATCACCGGCGAATAAGAGCTCGAAGCAGGTCTCGTCCCATGGAGAGTATCGAAGGCTTCAGTTCACTTTGCTGAAGGGCCATTTAGAACATCGTTTGCACGAGGTAATGAAACTTCAGAGAAAGAGACTTCAAAGATATTTATGAGATACGTTAGAATAAATTATTGAAAATGAAATAATAATTATGAAATGTCGAAGATACTCTAATTTGAATTCATTTAGAATAGAATCGTTTATAGAGAGAAAAATACCTCGTTTTGCAATTTCCAATGAAATTTGAAAAATATCTATAGAAAATAATATATAGAATGATAGATTTAGGAATTAGTCAAATAGAAGTCTGTAAAGAATTTTGATCCAAGAATTAATTTAGAGATGTTTCAATATCTGTATGCAGTCATTCTTCTTTTTCTGAGAAATTTCTATTTAATCGGAAAGTCGAATAATTAAGATCAATTCGAGGCGTTATTGCTCTATATAGTTTGATAATGGGAAGTTTGGTACCTCTTGAAATAGCCACTTCATTATAAAGCGAGCCACCCTGAGACGCCGAGATTTTTTTGAGCGCGGGCGACATGGCCAGAAATACATTTGGCCGCTTTGCCTCCTTTCTTGCTGTCCTCTTCGCGGCTTACGTTGTCTAATTAAGCTCCTGAATTCGCGAGAACCTTCTGTTCGATTTTGCAATTCCATCGAAAATTATCTTCATTCATGATCCCGCATTTTTCTAAGAAATTTAATTGGGAGATACAGTGGCTACAAAAGTATCGGTAAATCCTTTATTTTCCAATGAAGAATATTTTTATCACATTCTATATTTTGTGTTTACAATATCAAATTTTTATAGTCATATAAAGATACTTCTAAATTTAATATACCTAATTAATTGTTCCCCATTAATTAATGTGTAGATGCTATGCTACGATCCTATAGCGTGCAAATACTTTTTGTAACCACTATATATCCATAAATATATTTTTATCATTCAAATATTATTGTAAATCTTTATAGATTTACTACTGATACTACAAATTTACAGTTATACTAATATTACTATAAATAACGGTTTTAATCTATCGTTATATTTCTTAATAGAGAAATTGTGATTATAATATGGAGACAGCAATCGTATTTCACTCTGTTACAGCTATATAAATATATAAATGTTACCTGGCAATCAATCATTCTGAGATATTCAATTCCAAGATAGGTACATTTTCGTTTAAATTTCCCGAATCTTATATATGAATGTCCAATGGTATAAACAGGATACGTCCAACGTTACACGAATAATAATCAAGAGCGTACGATTAAGCTTGGATTTTCACAGCATATGACACGCTTGTGTCATACGTTTGATAAATAGACTAGAATTCGATCAATACCACACGATGCTGCTGATATTTCGTGACTTAGAACAGTGGTTTTTAGAATAGAACGTTATGCATCAGTCTACGTTCCAAGGAATTCTTGAAAATCATGATTGGAAAGTATTTATAGTTTTCTTGTTCGTTGTTCTTATTTAATTTATCTTAGATACATGTTAAAAAAGTTCTACATGATTATAGTCTCAAGTTAGATAGTTTTAGATGAACAGGTGTAGACTATGAAATTAACAAAGATCTGTCAGAAAGATATTAGATATTAAAGAAAAGACGAAGTATCTATGTTATTGTATTAAAGTTAGTTAGAAGAGGGATTTCGATAATAGAAAAGTTTTTTATAGTATTTATATATATGTGCGTGTTACAATCTAATCTAAATTTCTCAGCCATCCACATAGATCAAAAAGGAACACCACATATAGCAACGCTAACCCACATCGCATAAATCCAACAGCTTATTCTGCACCAATCAAATTCCTCCACGTGGTCTTTGTTCTACGTTATACGTAATCCTGACGAATCCAAATAACCATTCAGAAATAGCTTAAATATAGAGCAGATTTAATCATATGCCACTTCCTGTGTCTTACTAATTTACCCTGCTATTTGTCTATCTCAATTACTCAATCCTGTCCAATTCTAACCGTGGACCAATGTTCTGACATTTCAATCAAATATAAGCCAATTTACAAGAATTTATAAATGTGTAGTATTTACAGTGGCTCATGCAATTATTTGATATAATATATGTAATAATAGAAGAGAAACAGACAATCTTTCAGCGAGACAACGCTGTTATTCATACAGCTACCACTATCAAAAAGTGCTTTTAAGATTTCGGAATAGGATTATTAGCATGGCCAGCGTTGAGTCCTGATCCGAATCCGATCGAGAAGCTATGGGGAATTTTAAGAATAAAAGTTTGCGATCAGAAGAAGCCTTCTATAGAAAATATCATTGGACTTAAAAAAAGAATAAAATTCGCGTGGGCGGATACTTAAAACGAAACTTTAAATAAGTTAATAGATATTGTATCTAACAGAATAATAGAAGTAATAAAAAATAAAGACAAACCCACTTAGTATTGAACAAAAACGTAACTAAATTACTATTGAATTTATATCTTTTCATAGCCAAAAACACGTTTTTAAGAGGAAATTTTATTTTTTCCAGACTGCGAAAGAAGGAAATTTGTACTTGTTGTATCTTGAGTTTCGTTTTGGCACTGTACATTGTATGTATTATATAAAACATTTTTGAGATTCCATCATCATTGTAATGAGACTGTCACGATTGATGTATTGATATTGATTGATGTGAATGGTATTTACTGCAAACATATATTTAGTGAAAAATTAACGTACAGTATGAGAAGCCACCTTGAGCATAATAATAACTTGATAATAAATTAAATATCTTATTGAAATCTTCTACTTTCATCTTCGAATTTTCTTTCTCGATTAATCATCATCATTTCATTCTTCAATTCACGATTCAATATCGTCTACAGGCGGTCAAATACTTTCATAATCTTGTATATAGCTTCGAATCTTCCTTCGCGTTCAATCATCATCATTTCTTTCTTCGACAACGATTCAATATCGACTACAGGCGGTCAAATACTCTCATGATCTCGTATACAGTTATCTTCTCGATCCAACTATCATCATTGTTTTCTCGAACAACAATTCGATATCGTCGGATCATCTTCCTATGTGCTAGAATTTTACACGTTATAGGGACACGACTATTTTCGTTTACCTTCGACAGTGTGCCAATGCACGAAGAACACTGGGTGCGACAGTGATTTATCGTCTCCATTCCCTCGAAGATTGAATCGTGTGCCAAAAGAGTCGAACTTTAACATCCTCTTTGGAGCATAAAGGGGGTGTGAAGTCGCTGCCAGGGGGAAGATTCACGGTCGACGTGTTCATCGATTATCGTAGGATTAATCTCAACGCACAATGCCGTCTTTCATTCACATGTCAAAGCTCCAAGGATTGCCTCGAGTAATTTTTTTCATGATCACTTTAACGCTTTCGTGGACAATTCGAAATTCTAGGAAGAATTAAAAATTACCTTTGTAACCTACCTTGTAGATATTTGTACTGGTAAATAATTTTGATGATATTTATAGATACAATCGTGTGTGTTTTTAATAAATTGCAAGTTCTTATTGCTCCAGTGGATGTTGAAGAAAATGATGGACATCGGTCATCATTTATATACCAGTGTTTAGATGGTTTTGCTCGTAATCGAATCAGCCTTTTCATTTTTAGTGTTGCAAAATGGTGTATTGTATAAATAGTGTATGGTGAATCATTAACGATAATCGTTTAACGATTAGCGAACGATAATAAACGAGTGGTCATAGCATAGCAATATGATGCCAAAAATGCTTTTACGAGATACCTTTCGGCTGTGAATGTCATTGGGTGCCAGAACGAATTATTTTACCCAACCTGATCTCAAGCAGTTGTCTTTCTAGCTATTATGAAATGTACACTCTTTCTCCAAAGTCTAATTTTAATTAAATGCCTCTACAGGATGATGAATTTTATTTATCAATTTTGTAGCTTAGGATCAGATGATATTAGGATAATATAATGTTATTGAAGATATGTAACGCATTAAAAACATTTACATAAATCCTATACATCAGAGAAATATTTAGAATTCAATGCTGGAAATTGTAATACGAAATCCATGATCAATCACGGATATGTAACATTCATATACATAGACAGAAGTTTTAAAAATTTAATACTGAAAGCTGTAACACAAAATTTATGATCAATCACAAACATGAAACATTCATATTCACGGATAGAATTATATCATTGTCGTGCTTACTCTTTCATTCGGTATTCCACGAATCAATTTCGTCTGGATATTCGTTATTTTTTACTCGATATCATATCTATTACGAACGACCACATTTTATCGCGGAATTATCAGTAGCAGTTACCACAAGGTAACGATAATTTACCATTTATTTGATCTACTTTGGTTTTTAAAATTATTTTTCAGTAAGCGATAAAATGCGATGCTATTGCATTATGCCAAGTAAAATTTCTATTTATTGCAATTCGACTGAGGATTTTTATGCGTTCATGCGGATTTTAAACAACATAATGTACATAATCTGTAGGAATATATAAAATATCCAGAAATTGGAACCTGTTATAATATTTATATTCGTCGATGTTATTTTATATGTGATATATGTTATATTATATTTGGATGAAACAATTTTTTATATAGGCCTTATAGCTTTAATTATATTTGTAGAAATATCACTTTGCATAAACATCCGCATGTTTCGCTCGATAAATATAAATTTCTTAAAATACTTGGATCTTTAAATATAAATTAAATTAATTGACGGCATCGAATCGTTATCATTTTTATCATAACCAATTGTTATTTACTCAATCTTACGATAAAAGATTGCATAAAAAGAAAAAAGATATTGTATAAAAAAAGAAAAGAAAGGAAAAGCATTATAATTTTCTATCGAAAAATTGCGAAGAAATAAGAAACAGGAAAATATTGTACAAAAAAAAAAAAAAAATACGAGATTCTAAATTAGCGAAAAAACTTATCTTACCTTAGGATGAATTTAAAAATATTATGATATCGACGAGTGGAAGATTTTTTAATTGGGCCCGGTATATTAGAAAAAAATACCAATAGCATGATGTTTCGTGTTACGAAATACTTTCGATGGTACAACACGTTATCGATAAGATAAGATCAATAATTGTCTCTGTTTATACGTATAGAACAGTACGATAAGTGTCGTGCAGAGTGTATAAGATATGAAATATTGTTGTACCTCGTGAAAACAATATTAAATGGTCAGTTTGATTGGTGATTAATCGTGATTGATCGAGCTAACTCGTTGCCCCAGTTTGTGCGATTGAAGATTTTTTTAAGTGCACGAAAAACGAATGGCGATCGGTGAAAACTAATGAATTACGGGTCGAAGTAATAAACTACGTGTTAGTTTCGATTTTCTACTGGAAAACACCGGTAACTCCATTAAGTGTGTGTAACAAGTAACAGAGGCAACGATCCAACAACTCGTGTACAACGATCGGTCAAACGAAATCTAAGTTGAATGTAACGGGAGCAGAACATGGATATGAGAATACATCAACGATATAATTACAAAAATATCACGCTGTAGTTCACTGATTCGTATTAAATTTAGAATTATTTTTTTCTTACCAGAGAAGTCAGTGTCGATTAATTAAAATAAAAAAATATTAAAATTTAGAAGGAAAGAGAATAATTACGTTCTTTTATAAGAAGAGGAATTTTTATATTAAATCTTTTATAAGAAGGAACAAGAAATTTTTTATCGAAACCAAAGTCAAATGTTTTCTACCAAAATTTCATAAAATAAAATTGATTTCTGTGGATAATAAAGATCATGAAACCAGCAAATAGTATAAAACAAGAATTTTCCATAAGAAGGAGAGAATTTAAATGAATCATAAGTGAAACAAGAGTTTTTATATCAAATTCAAATTCTAATATCTCTCAACCAAATGTTCGATATCCAATTTCTACAAAATAATACCAATTTCTTTAGATAGTAGAGAGAGTAAAATTGCCAAATAGGAAAAAGAATCCTCATATCAAGAAATCAAAGATCTTTAAAGAAAGTTTATATGAGAAGATAAGTGAATCTATCTCAACACTCTATGTCCAATTTTCACTAAAATAATACAGAATTCTTACAGACAATATAGAAGACAATTTTCTCGAACAATTATACACATTTTAAAACGCAGCTAAGGATCAACATACTTTCTCGAAGATTCGATTTAACTTACAGAATTCTTACAGAAAATATAGAGGGCTATTATCTCGAACAATTAAACACACATTTGAAACGCAGTTGAAGATCAACATTTCCCCTCGAAGATTCGATACGTTGTGTATCTCCGGCGTTATTTGTTCTATTTGCTTCTCGAATATTTTTCATAGATACGAGAACGAAATGATGAGGGGCAATGAACGTTTACTCGAGCAGAGCTTTCGTTTGGTATCGTTGCTTTCAGATTCATTCCTTAGGAGCTGTCTCGATAAGATCATCTGAAAATTGGCTGAAATTAGACTGTTTAGATAAAACGAATATTATGGTATAAATATTGGTACTTATCGCTGCAAGTTAACTGGCTGACTCTTAATTAACCAACATACTTTGTATCAATTCGTGTTGATTTGTGCACCAGCTTGGCCTATATAAGAATATCGTGGAAAAAACTGTGAATTCTTGTAAAAACTTTTGTTAAAACACGAAGTTTTTCCAACAGTGGCAACTTGAAATTGAAACTTTGACCTTTCGATTTTTAATTGGAATCTCCCAAAAATATTCTGCAGAAATAAACTTCATTTTCTGTTTTGATTGGAATAACATAGAGTGAATTTGTCGCGTAAAAGTATTTTTACCGTTGACGTAAGTACGTTTAGCTTTCTGTTGTTCCGTTGGAAGACGTGATAAATTGTGCTAACAAGAAATAAATTACTGGAATTGTGTAATTCGCGACACGTGCGAAACATTCCGTAAACGTAAACGCCGGGTTCGTGACTTTAATTTTCTTGTTTGTGAAAGAATGCACGTGGCCCGAGTGTCACGCGAAAGGTATTATTGGGTTTTCATTGGTTCTAAAAGAAAACTTGGAAAAGACAAATTTTTATAGGAACCTTCAACAGTGAAAATGCCAGAAGAAATTGTTTTTTAACGAATCGTACAGGAACACTTAAAAGAGAATATTATATAAAATTCTTCTATGACAGAAGTATCGGAATAAAGTCGGATTTTTGTTAACTGTAGAGGAAAACTTTGAGAGGAAAATATTTTTCATGGAAAATTTTGGTATCAGAATAAAGTTGGCCTTTTTTAATGGAAAACTTTGATGATATCAGAATTAGGTCGATGGAGAACCAGAACAGAATGACAAAATACAGTAACACTTAAAAATTATTAAATTATCTAAAATTAAAAGTAAAGGAGAAGAAGCAAAATTTGGAGAAAATGGAAATAAATTTTGCAGAATGAATCGAGCTACAAAATTAAAAGCGTACGAAACGACGAGTGATTCAGTGTTTCAACAATGACTTCATCAATCTAGTATTGATTATTATTGTTGGAATATGAGAGTATTTCTCGATATTGATCTAGTTTCGATGGAATACGCAAATGAGAGGAGTAACTTATTGGGTTCTAATGGAGAAAATGCAGCATCCTTTCCATCTCTGGTCCCACAGGGATTGGCTCACAGTTACGGATCTCTTTCATCTTGCCAACAAGTGATACATTCGATCTGGAACAGAAGCAAACAGGTACAAACAGAATTCGAATAAAATGCAATTTAATTAATAAGTAAATAGCGTTAATCGTTTCATTAACTTCATCGATCTTTCAGAGAAAAGACTGTTCTTCCTATATTATAATACATATACTACATCAATAACGCAGCTGTAATAAAAATTTCTAGTTGCACGATGTGTTCTTTGGAAAATATTAACAAACGCAGAATATTTATATCGAAAATATATTGAAATTTTTCTATTTGATGTTATTCTAAATATTCATAGGAAAATTTGTGAAATCTTACGACACAGCGTAAAATTATTTCTTTTACTACAACGCATTAATGATCTTTTTGTCAAGTAATTTAATTTACATTTTGAGAACTAAATATTTTGAGAAATTTATATTTCCAAGATCGAGTATTTTAGAAAATTTATATTTAAGGAGGGAACAATGCGGTTGTTTAGACAAATTCACATTTTTGCAGCAGGGTCAAGAAAATTTTGTAAAGACGAAATAAAAAATGATCGGCTTGTGTTTCATACTTGATGAAATATAAAATGCTAGATATTGGCTGACAATTGCAATTAATAATTTATCAATTAGAAATTGAGGTCTAAAATTCAGTTCTGGCCAACTTTTACTGATATTAAACAGGCAAATTTCAATCAATTCTAACCAAGAAGATTTCGAAGATTGTCTGCGATCTCTGCCAAAATTTTAAGAGATAAATATCGTATTTTATGTCCTTTATTTATGTCCACTTTATAGGTTGGATATTATGCTTGCTTCATAACTGTGAGAAACCCACAGGTGGGTTGGATCGAATTAAATGAAAGTATTTTGTCGATTTGTCCGTTTGCCTGGTTATCGTGCCAACATTTTTCAACGTGACTCGAAAGATAAATGATACATGCAACAGAGTCTTTAAAGATATGTTTTCCCTACACCTTGGATCGCATTTGGTCACTTCAATCAACATGATATACTCGTCAATGAATTTAGAACGATTAATTGCAGGATATACCTATCAAAGTTGTATTAAATTGCAGCTATACAAATTTTTAGTAGTTTGTAAAATAAAACTAAAATAACTGATTACATAATGGATAGATAAACGAATAACGAGGATTAAAGTAGTTTGAGGATTACGTATGCTCACGTGTTTAAATGTTTGCAGCTGTACGTTCTATTATTCCGATAAATGCAACCAAGTATTTATCCTCATGGCTCATCAGTTGATGACGTTCGAATATTTTAGTTCTTTGTAACTTCTAGAGTTCTTCTGGTCGATTCACAATCGATTAGAAGAAACGCGAATAAATAATTTATCTGTGACATATGCTACTAGACATGTATACATAAAGTCGATCGTATCTTTATTAAAATAGATGATAATAGTCACTTTTTTCTTTAATTAAATTACTTTAACTTAGAGTTGATTATCTGAAAGTTATATAAATCAAAGAATTTAATAGCTGTAGTAGTATATTTAGTAATATATAATTTCAGTGTACTTACAGACATTCTTTTATCTTAATTAAAACTCCAGTTATCATTAAGTATTACGTAATTGCGTGGAGGTTTTAAAATAAGTAATTAGTAGTATTAAATAGAAAGTAGACCGGCACTGTCTGACCAACTACTGTCTGACACTACTCACTCTGCTATCCATTATACTATAATATGTATTTCAATCGTATTATTATTCCATCGTCGGTTTTCATATTTTTCTTCTTTCTCTCCTAAAAGAGGTTAATGAAAATTTGTACAATTTACTCGAACCTTCCATAGCAATCATTTATTTATTTATAATTGTATTCTTCAAAAGAATATGGAACACAAGACATATCATGTACGAGATCTAAATAGTAGAATCCAATCAATCTAACTTTAATGACCATAAAATTTATATACACTTAAGCTCTTCATAGCAAGAATTTATATATTTATAATTTTATTTATCAAAAGAATAAACAAAAAACAAAACATATAAAAGACCTGAATACTAGAAATCGATCATCTAACCATCTAGTCGAATGTAGCCATTTAAAAATATTTTTCAAAATTCTTCCATATATTAAGAATGAAATAATAAAATGTCTCTGTTGTCATACCATGTTCAAGGAAGAAGATCGTCGACGAAACGATCGTGACTCGTTTTCTCCGCTTCTTTTTATAAGCCCTTGCAAACGACTTGTCGGTACACAATTGATTAGTCTCTTGAATGCTTTAATTGGCCCAAGTGCCGCGAGTAGCGCAAGGACGCGCAGTCTTCTCGCCTAGCTCTATCGAGTAAAAATAATTTTCTAGTTAAAAGTCTGCGGGAATATAATTATTAGCGATCTAAAAATTAGCCGATTTTAATTTCTAATCATCTTTTTTCCGGAGCTACCATCGTCGGCATACATTAGAAGAACATTAAAGGCAGTTTACAATAGTTGCTGCACATATCACGAAATGTAAACGAATAAAAGATTGTTTGTCAAATTTATGCATTGTTAACAGTGCATCGTCATTATTTAAGCGCGCAAGGTTATACCTTATCGCGAAGTAATAAATTGCAGACGGAGATCCATATTGTTTAATTTGTTGCATTGATTCACCTTTTAATTCTCTTATGTATTTTATGCGCATTTTATTTCTGATTCATTCTTTCATCCAAAGGCATTCGTTTACTAATAAGATATAAAGTAATTAATTTTTTTCTTTGCAATATAAATTCTTTGAAGGTTTACATTATTATAATTGCGCTATAACAGGATAGTACTAAGAATTTAAGAAGAAGTTGTCTTCTAGTTAGTTGTTGTGTAACATGTTTATTCTGCTTTTTAAATTTTTGTTATATATTATAAAATCTATTTGTAAATTTTATTTCAACATTTATCATTCCGGTTTCTGTTTTCTTCTTGCTATTTTTTTTCTTTTTTCATTGTGAGACTCACAATTCTTAGTGCGTTAACGTATAATTCTATAATTTCTCCAAATACAGTAAACAATTTTGAAGTTACCGATTCACATGGCGCAAAATTATAGAAAAGTAGCTTAAAAATCTACCTGATGATTTTCTATGTATCTTTTTATTTGAAGAAAGATTGTAACATACGCAAAACGTATAAATAAGCCTCAGACTAATTTATCGCGAAAGTACAATAAACAGCTTAGCTTGTTGGTCGTTTAGTACCATTTTTAAAACACTACAAAATGATAACATATTCTAAATATAAAAGAAGACGCAACAGTAAGGCATTCCGGAAGATAATAAAATAAGAAAATAATTTATTTGTGACGCATCATTTATTCGTTTACACCGATACTCAATATGTACCTTGATAGTATAACCATATTTGAACAAACCGTACAACACGTGTTCTATACATATATAAATACCATGCTATTAAATTGCGACACTATGCGTCCAAGAATTAAAAATTTCTCTTGTGATGAATTATCTATTAATTGTCAACTTATTCTTTTTATCCCCAAAATACGATAATTTCTATAATTATATAGATTCTATATACACAATAATTAGTTTTATATATATACAGGGTCCGACCGAATCACATGTAAAAGCGGGCACGACGTGATTCCTTGTGGATGAATAAGAAAAAAATATAGAATAAAATTTTTTTATTCTCGACTGAGTTATCGTGAAAATGTAGTTTGAAAATTTATCAAGTATACTTGATCGTGACTAATTCTGGACTGGACAGGACTAAATAATCGGTAGGAAATTATTCTACATGCAAAAAGAGGTCGAAAATGTAGAATAAAATCTTTCCGTTTAAGGCTTTATTTCCAAGAAAATAGAGTTTAAACATGTTTAGTTAAGAATCGGCCTAATATGCGCGTATGATAAATTTCCAAATTTAACTTTCTCTGAAATAAAGCCTCTTTTCACACGTAGAAAGACCTCCCGTCGATTATTTAATCTTTTCTGATCCGGAATTAGCCATGTTCAAATATACTTGATAAATTTTCAAACTCGATTTTCTCGAAAACTAAACCAAAGATGAAAAACTTTTGGTCTATATATTTTTCTTATTCTTCTACAACAAATCACCTTTCACATCATCAAAATCATTTTTTACAGATTATTCGATCGGTTCCTGTATATTTCTAACGTATTGGAAATCGATTAAAAATTTTTATATTCAGATAAAACATCTATTGGATCTTTTGAAGATCATAATCTATAAAATTTAGCTAGCTAAAGCTATGAAATTTACAGACAATCTTCTTTTTATGATATCTAAATAGGATCCACAATACTTATAATAAGATTAATCTCGATGCATACACAACTCTTCGATTGTTAACAACTCTAACCAATATCAACCAATATGCAAATATTAACTGGAAGAAGCTAATTTACAGTAAATATTAGCCTAAAAACCTTAAATTGCACCAAATATTAACGCCAAACACAAAACCTCCTCATCAGAAACCAAGATCTTCGTTATCAGCTTAAACATCAACCTTCCGTTTATCGTAACATAATCAATTGAAATTTACGACGGTCAGTCGTAAGTCGTAAGCCACTAAATCAACTTACCAGTTACGTCATAGTGATGTCTCGTATCCTCAACCTAACGATCATGCGTCATACTCTACCAGCGGATTTGGCGATCGTCCCTCCTGGATGTTCGTTTCGCGATAATATCTAATAAACGAGCCATTTACAAGCTAAAATGGATTATCTTCACATTTCGAAATTTTCGAAATTCTAGTACCAAAGCACTCGATTGATATAATTTCATCAATTTCCTCTTTTTTGTTCCGCGGTATTAATTTGGCTCAAATAAACGACTCAAATATTTGCGAGCTCGTGACGCGCGAACCATTGAAACTCGTAAGATACTTTGAGAATATAAAAATTGGCAAAACTCGGTTTTGCTTCAAATGGCACGAATTTTATTCGTGCTTTTCCGAGAGCAAATAGTAAGAATAACGATTTCAATGAAACACAACTGTGGAGAGAGCACACGATGTTACACACGATCTCGCACGACTGTGTACACGACTTTAAAGATCCCACGTCGGATATATAAATGTCGCACGATTTGCCAGACGATGGTCTTAAACGATCTGCTGGCGTCGCAGATCGCACGCGTTCCGCTAGATCTGGCTAGATCCGCGTGCATTAGATATACTTATACATAAAGAGAGAGATAAACGCGTTTGTCATTGGTTCCGAGAGCTCTTGGTGCTGGACGAGGTGAAGAAGAGGAAGAGACAGGAAGAAAGGGATGACTACGAAAAATTTGGAAAGGATGCTCAGGCTCGCTAACTTGTCGCGGGTCGGTTTTTTACGGTATTGAATATGGTTTTAAGTGGATCGAGTGGAGCTAGCTATTTTCAGAATAGTTTATGAATTCTTCCTTCTCCATTTTATTTAAAATTCTATAGAATTTAAGTTGCAGTTGATGAAATGGAAGATAATTCGTCTTTTTTCTGTTCTAATCTAGTCTATTTTGGATTTTCTAGTATTTGAATTGTAGTTGGTGAAATGAAAGATATGTAATTCCTTTTATTTTTCAATACTGTAGGGTTTTATTTTCATCCGTTAATATCGATGAGGATGTTTTATTATATTTTTATCATGTTATAAGGTGTGTCCTTTATGATTTAACGTGGATGAAACGGAAGCTATTTTACTGCGGTTTGGATTCTACAGAATCTAACTTTCATAATTTAAAATTGAAGGTATTTCATCGTATATTGGGTTCTACAGGATTCGTCTTTTATAATATATGGTAAATTATAGATTTTGATAGAATTGTAGAGATTGATAAAATGTAGAATATTTGATCGCATTAAACTTTCCTTCATTGTCCTTGAAACAGCGACTCATTTTACGACCTTATTTCTCGGTCGATTTTATGATACTTCGTCAGTTCAATGAAATAGTTTCATAAAATAGAATCTTATAAAAATTTACGACTCATCTTGATAATATAAATCGTTAGAGTTCTTATTCCCAGAACACATATCTCTAATAACTGTCTTGCAGCGACATCAGCAACGTCACATACGAAACAAAAGTTCTTAGAGCATAGGACATCAATTATTTAGTATTTTTCAAAATCAAGATCTCTCAATGACTTTCTGTCCGAACTGTTTGTTTCTATTGCTCTCCTATTTTTATTTTTACTTCGTATCTTTATTATCGAGCACTCTGCAATCGTGATAATTTCTATCCACACGACACTCCAGTATTTTCATAAATATTCACGTTTCCTCTTATCAACGCGATTCGATAAAAGAAGAATTATAGGTCAAAGACATCATACTAATATTTGGACAAATGGCCAAACGCTTAAAAATATCAATATCTCAAACAGCCACAGTCTTTGTTTTTGAAAATAAAGAAAGGAATCTCGTAGATTTTCCACGTATTTATCCATAGTAAGCTTTATCTTGGAGTATCGTCGAAGCACGTTGAGGAAAGAATGCCATGCGGAAGGCCAAAGACGATCGTGTCAAGATCGCGACACATCATTTTCGAATCAGTATCGAGGAGGAAGAGGATGAAGAAAACAAAGAAGCGGAAGATGCAGCCAGAGAAACCGACAGAAGATTCTCCATTACGATCGAAGCGGATTCTGGAATAGTCGCGTCGCAAGAGTCACAAGCGCAAGACCTTCCAATCAAAGAAGAAGAACGTTTGTTTGCAAACGACCAAACAGTCAATGAAATTTTATCAGAAGAATTTGTAGAAAGAACTTGGAATGAGCAGGAAAAGAAAGCACAAAGCTTCGAATCCAAGTCGTCGAAAAATTCTAGTGACTCAAAGAGACGATCTTCAAAAGGATCAGTCAGCCGACAACAAATTTTGTCAGAGAAATTTCTCGATAGAACTTTGAATGAACAGGGAAGAGAGGTACAAGGCTTCGAGTTCAAAACTTCGAAAGATTCTGATGGATCAGCTAGTGGACTTTCCAAAGAAATTGGTTCGAGAGAATCGATTAGCCAGAGAAAGAGGATCGATAAATTCGCAAACAATGAAAATTTGTCGGATGATTCGCAAAACTGCGGGAAGATTGAAAAGACGCAAAGCGATAATTTGGAAAGTGAAACACGATTCTCGGTTGCTTCCAGCAAAGTTCCTAACGAAAATTATGAAATCTCCGCTTCCGGAACCTCGGCACGATCGATCAGCCCGGACCAAAACTTTGGCATTCTCTGTTCGAAGTTCAAGTATATCATCGACGAAAGTTCCTACGAGAATGTAGATTTGACAAAGAAATTGGAGCGCGGTTCGACCTCGAGTTTCCTTCCTTTCGAAACATCGAATTCTTCAGAGCTTAAACGCCATAAATCTCTTTCTTCCTACGAAACCTCTAAATCTTCCAGTTTAAATACTTTCATGCAACGCAAGAGGAGTCTTCAAGATCCTACAGACGTAACATTGCAAAATTTACGATTACTCGATCAACCAAGAGAAAGAGTACAATCGGTGACAGCTGCCGAAATCCAGGAGACCACGCAGATTCTTACTCATCCAAATATCGAATCCATTAAAACAGTTCCTCCCTCGACAATCTCTGTCTCTCCTCTTCTAATCAGACGTTATTACAAAGTCATGTCCGCATTTCCCAATAATTCCTCTAGTCTAGAAAACACCTATCCATCCAAAACGTTAGAAGATCCTCTTCAAACTCGACAAGACTCTATTAAGACTCCGAAAAATGATGTAAATCGTACAAATTCGGAAGAAGAAGGCAATCAGAGGAATACGCAAAGAAGATTGACATTGCCTGCTATGAACATAGATCTGGATTCGAGAGAAACACCAGGAACTGCCAGCTATCAAAATGTTTTATCAGGAACCAGCGTTAATCCTATTAGAAGGTCCAGCATAGCGAATGCTGCGATTTGTTCGAGTTTAGCTCCCAGCTTGGCCAGTGCTTATCCAGGTGTTCCAAACTGTTTGTTGCCCACGTCGAATGGAAACGAACTGTCGAACATTTCGACTATCAGCGAGCAGATAGCAGGAAGAAGCGGAGTAACCGGGTTGAAGATGAAGCTACCATTCCTTCGACTTCATATACCTGCGTCGCAACCAATTTCAGGCGAGGAAGAAGGCGAAGAGGAGGATCCGAATCATCATTCGCATTATCATCACCATCACCATCATCATCACCACGTGTTCCCGTATTTTCATGTACCCACCTTCACGTTCACCGCGCCAGCCACCGATGGTGAACCTGGCCGAAAGTTCAACTTTGGAATTCGCAGACACTCGCAAACGGTTAGTCGCTGTCTTAGATCGCCGTTTTACTCTGGTTCTCTTTTCGAGTGTTTTTACTTGGCAAGAGGAACCGCTTCCATTAATAAGAAGTTGTGTGATCGTAGACTTTTTCAAGATTAGATCAGCTGGTTTTACTTTTTGAATGTTTTTATCAAGAAAGAGGAACCGCTTTTATTAATAAGAAGCTGTTTCAGCACTTTCTTGGCGTTTTAACATTTGTGCTTACTACTGTGTATGACATTAATCCATCTTATTTGAAAATCTAGTTTGTTTAAAAGAAGGAAAAGCTTTTTAACGATTTTAAAGCAATGACACAAATGGAAATGCGACACGAACGCTTGAAAAAAAGATGCCAGGATGGATTCGACGTTGAACAATGTTTGAAAGAGGGATTACAGTGAACGTATTTGCTGCATCTCTGATATCTCTGTATATTCTGATCGAATCACATGTTCCACGTCTTTTACGGTGAATGAAAATATCATGGACGAATACTTGGATGTTTTTTTATAAATATTTAATGTAGGAGATTTAACAAAATATTGTGCTTGATCGAGTCGTCTCTTTTAATACTTAGATTTAAGTATAAATAAAAAATATTTTATTTTTAGACGTTTCTTATATTTTTTTATTGCCAATTATTCTGTTTTTCTTTTTTGACGCTTCTTCTTAATTAAATTCAGAAGAAATATTTAATCGTTGGCTACAGATTACCTAAAGCATTCATTGAAATAAAATAATTGAACAGGAATAAAATATTCCAGTGGCACTGATGCTCATATTAGATCGTGAAATTTCAAGGAAAGATACTTAAACAATGTCACGGTCAATGGTCATTAATCATTGTTCCTGGTAGTAGTGTTTGGTATTTTTGAATGGCTTGTAATCTCGTTAACTCTATTACTCGTCGTTGTATCGCTCATTTCAAACTTTTGGCACAGTAATGAACATAAATTTCTTGTCACATCTTTGATGAAGTGATAATTAGTGACCATTGCGTGATTACGATTTATGTTTCGTTTTATCGAAGTTTTTCAAACGTTCTCGTTACATTTAACCAGTTTAACAGCATTTGTTTGAAAATTTTGCAATTTATGCTTGTCGCAAGCTAGAAATTAAGAATTTAAAGAAAGATTACAATTTTGAAATCTTAGTATCTACTTAAGAAATTCTTTGATAAAAAAATTTCGAAGTAAAGAACATAACTATTCATATTTATAGGATTAATTCTAGATTAATTATGAAATTAATAAGTGGTTCAATATAGGCACAAGTGGAGAAGTAATACCACACTTTTATACTGTATATATTTACAAGGTTTCGTTTAATTTATTATCCTTGCTCGTTTAATTTATTATAGCCAATTCAGATAAAACGCAAGTCAAGGTCTAATACTACTATAAAGATTTAGATAGCAACTACGATAGAACTCCATTTATTGCAGCGAAATTTTAGTTAGTACTCAATTAACTAAATTTCTGCTGGTTAAATTTACTTATCCGAACGTGAACTTCTATTATGTGAACGAAAAATAATATTTGTCCTCCGACAAGTTCACATAAATGGAATTCTACTGTATTGTAGAACTAATATATTAACCAGGATCTCAAACTTCTCAAGCTTTTGGACAGTAAAAGAGCAAATATTTCGGAGATGATTTTTCTTTATTTTTAATTTTTTTTGTTTTTTAATTATGCGAATAGATATTTGGTTCAATAGCACGCAAGTTGTAAAATATAAGTTGTATAACAGGATTTCGTTGAACTCGGTTAAAATCGATCTCGCCGGTACGTATTCATAACGATATCACATTCGTCCGTGAGTAAACGGAATTAACATTGAGAACATGATTTAAAACACAAGACACGGTGTTTTATCAGGGTAGATGGATCCAATACTGGTCTGCGTTCGGACGATCAAGGTGATTCGCATGGATTGATCAAACTTATGTGTGAATGGAAATGTACGTGTACGTATTTTACCAAAGCCGCATTAACAGCTTATTATTTTTACTATTTTAAAAAAGTTAAACAATTTTTTTGAAGTCCCGGCTTTTAAGGTGTTGTTATATAAATTTTCTTTTCATCACCATTTCATGAATATTAACATTCGACTGTTGCGAAAAAATAATTACTTCGAATCTATTTTCGACCAGAAAGCAACTCATCGCTGATAATATTATTAATCTTATCAAGGCTTCAAATGTTAATTCGTTTTCATGGCGTATTAACAGCGCAGTTAACAGCCTTGCAAACAAGCTTCAGGTTTGATGTATACATCTACTATGTTTCTCACACGCAGAAGATGCTAATTCCCTGCAAAAATACAATTTGTGCGCTTCAATTTTTGAAAATTTTATTGCTAGGTAAATATTTAACATAAAATACATAAATAAATCTAAATTAATAGATATATGTATCAGGATATTTTTAAGATATTTTTGTTGAAATTTTATTTCTATCCCGGAGCAAAGATTTGAGATTTTACATGATTGTCGTCTAATACTATTGTGCAACGACGTTCGTGGTTCCATTTGTATCTTATCCTTTCTACTTGCGTTTCAATTTCCACCGGTTCTGATTCATTCGTTATCGCTGACCCATATTCTATTGTGCTCCTCTGAAATATGTACAAGCTCTCGTATACCTGCCGCGCCCATGAATCGCGAAAATTATTTACAACCTCATGTTTTCTCTAATCGGACAATGGAAACATTTTCCACGATTTCTGCTCTAAATGAAAGTATCCCTAATTGGCCTAAAAACTTCTCAATTTGTGTGATTTTCTTTCTTGGCATAGAAAGCTCAAAAAATTAGGGAATTTGAATATATTTTAAAATACATGTTAAAAATATACTGAAGCTATTTATGTTAAAAATACTAGATTATAATATCTAAAATACTAAATTGTATTATTTCTACTTGGCGCTTCAAAGAGATGTTCTCGTTAAATTTTTACTCGGGTAATTGATTTGGTCGAACCATTGCTTCTATTTGCTTCTTAAAAAAAACTATGTTAACTGTGTCGTGTAAATTATTATGTATTTAGCATTTGATCTTGTGTCAAGTGTTAATTGTTCCATATTTTGCACAATTTAGAGGCAAATTAGTACAGTTACGAAATTCGTAAGACACGGTATATTTTTATGACAACAGTTTGGATTGGAATATTTAACATTGATTTATTGAAAATTAATTTAAATATTTTATTAAAAATAAATTTATAATTAATAAAATTATATATTTTAAACTTGAAATTGTTGTGAGCATTTATAAACCAACAGTATTGATCGGGAATTGATATTAAATTTAAGTAACAGTGTAGATATAACATTTAAATATCAAGTATCTAATTTTCTATATTTTTAGAAGAAGGAGAAAGGTAGTAAATATATTATATATTAAATATAAATGTCACACGCAAATTATCCAAGTATCGATTTCCGCAGACTGTTTCCTCACTTATTACTTATGCAGCAGTTAATTCGCTACGCTCTGAGGCTTTCTATTGGCGAATAAAAACGTGACAGTTCAGTCTCAAATGATCGTTTACTCATTTTTAACGAGTTGATACTTTTTTCACAGACCTTGCATCGGACTGACTCGATGGTATCACTCTGCTACCGATCTCTCGCCAGCTATATCACAGACGATAATCTCGCTGGTCTTCAAAGCTTCCTCGAAAACAAACGAGTACTGATCGATGACCGAGACGAGGTAACATTATTAAAATAACCACTTCAATTTGGATTAAGATATTTTTTAATTCCATCAGCTTTTATTCCATGGAGAAACGTATCCCCCCTGTTGGAAATATTATATTGAAAATGTTCATGAATTAAAGACATCTCCGTTGAATATGTCATTCTTTATAAATATACAATTCCATTTTAAAAAAG
Organism: Bombus confusus; assembly: GCA_014737475.1. Taxonomy (NCBI): domain Eukaryota; kingdom Metazoa; phylum Arthropoda; class Insecta; order Hymenoptera; family Apidae; genus Bombus; species Bombus confusus. The sequence goes on along the minus strand of JACXIV010000026.1, from coordinate 3,611,153 downwards.
ATTGAAATTTGAAGGAAAAATCATCGAGAGGAAAATTTTTCTTACGTTATTTTATCCATGTGTCTAGACAGTTTAACTCTGTCTTGAATTTTTCCACGAATTTGTGAGAATTTAAAAAAACACAAATGATCTTGAAATCTCAAGGAAAATTTGTGTTGTTTTATGCGCGTGTTTGTATAGTTCGACTCTGTTCTGAATTTGTTTTTCCATATTTCTGTGAAGATAAGATCTCGTTAAAAGTAATCTCAATCGAAACTTTCTTAATATCATGTTTTTCATCCCTTTTAATGATTTAACTCTTCCTTTAATTATTCTAATTTTGGAAGGTTTTTAATAATTTTTTAATAGATTCGACTTTGCCTATAATCAAATACTAAATAGTTGATTTTTCTGTTCTTACAATAGAATGGTAGCACAGCTCTCTTCCTTGCAGCAACTAAGGGGAAGATACACTTTGTACGAGAGCTTATCAATCATGGAGCAGATGTTAATGCAGAGGACGCAGTTAGTATTACGTGTTATATGATCTGTTGAATTTTATATGTCTTTTTCCTGCCTATCGTATAAACAATTTAATTTTTTTCAGGACAATTGGACGGCATTATTGTGTGCGGCCAAGGAAGGGCACACAGATGTGTGTCTTGAATTACTCGAACATGGCGCCGATTTGGAGCACAGAGACATGGTAAGGTCACTAATTCTTTAATATATTTTTATTAGTTATAAAGTGAGAGCAATTTCTCAATATCTATAAATAAAATTTTTACATATGGAGAAAGATAGCGAGTAAAGTTTATTTAAAATTTTTGGAAATTAAAAAATTTATTTCTTTTGAAGATTTTCCTTTTGAAGATATTGCTTTCTAAGTACTTCAAGTACACGGATCCCTTTCTTATTCATCTATTAATTTCCTACACTCTATTTCATTTTCACACTTTACAACATTTCTCTGCCATTAATTATATTTATATGTTCTAATTTCATGTTTTAAAGTTTCTCTAAAGTTTCATTTCGTTACGAATGAAATATTTAATAATCATAAGGAAATAGTAAGAAGAGGGAATGATCTATTTTTAGGGAGGGTGGACTGCACTTATGTGGGCGACGTATAAGGGTAGGTCGCCGACGGTGATGATGTTACTAGCACGAGAAGCTGACGTCAATGCACATGGAAATTTTCACATATCTTCGTTGTTATGGGCCGCAGGCAGGGGTTACCCCGACATTGTTAAGGATCTTATTGCTCATGGTGCTAAAGTCAATGTCGGTGACAAGGTAATCTATATTCACCTTCTTCTAAGTTCACGTACGATGTATTAACTAAAAACAGGAAAATCGATGCTGCGACTTATATTGTCGGAGAAGTGTGTGTTAATGCATTTTTTCAATTTTTAGTATGGTACTACAGCGTTAGTGTGGGCGTCGCGTAAAGGCCACGTAGAAATTGTAGATACTCTTTTAAAAGCTGGTGCTAATGTCGATACTGCTGGCATGGTAAGACTTTAGTTTTATATAAATAGTAATTAGACTACAGATTTTTATGCACTTGCAAAGAAAAAATTACAGATCAGTTATATGAACTTTTGGTTGCTTTACATTTCTAAAGTAATCTCACCGTGTCTTTCTCTCCCCTCTCTCTCAATGAAATTTTTAAATAATTAATAAACCTTTGTACTGCAGTACTCGTGGACAGCTCTTCTAGTGGCCACTCTTGGGAATCACGTGGAAGTGGTGCTACTTCTTTTAGAACATAAACCAAACGTAAACGCGTTAGATAAAGACGGGTGCACAGCTCTGGCAATAGCTTGCCGAGAGGGGCATCATGAAATAGCAAATGCTCTTTTGAATGCTGGAGCTTATGTGAACATTCAAGATAGAGCTGGTGATACAAATTTAATTCATGCTGTGAAAGGTGGTCATAGAGGCGTGGTTGAATCTCTTTTAAAAAAGTATGCTGATGTCGATATTGCCGGCAAGGTACAAATATCAATCATATATTACTTTATGTATTTAATTTTTACACAAATAAAATTACTTACCTTTAAGTGTAAAATACTTTTCGTTTATCTTTGTGTCCAAAACGACTTTATTATTTTTGGCGATCAGGACAACCATTCAAATTTTATAAATATTTTAGGATAAGAAAACTGCAACCTACATAGCAGTCGAAAAAGGCAATATTTCAGTATTGAAGCTGTTATTAAATGCAAACCCAGATTTAGAAATTGCAACAAAAGATGGTGATACTCCATTATTAAGGGCAGTTCGGTCGCGAAACGCTGAAATCGTGCAGATATTGCTAGACAAAAAAGCTAAAGTATCAGCCACCGATAAAAAAGGTGATACTGTACTGCATATAGCTATGCGAGCTAGATCAAAAGCCATCGTTGAGATACTTTTGAGAAATCCCAAAAATAGTCAACTACTGTACCGTCCAAATAGACAAGGAGAGACCCCTTATAATATCGACATCAATCATCCAAAGACCATTCTTGGACAAATATTTGGTGCACGTAAGTCATTAATCAATAAGATAAATAAAGCCAATAGTACATAATATAGTTCCTCTTTTCTTTCTTTTTTGTTTTCGATCAACTGATTATAACTGAATATTCATTTTAGGACGTCTTAATACCAATGAAGATAATGAAAATATGCTCGGTTATGATTTGTACAGTAGTGCGTTAGCGGATATCCTCAGTGAACCATCTCTTTCAACGCCTATAACTGTTGGTCTTTACGCGAAGTGGGGTTCAGGAAAATCATTTTTGTTAAATAAATTAAGAGGTAATATTTACAATGATTTACAAATGCAACAACTAAATTAAAAATTGCATAAAATGCTTATATGCTGGTAATAATTTTTTCAGAGGAAATGAAAAATTTTGCTCGCCAATGGATGGACCCAGTATTCCAATTTTCTTTCCTATTATTCGTAGTAGTAACTCATGTATCTTTGTTAGTGGGTATCACAATAGGTCTTGCCCTCCAATCATGGATTGTTGGGCTTGCGTGTGGTATAAGTCTTATATTTTTTACGTACACTTTTTTGATACTTGTCTGGTATGCTAACAAAAGGTAAGATTGCAAGACTGAAAATATATACTCCTATATACTCTATGTATTTTCATAGTATTCAATTATGAAATATTTAAATCGTAGATATGATTGGTACTGGCCATACAATTTCACGGTAGCTCTGACTACAAAATTAAATTCATTGAAACTGCTTTTACAAGTAATTTTTTGTCATCCTCCTGGTGGTCGAGTTCACGATGATATCACTGTCCAGCCCATAAAGTTCTATTTCACTGACCAGACCCGAGTCGGCACAACTGCTGCTGGAGAGAACGCAGTAGTACAAATGGTAGGATCGCTTTATGATTCCATTGAGAATGAGTTTGGTTCTTTATCTACGCGACTCTACAGAGCATTCAGACCAAAACCAGATAAATCAACGACAACATGGAAATGGAGACATCTTTGTTGTTTACCATATATAGTTATATTCGAATTCTGCTTTTGCAGTTTACTCGTTGGTATCTCTGTACTTACGGTCTACCTCATCGATATTTCTAGCAGCGAGTTAGTATACAATTTCTCAGAAAAACTATAAAATCAAAATTGTTATAATTAATTATTTCTTTTGATTTTTAATATTACAGGCCAACAATAGAAAGAGTTACGTCACACATTATTATGATAACCGTTGCCTTAATACTGGCTGTTAGTGTAATAGCAAACTTATATACATGGAGTCGAACGTTGAAAGCACTTGTTTTCTCTCAAAGACGGCACCTACAGCGCAGCATTTCTAAGTTAGAGACTTTAAAAAGCGAAGGTTTCATACAAACGCTAAGAAGCGAAGTCAGTTTAATGACCGAGATGGTATATTACATATTAATTGAATAATTAAATAATGTATTTTCACCAAACTGTTCTTTGTACTTAACGAAATTTTTGTAAAAAATAAAACAGGTTAAATGCCTAGATAGTTTTATGGCGCAACAAAGCAGATTAGTGATAATTGTGGATGGTCTGGATAGTTGTGAACAAGATAAAGTGTTGTTAGTTTTAGATGCTATACAAGCACTATTCAGTGATAATGGCTATCCATTTGTTGTTATATTAGCAATCGATCCACATATTATTGCCAAGGTATCTCAAAATGTTTCATTATCTTTTCATGGAAAGCATGATCTGTGATCTAGTCTTTTACATGATATAAAATTTTGTTTCTCACATTCAGGCAGTGGAAGTCAATAGTAGAAGATTATTCACAGAGTCTAATATCGGAGGGCACGATTACTTACGTAATATGGTGCATCTTCCATTTTATTTGCAAAACAGTGGTTTGCGAAAGGTAAAAGTAGCTCAACAAACTGCCCAACATAGTAGAAAAACTACGTGGACCGAAGCCGAGGAAAGTGTAAATTACACCGCAACTAGTACAATGCATCACTCTGTTTCTAACAGAAGACTTAGCACAGAGTCTGCTATAATGAACAGCAATGAAAAGTTGAAACCACAAAGCAGAAAAGGCAGTAGAAAATTACGATTAAGCGAGTCAATCGCAAGTAGCATCGGTAGCAATTTAAATCGATTGGGCGGTGCACAGGATCTCAATAAAATGCTTCTCACTGACGATTACTTTAGTGATGTGAATCCTCGTAGTATGAGAAGATTAATGAATGTTGTTTATGTCACTGGTAATAAAAACAACTAATCTCTGAGGCACTCATTTCTATGCGTCCTGCTTGTTTCTAATATATTATATGCCTCTTTTTAGGAAGATTATTAAAAGCATTCCAAATTGATTTCAACTGGTATCATTTAGCTAGTTGGATCAATATTACCGAACAATGGCCATTTAGGACGTCTTGGTTGATTCTTCATTACGATATGTATGAAGATAGTTTAGATGATTCCATGTCGTTGAAAAGTCTTTATGATAAGTATGTCTTTTTCGAATAAATGCTTTGTATCTTTTTAATAGCCAGTTTGTATTTAATGTTTCTTTTCAAATCATTAGGATACGACCCCAAATCCCGGTACTTAAAGAAGTTCAACCTCTGTTAGAAATGGATAGAGATGAACGGAAACTAGATATTTTCCTGACGTTTCATCGTTCGAGTTTACTTGTTAGCGATATGAAAATATTCTTGCCATTCACAATAAATCTCGATCCTTATATTAAGAAAAAAATAAAAGAAGAGCAACAGAGTATGGAAGAAGAATCAGGATTACTTGGTCCATATAAACAGTATAGTCCTTGGACTTTACCTAGTAATACACATGAATCCTGGAGTGCAAATAAAAGTGGTTTATCAAATCGAACAATGAAACTTGTTAAAACACCAAGTCTACAAGGACATGTACCGGTGCCATCAACATCATGGGTACAACCGTGTATGCAGCCAACATTCGATTGGCAGACTCCATCATGGCAAGTACTTCCCATGGAACCGGCGGTTAAACCACTCTCTGCAACTACAACGTTACCGGTATATAACATAATATTATAATGATACTATGATTATTATTACTATAATATCGTTAAATAATTTTCTTTTTCTTAGTCCGAGATTTTGGAGATAAGACTATCATCTTTAACAGTAAATGGAATTTGCGACCTTATTGATAGGATTGACAGTATAAATCCTAATCAAGCACCGCAGTACAAACAAGTTATTAAAGAGAATAACATTAATGGTAGAGTTTTATTACATTGTGATTTACAGGAGTTGAAAAAGGTAAGCATTGCTTCCATAATTTTAACTGACAAGTATTATGCAGTCAATAATAATTCTTTACTTGTAGGTTCTAAAAATGGCTTTCGGAGATTGGGAATTGTTTCGTATGGTGATTGTGTCGCTTAGAGAATTAGAAGTTTCATCATTTAGCACACAAGAAGAAGGTTCACGAAGTGTTCGATTCACCGTAGGATCGGAACAAATTCAACGAAAAGGAGGAGGTACGTATATCGATTATTTATATAAATTGTAATATATTATAAAAGCATAAAACATCAAATGTATATAAAAACCGTCTTATTATTTAAGATCATGCTTTACAAAATACTTCGATACGTGTGTCGGCACATGTAGAAAAAGACAAGGGAACATCGAGAACCGATGGTCCTAGGCGAGATCAGACTAAACAATCTATTATGGAAAAACAAGTAAGCTTCTTTACTCTATAGGAATAAAATCGTAGAAATATGTTTATTCTAACAATTAATTAATCAATTAATTAAGTATTGTTCTCATTACAATCGTGCTCGGTTTTAGTTCCAGGTAAGCGGAATCGTATTTAACATTTCATATTAATTCCTTTTTTATTCCTATTAATTCCAAAAAACACATGAATGACTATTACAAGTTTAATACTAAAATATCAAATAGCAAAACAAGTAATTAAATTTTTCAGGTGACTTTAGAAGAACAAATGATATGTGGTGCATTACAAACTTTAAATGAAGAAGCGTGTGAAGATGTATTAGATGTACCATCTTCTGCGGTGGTACCATCAGACTCACTCGCAGGTGAGCCCTCTCCCCTACCACTTTCACTGCCTCTGGTTATAGTTCAAGAACCACCGCAACCAGACCAAAAGTGTGACACCGTACTAGAATACAGTACAAATTTTTAATGAATTTAAATCAGATATAGCTGTGTATCTCGATCATGTATCATATGTGTACAGCATCGATATGACCTCATCGCATTCGAAGATGGTTATACAAAACTTATCATCCGCAATGTTTCAGTTCCCTCGGAAAATTTGGTCAATATAACCGTTGTTTAAATGTTTTTTACCACCCATATTCATGCGTAGATGAAATCGTAGCAGTATTATGAACAGATAGGTGTACCTACGTACAACGGATAGTCAATAAAAATCTAATTTATTTATATACATACATATTTTAAGTATAATATATATGATAGAAATTAAAAGAATTATTATCACCTTCATCCTACTCTTGACTCTACATGTGTCAAATTTTTGAAAATGTGCCAACGTGTTACGAGAGACTGGGTTGCTATAATTAAATAATATAAAATGAATGTCTGTGTTAAAAAGAGAAAAATGTCATTAATTGTAATGTATTATTACTATTATTACGGTAGTGATTTGGATGTATGCGTTATCATAGACATAGGGAAAATATCATTTTCGTATAGTAATTTAGTACATTAATGGTATAGCTTGCGAAAAAGAAAACTGTGTCATTTTGTATTTCTAAAATTATGGAAAATACTCTATGTATTCCTGTCTTAAATAATATGATGCTAATGCTTAGTATTCATACATTCAGAATACTGTATTTTTCCATAATGAACACATTTGTGAAACAGGCTGTGATAATTAGTTGTTACTGTCATTGAATGTTATACGAATATACTTCTTTTTGGGATGTTTATGCTGATAGATCTTGTATATTTAGAAAGATAAGCTTCTACAAGAAAACATTTTATATACCAAAGTAAAGACTATCATTATATTTTCTTCTTTATTCGTGTGTTCTTTAGTACTGTATGTACAATTATCCTAACTGAATTGTTGGATAATTATATTATAAATGCGAATGGCAATAAAACTCTGTTGGAAACTTGAAGTGATATTATCTTTCTTAGACTAGATCTATAAGCTTATCGAGTGCTTAATTTTATATCGTTATTCAAAATCACAACAATATTACGAACAATTAAAGCATCTCATAAAAAAAAATTAATTTAATAACTAATCGTCTTTCATTTAGGAATCCTCTTTTATAATGCTTAATGTTTTATCATTCGCTGCTTAACGGATGAGATTTCAACTTACATTTAATGCATTTCGTGCGACCAAAAAGGAAAAATTGGATAATATGAAGATTTGTTTTAGGATCCATTTCGACGGCCCCTCAAGATACAGATTACGTGATTCTTCAATCTAATCCACTTCTACACTGGGTGCCAGTCAATGATGAACCACAGACGTCAGACGACAGCTCGTTCGAATCGACAGTACATCTTCAACGTACAAACTCTCAACGTAGTATTACATCTCAACTTAGCACTAGATCGGCTTGTTCGTTCGGACGTAAAGAGCTAAGAAAGAGTGGAGGCAATTCTATCACTAGTAGACCAGCGTCGCTTTTTGTGTCTCCTCCGCCTTCTCCCAGACCTGCCTTCAGATCCAAGTCAACAGATGAAAACTATGTAGCTAATAATATACCCATGAAATCGGCTATCTCTACACCTATGAAGAAACGATGTTCAACGTCGACCTTAAACGACGAGATAATTTTATCGGTCCCTGTTCCAAACTCCAGCTTGGAAAAGTTAAGCAAACTGAAAGATCGTCTTATGGGGACCTTACCTGTCTCGCCTGCTCCAGGAGAGAGCGAGGATGAGTCCACGCCGTTAGTTTCCGAATTATCAACTCCAACTCACTCGCAATCCGATAGCGTGTTTAAACACGACTGCAGCGAGGAGAACAGTAGCTCGATTTCCTCGAATAAAAGTTTACCACGTGATGGAGAACGATCCATTGACGTTGTTGATTATTCCGACACTGTTAGTTTAATGGTACGGGAAGCTTCACAAGTGCGGTTCCTATCGCGTCAAGACGCCGAGGAATGGGACAATCCCGAAACACCTGTTTGATATCATCTGCTACACAGCTGTTAGTCAGTCTCCTTAATATGCAGTAACGCATGATAAAAGAACTTTAAATGAAATGGTACTTATATCGGGGCTTGTGATATATATTTTCAAAGAGAGAGATAGTCAGAGCAGCAAATTGAAAAATTCACACACTTTGTACATAGCAAATAGAAAATATTGAACCTTTTAGATAAAGCGTTCGAAGCTGTACATGTATCAGAGCGATAATATTAGACAAAGAGAGAATGCCTTTTATGCAACATATGTACGGTATGTTTGAGTTCATTGTTGCAGAAGATACGTCTGATCATCGCACTCTAACATTCCTTGATACTAATTTTAATGCATTTAACGAGACGCTAGCGTATCAGCTGTTTCTTTTCAAAGAAGTGACACTGAAACAGAAAACATTTCTTTTATCATATTGTAAACATATGCTGCATGATTAATTCAAGTCAATTCATGAAAGCAGTAATGAAACTGGACAAGTTATATGTACAAAAAAATAAATTATATTTAATAAATCCTAATTGTCTCATATCGGATGGTATTGATTTTAAATATTAGTATTAAATGTCAAATATATTATAACAGGTAAATAAATATTACAGATTTATACGACGGTGGATATCATAAAATCAACAAGATATTTTATGATAGCAAATATCTGTATTACTAAGATACCCCTTTTCGCATAGCTTTCATTATCACGCACTTAAATATAAAATTATAGAGTAGATCTTTGAAGCTAGGTAACAAAAAATTGTTAATTATTATTCTCTAATTTCTAAAAGACTATTGGTACTATATCACGTGTGTATATATATATATATATATATATATATTACCTTAATTTTTATTATTTCAGTACTTAAATTTTTATTGAAAATTTTTTTGTGAAGTTGTACTAGACGTTACGTACGTTGTCACAATCCTAATGAATTTTTATTGTAAACCGTGTCTTGCAAAGTTACAAACGGGGTATTATTATTTTAACATTATTTTTAATAATGTTTCAATGCCTAGTTTATAAAATACGTAGGAAATGAATAAATACATCTTTGAGAAATTTACAACACAACATTTTAATAATACTTTTTTATTACAAAGCAAAAAATTATACATATGTATATAACAGTGTATGTATATGTATATATATAAAACTTTAGGACGGAATACATTAGGGTTATTGGTTAATAATAGCATTGTAAACACAAGTAATATATATATTAGATTTTCAAATAATAGTATTATATGTACTTTGCTTATTACTATTAAATATAATATATTTAAATACATAGAACATCGAACAGAGCCTTATTCTACTTTCATAAATGCTCATAGATGGAATACAATAAGTACTTTAACAGCCTTTTGCGTAATTCAAAGTGTCCTATTTTTCATAACTTATGTTCTGATAAACATGTTTCATAGCTGCCTTTTAAATGCATTACGCATAACAATTTTCGTAATACAATAAACTATCAGATCTCAATGTATGAAATAATATTTACTATTAATCTAGTCATAGATTTTCCTTTTCACTCTAGAAAAATTTGTACACTACTTGCTCTTTCAAAAATCATAAATCATTTTAGTTTATTGCATTACATATTTTAAAAAAAGCAATTTTTATAAAATACTGATATGTCAGTTACAAATATTATAATTACAAAAACAATAAAAACTGAGAGGAAGAGAAAACATTTTAGCGGTACAACATGATATGATAAAAAGTAGGGTATCCTAAATATCGATACATAGATATAAATTATAAATCTTTTCTATGAAAAATGAACTGTATTATCGTTTTCTCGTCATTTTTTATAAAAGTAAATCGATAAAAAGAAAGATCATCTCTTATGAAATAAATATATCTGTAACAATGTACATATGTTTGTGGATAACGGTATTTTCAACAATAAAACGTTTTATAGTAAATAAAAAATAAATTGATAGGAATAAGCATAAATTTCAATAAAGACATCTTTCTTTTTTATTGTTATCCAAGGCACTATGGCAAATGGAAAATATCTAACTAGTATTGAAATACTTCTAGTAGACTATCATCTAAGTACTCAGATTTCATTTATAAATTCTAAGTAATAAAATATTTCCAATTATACATAAATATACAATTAGACGAGAAATAAGTCAATTCAATAAATTTAATTGTTAGTAAGAGCACCATACATTATCTCTTTTTAATGTACGTGTGTGTTCTTATTGTATAATAAGGTATAAGGACACTTAACTCTTTGTAAAAATTGACTATGTTATACAACAATAAACATGGAACACACATAAATAATTTGTATGGCAGAACTGAATTAATAATGTATTAAAGTAAAACAATTATTGATAAAAAGCAGATATAAAAATATGGAAAAACAGTAGCTTTTTTATGACATAGGTACTGCACTTACAAAATCTGATTTCTATGCATGATTTTTATTGCATTAAAGAGTACTAATGCAGTTGCCAAATGGTATATTACTTGAAGTACAAGCTCAAAACATCAATCTCTTATAAAAAATATGTCAAATAAAAAAAATAATAATTTTCAATTAGGAATTATATTTATATAATTCATAATTTTGACATTGTAAAAATTAATACAATTTTTCAAATTAAGTACTTCTATGAACTAAAATTATATAGAATTAAATACTTACATAAATGCAAATTATTCGTACTTTGCAAAAATATATAAATTCTGACTGGTCCCATTGATATAATATGTCAAATTATTCTTTCATTTTATTGTATTATTTCTTTTCCTACTTAGGTAACATCGTACTCCTATAGGCACTTTAAGTAAGTCAGTACTTATTATAAGGAAGACCAAATTCGATAAATATTTTTCTTTTTGTTTTAGAATTGTTATCCGTTTTTATGTGTTTCGTTGATTACTTAATACTTTAAAGTTGCGTTGTGATTACAGTCTTCCTCGTAATTACTGTGTGTTTAATTGGAGTTTGATCTGCCGTCGTTGTTTGTGATGGATCGGCTACTAGCCAAGGACTGATATCGGAAACAGCCGAACTGTCATCCTAGAACAGAAGAAAAATATGCAGAACATTAAATATTCAGATACATTATAATTTCGATGTAAAATTTTAACGATTTATCGATATTTTACAGTTGTTTAAAAAAAGGTAAAAAATACAAGCCCATATTTGCATACAATTTGCACAAGCTAAAGCATTTTTGGACGAATACAAGGACTACGTGTGTTACAATAGTTAACTGACAAACATTTAAAAATGAGCCACACCTTGTGAGTAAGAGTCGTAGTAGTTGTTTGTATTTCTTCAGTTTTCACGACTCTCGCTCCGTTTTTCTCTGTTTCCACTTCAGCTTTCTTTTCAACCGTGGGCTGTATTTCTTTAAAAGGGTTAAGCAAACCCAAAAACGGATTTGAATCTATAAACGGGTTTGTATTCGCTTTCTTTTCCTCTTCCGTTTTTGTATCCTCCTCGGTATTTTCAGAGACAGTAGTAACTTCATTGTTATTGTCGCTAGTGAAGGGGTTGAATGGATTCTGAGATTGATTTGAAACTTTAGGATTCAGTTGTGTTGTTTTTTGTTCAATTTGTCCCCAGCTGTCTAGAGAAAAATGCGTTACGGTAACGTTGTCATCCGCTGATGGATTTGTCATCATAGCACCACTTACTGACAGTGTCAATTTATCTCCACCCTAAATAAGAGATAACGCAAGAAAGCAAACGAATCACATCAAAAGCTTAGAAGCACAAAACGATAAAATAAATATTGGAAAATGATGAAACACGATATGAAAAAGAAAAATTCAAGATATTTGAGTCCATAAAATGAAAGAATATATCGCGTATATACAAATTTGTCAAATCTATTATAAACTTTTGTTTGTAATATCTATGTGTAATTGCTACAATTGTACTAATTCAAATACCAAATACTATTTTTCTGAATGCATTTATTTAAAAAATGTAAGGTAATTCAATTAATTAATAGCATTCTAACAATTTTCTACTGAATAAATTACCCGTATTTATGTCAATATGTTGCATAATGAATAATATCAACAATATTAGAGAATTTTAGTTTTCTTACCACTGATACAATTGTTGCTGCATCAGAATGCTGATTGTTCTTAGTAATAACTGGAGGTGCATCCATAGACGTGATAGAAACCAAATTTGAATTCTTTCCTTGCTCTAGAGACTTTGCTTTCAGTATATTGCACTTTAATGATTCTGGCGGAATAGGTGTACGCGGAGGCAGTGAAGAGGTACCACCAACTTGATTATTTGGCACTAACGATGTTTGGTTAGTCATATTTTCGATGATTAAACTCGTTTTCACAGGTTCTGTTTCTTTTTCAATGTTAGCAACTGCTGTTTGATTTCTAGGCTCTAAAGGTTGCTGATCTTTGGCCAGTGATTTCAGTAAAGAATCTACCAAAGGTGAAGATGTAGCATGTACGCTAGAGTCTGATGATTTTGTACTACATTGACTCGGCTGACGCTGCAAAGACTCCTCTTCGTCTATAAAGAAAAATATTTATCAAGATTAGAAAATTCATTACACAGTAGCTTTATATCTTTGCTGGCAAAAGAAGATATCTTTTTACACTTACTGCTAACCACTGGAGCTGGTGGTTGAGGTTGTTCTACTTGTTGACGTTGACGTTCTCTTAAAACATGGCTTTGACGACGCGCGTATCTTTGACTTGGTCGTCTTTCAAACTGTACTGTTCTACGTGCTCTATTCAGCTGAGTAGTTTGGAATTCGGTTTTACCACTGTAACGAAAACGTGAACCCATACGAAAGAAGTTTTGGCGTCCACTAGCACCTTTAACGGGTGCACGTAATCGAAAGAAAGCATGATGCTCTACAGCACACTTCCATAAATGTTTGCAAGCCTTTTCATTAACAAGTCTAAACACAAACGTATGTTCTTGTTCTCCTCTTCCTTCATCATCCTCTTCCACTACGACTAATGTTAGTTTCTTTTTTTTAAAGTCTAGTCGACCAATCTTGGGCCAAAAGAACAAGCCTATCTTTTGTGTGCCTTCGAAAACCAAGATTCCCGTTGGCGTTAATCCCAAAGAGTATTCACATGCGTCTTTACCTAGAACGGTATGCATGTCTACACCATACATATCTAACCATTTAGCTTTACTGAGATAAGCTGATTCAGCTTGTGCTGGACTAAGACCAGAACACTTGGCATATTCTTCAAGTATTTCAAGCTCCATTTGCTCTGTTTGGCCTGGTACAAATCTAAATTCTGATACTGTTGCTGCACTATGTATGGCAGGATCATAATCACCAAGTTCAGCTAGAAGTACAAATAAATTTATATCAAATATAATTAAAATTCACACTATTTCTTAACTTATTCATTCTTTTTTAGATACCTACATTGAAGAGATAAAGCAGCCAATTGCACAGCAACTTGGTGAGGGCAATGAAGTTTTCCTTCCAAAACATCTTGCTTTAATTGCAAGAAAAACTGGTATCTTGTTAATTCTTCGCGCAATGTATTAGGTTCTGATGAGTAAAACTTTACCTTGAGCCGTAAAGTATATGGTGGTCCAACTACATAAAATATCATTTGTTAATAATAAAACAACAAATAATTAATTTTGAAAATGGAAGCAAAAGAGATGCATTAATTTCAATGAACAAAAGGAAATTTATTTAATGCATAGAAAAAACAAACATACTTTTTACTTGTTTCTTTATTGGCTTAGTGGGATCCAGCCAATGCTGAACATTATTGCTATCTGTATATTGCAATCCAAAATAATCTTTCTCTATTAAATCTAAGCTATAAAACACTTGTTCATATAAGTCGCTAGCTAATGCTTTTTTCTGTAACACAAAAATTCACAAAAATATCAAAATGTATGTAGCAAGAATATAAAAGAAAATAATAATATGTAAGACAGACATGGGTGGTATTTATAAAAAGAAATAATCTAATTTGATAGAATCAAGGAAAATAGTAACACAGATAAAAGTATAAAGATATTAAGGAGATAGAAAATAGAACTAAAAAATACACATTAAGACTATAGGAGAAAAACATAATCAGTCAAATTTCTTACAAAGAAACAGGTTTAACATTCAGTATGTTATCAATCAATTCCATCACTCCTTCCTATTTACATTAACCAAACATTGGCATAAAAATTGAATACCAAATATTATTTATTAGATAAGAAATATTTTCAATAATTATCATTGTTTTTTAACACATTATTCTACTCACTGACAATTCTATTGGTAGATCCGTGCCATCAAGCAAAACGACCCTACATTGAACAACATTCTTATTGCTGAGCAATCGTTGATTTTTTATTTGGGACGACGTAGTCTGTCCGCTGACACTACGAGCTCTACGTCGTGACAAAAATCTTAACATTTTATTTGACATACGTCGAAGCAAATTTGCTGTCGTTCAACAAACGATATATTGACCAAAAACGCTACATTCCTTCTTCTACGCGGATATTATACTTTTCCGTGATACGTCGCGTCGGTTAATACGCCCACTTGTACACGTAAAACACGCGTAATCACGTCGAGGCTACGAGAAAAAGAATAATTATTAAACGTACATGTTAGAAGTCGGATTAGAAAAGAAATTTTATGTTACTTTTATGTTTGTTGACTAGACATAATAAATCTCAAGATCCAAACCTATCCGGAAAAGATACATATCTCTTGGTCGCATTGGTACCGAACGCTACGAATATTTTTTATGTTGATAAACAGACGGCGCTAGTATCGGCGAACATTTAGTTTTAGTTAGAATTGTTTAAAGCTGTTTAAGAAGTGCCATTTGAACTGTAGAGGTTTTATGATAGCAAAGTCAATTTGTCAAGAGTACATAACTCTTAATATCAGTTAAACATTTTTTTAAATGAAATTCACAAAATAATATACGTTATTTCTGTTTTTAAAGATGCTTGTATGGCAAGGAATTTGGTCGGTGTCTAATTAAAAATTGATGAAGATTAAAGAAGATTAGAGAAAAGAAGTTAACGATCATCTCAATAATAAACAACTTTTCATCTAAGACAAAGAAAACAGTAAAAATTTCTAGATACCAATTTGTATCTCTTCAACACTTATACCGCGTTGAAATCACTCGTTCTCGTCTGATCACGACGAAAGTTAAGTAGCGCTAGGCATGGGATAGTACTTAAATAGGTGCGCTTGGGAATTCCGTATGGTGTTGGCACTTCTTTAATTTTCCTTTTCACATAATTTAATTTATATTTCATACAAATAACTTCGAAAGAAATTTTTTTTATTACAAAGGTTTCTTCCACGTAAAGCAAAAGAAAAATGACTTATTTTATGTATATAATCCATTTTTAAATAGATATTGTACATATACTATATACACATATATACATTCATAAGATATGCCATTAACATCGTAATTTAGAATGAAGATAAAATTTAAAGTTTATATACGAATAAATAAAATGAGTAAGTCAGTATTAACTAGTATTAAGTAAGATTTAAGTAGTATTAAGAAGTAACATGTATTAAGTAGTAAGTAAGGTTACCAATACAAAACGAGAAATTTGCAAAATAGCCCTGCTCACGATTAAATTCTTGGCTGTAAGTATCAGAAATTCGTCTGCCGCACACCATCACTCGCTCTTTCTATAACCGCCACTCAAATAAATCATCACCATAACTCTGTTTTTATCTTACGATATACTGTCCTTGCCACACAATATCGTCCTCTTCTTCTAGCATAAGATGTATATCTATCTTTGTTGCACTGTAATGTACTTCTCTTCTACGAACAATTCACGTACTGCCATCTACTAAGAAAGAAAGGAACTGAAATTTGGACTGTTCATGGATAGATGGCAGCATATGGTTTGTCCTACAGGCCTTTCAGGGCAAGAAGCTTAATTTTTGTCTTTGGACAAGTCTCATGCTGCCATCTATCCATAAATGGTCGAAGTTTCAGTTCCTTTCCCTTCTAATAGATGGCAGCATATGGTTTGTCCGAAAGGCCTTTCAGGACAAGAAGCTTAATTTCTGTCTTCGGACAAGTCTCATGCTGCCATCTATCCGTAAATGGTCAAAGTTTCAGTTCCTTTCCCTTCTAATAGATGGCAGCATATGGTTTGTCCGACAGGCCTTTCAGGACAAGAAGCTTAATTTCTGTCTTCGGACAAGTCTCATGCTGCCATCTATCCGTAAATGGTCAAAGTTTCAGTTCCTTTCCTTTCTAGTAGATGGCAGCATATGGTTTGTTCGACAGGCCTTTCAGGACAAGAAGCTTAATTTCTGTCTTCGGACAAGTCTCAGCTGCCATCTATCCGTAAATGGTCAAAGTTTCAGTTCCTTTCCTTTCTAATAGATGGCAGCATATGGTTTGTCCGACAGGCCTTTCAGGACAAGAAGCTTAATTTCTGTCTTCGAACAAGTCTCATGCTGCCATCTATCCGTAAATGGTCAAAGTTTCAGTTCCTTTCCCTTCTAATAGATGGCAGCATATGGTTTGTCCGACAGGCCTTTTAGGACACGAAGCTTAATTTTTGTTTTCGGACAAGTCCCACGCTGCCATCTATCAATAAATGGACGAAGTTTCAGTTCCTTCTTTACGTAATAAATGGCAGCACATGGCTTGTCCGTACACGAGAAAGATTAGTGTATACCAAAATTATATTCATCGCTGTAAGGGGATGTTCCATAATAAATTTATTAAATCTTTTCTTCTAAGAATATGTAATTTAGAAGATTAAATTATGTGCTTTTTTATTGCATCTTTTTAATTGAATCCCTAATTTTGATGGTCTATGATATAAATAATAAAAATAGGTTAATATTTTTTTATATTTATTTTTCTTCATACACTGTACGAAGTCTATCAGTGTAAAAAATTATCAAAGAGAATGATATTACCACTTCTCTGTTGTGGCACCTCCCCAACTTTGTCCTGCTGCAGATGGTGTGGTAGTGGACCATTCGTCTGAAGTCTGGAGAGGAGGAAATAATAAATGATAATGTTTCGCTTTATCTCTAATATCAAGTTATGTTACAAAAAATAAGAAAATTTCATTACCTGAGCAGCCCAGTCCCCACTAGTCTGGAATGCTTGTGCAGCTCCTGCAGTCGGAATAGCTGCTGCGGTTGGAGTTGCTACATCGTCTGCCCAATTTTCAGGAGCTACGGTACCAGTGTCAACGTCATTAACCCACCCAGGTTCAGCAGTAGTTGTAACTTCAACTGTTCCTGCAAACTCTTTAGCAGGTGCAATTTCCTTGGCAGCTTGTTCTTCTTTCTCAGCCTGTGGAAACATTATTTCGACATTTTATTTATTGGTCATTTACATTAAAATACGTATAAGCTTCAGAAATATATTCAGCAAAGATTAAGCCATATTCTATAAGGTCAACAAGTGTATTTCTGAATATTATTTTTTCATCATTTAGGAAGGATAAGTATAGATAGAAACTATATACAAGTATTACACAAAACATAGTAAATGCTATTAAAATTGTATAAATATTGACCTCCTCTGGATCTCTGTAAAAGAACAAGTCGACGACGACGTCCCACTTGGTTTCACGAGCAATAGAGCCTCTTAATCTCAGTACTTCTCTTGCCAACAACCACCACATGAGACCGACGCAATGAAGACTCTTCGTATTACAAGGAATTGCAATATCGACGAAACGAAGAGGTGAGTCAGTGTTACAAAAAGCAATTACTGGAATATTCACGTAACTGGCCTCGGTAATTGGCTGATGATCGGTAGATGGATCAGTAACGATCAACAGACGTGGTTCACGGAAGGCAGACTAAAAATAATTGCTAACATTATTATATCATAATTTGGTAACACCATAATATTCATACTTTAAATAAAATCAGAAAAGATTAAGCCAAATTAAACCAACAGAGATAAATTATGGAAAATGAATGTTCATCATTTAAAATATTATAATAAATATAAAATAAATAACATATACAATCTTAAATTAAATTTTGAAACCAGTCATTTGACCAGACCTGGTAAGGTTAACGTTAAGTAACTAACTTGAATTTGATTAGTGAAAGCACCAGGAGTAAAACGTCCAGCAATAGGAGTAGCTCCAGTATGCTGCGCAAATTTTAGAACAGCTCTTTGCCCGGTTTGGCGGCAACTGATGACAAACACTTCACTAGGATGTTCAATAGCAACAATGGCACGTGCTGCTAACAGCAATTTCTCCCAAGTGTGCCGCAGATTAATAATGCTGATACCTATATTTTAAAATAATATATTTAACCATTATAATTAACAATCAGAATATTGTATTGCACATAAAACAAAACTTACCATCGCTTTTTTTCTTATACACATATTGTTCCATTTGGAAGTTCACATTTTCAGCACCTAGGTGCGTATATGCAGCTAACATTTTAGTAACATCATCCTCTTTAAGGGACAATACGTCTAAACCTCCTGACATCTTAACGTTGTGGTTGAATTACGAGTAACCTAACATATACATTGTTAATCTAATTTAATATACACAATTATTGAATTGATCTAAACAAATAATTATTAATTACGCTTCTCATTTATTTCCCTACTTTCTATTTATATTAATAGCTATTAATAAATTTTTTTTATAGAAAAACAAAAAATTTTAATTCTATTTATACATAACCTTATTTCATAATGTGAAATTAATTATTTATGTTCTCAATATATTAAATTAAATTAATATACTATTTTAATGTAGAAGTTTTAACAAAGAATGAACATTTACAACGCCATAAATTGTAAATATTATTAAAAATTTACTTGAACGATACTCCACGTGTATCAGCCCACAAGGTTATAATATAAATTTATTGTAACTACTTGCTATTAATATGAATTTTTACATAAAATTTAATCCTTATACAATTTTTACTATTTAGCTAACAATTTTTTATACTTTACATAAAAACAAATGCTATAAATAAAGAAAAAGATTTCAATATACTTACGTTATCAATGCCACTAGGAGACTTCCAGTTGGAAAGGAAGTTATATGCTTTAATTCAGTTCTATTAAGAGAAAAGGAGAGGAGAAAAGTTTTACATTTTCTAATATAGTACTTCCATATTATTATAAAAATTATAATTATAATTTTACATTCTAAGCCGACTGTCTAGAAAAAGTAGCATTTCAATTTTTCATAAATATATGGAATTGTAATTGAAGAGAAAATAAAACGGAAATGCATTGAGTTTCACCGGGGAATTTTAAATGTCAATACATTACAAGACGAATTTTACAAATGAATTTTATTATAATACTATAGCAATTTACCAAAGCTACTCATTTAATCGATCAGCTTTATAATATTTTATTTTTTAAATATTGTACACGATTAATTTATATTCTGCGAAAATAATTATGTTGTATTTGTATTTATAAAGCAATGTTTTTTTTAATAAAATAAATAAAAATAATTATTACGTTGTAATGTGATTATAAAGTTCTTTAGATATATATATATATATATATATTATATGATTACTCTATTATGTTCTTGTAATAATAAAAACATGTAATTTTAACATCTTTAGAATATTTTGTACTCTAACCTATAATATGGTATATTCTCGAGGCATTATCCTCTTTTCTATAAATGTATAATTAACGAACTGTCACGCGTTGTATGTGAAAAAAGCAGTTTATTAAAATGTTGTAGAAAAATGTATCCAGCAAACCATAAAACTATTTTTGTTTTGGATCACACGCCATATTTTGGTATATCTACTGAAGTTCCTATAGAATTTGATTTTCTGAAGAGCCGTGGTCAAAACTTAATTCCTTTGGCACCTATTTGTAAATCTCTATGGACCAGCAGTGTAGAAGCTGCATTAGAATATTGTAGAATAGTGTGGGATCTCTTCCCAACTGGAAAATTGGTACATTATTTTATTTAATTATTATTGTTAAGTAAAATCTATGTATTTTGATTTTTTATCCTTTACAGATAAGATTTGTTGTAACCGATCGTGCAGCATATGTATTGAACTCATGGAGTCCATTGCAACAAAATTTAAATCATGTGAGTAATATTAAACATGTAATGCATTTGTATTTAAAAGTAATATGTTTAATTATGATTGTAATGGGTACAGATAATGAATGGCACAGCCATTCTAGGAGTGCCAACGAAGATGCCAAAACCTGGAGAAGATTATTCAGTTATACATGGCTTGAGAGTAGCAATTGAAACGCTTAACGAATGCTCAGAAATTCAACATGACAAGAGAACATCATTAAATGAGAATGCTAAACTTGTTAATAGAGGAAGAGTGATATGTATTACTAGTGCACGAGATAATAGCAACATGAAAAACTTAGAAAATATATTTTTGAATGAGTTAACTCAAGAAAATAAAACTGCTTTAGCTTCAGATCAGTTAGTATCTAAATCAATAATACATAGCATTGTGTATATGTATAATTTTATAACATGATCGCTGTTTTTGTATTTCAGTTTAATACCGGTTGATTATTGCCATTTAGTTATACTGAACATCTTCCCTAATAATATTGAGTCACAAGTTACTAGTCAGGGACCAAGAGAGGTATCTTATTTATTTCATCATTCATATGTAAATTTTCAATTATATATGAATAGAATTATCTCAAAAAAATTTTGTTTTAGGTTTCCCCATTGTTAACAGTAGAAGTACATTCTATTAAGGCACCTGCATTACATTCAAAATTGTCTCACTTAATTTTATCACATTATGATTTAGCTAGTACAACAGTAACTGGTATACCAATGAAAGAAGAACAGAATGCTAGTTCTTCTGCAAATTATGATGTCGAGATATTTCATTCTTCAGCTGCCCATTCAACAATCTTAAAAGGTTGTATTATTAACTGTAAAATATAAATTATTCAATATGATATATACATGAAAATATTACACGAATATCTTTATAGGAAACCCACAAGATTGTGCTTTAATTAAAACATTTAGAAGATTCGAAGAAGGATCAGAATATGAAACAGTGACTCTAAAGTGGTGCACACCACGAGGGTGCAGTGCAGCAGAAATGCAAAACTGCACAGCCATGTATAGAATCACACCTGTAGATGTAAATAGTAGACCTTCCTCTTGTTTGATCAACTTTTTGCTGAATGGTAGATCAGTAATGTTGGAAATGGCCAGGAAGAGTGGTGGAAAAACTATTTCTCATTTACTTGCTGCACATGGTGGAGAAATTTTTATACATACATTATCTACTGCTAGAAGCGTACTAGAAGATCCACCTTCCATTAGCGAAGGCTGTGGTGGCCGTGTCACTGATTACAGAATAACTGTAAATATATATATTCTAAACATTTCTTTTGAAAAAAATTTTCATTTCTCCAGAATATTCTTCTATAATTGATATATTGTTTGTGATAGGATTTTGGAAGACTAATGCGGAATAATGTACTGGTGCCTTTAAAAAGAAATATAAACAGTAATACCGAAGGTCCAGCAGAAAAGATGAGATCCAGATTAGAACGACATACGAAATATTGGCCAATTACTATTTCTAGTACACTTATGTTCAATTTGAAACAGGTACATATTTCAAATAAAATTTAGTTACTAAATTTTAATGCAACTTCAGTATGTAATAGTATTTGTGTGAATTGTAGTTAATAGATCCATTGCCAGATTTAATGGTAAAAGAAGAACTTACTGCAGAGGAGGTCGTACTATGCAAACAGATGATCTTCAGTTTATTACAATTAGAAGCAAAACACGAATCCTTACCACTGCCAAGTATAGGAGGTGGCCGTGGTGGGAAAGGTGGTGTACGCAGAGAAGAACATTATAGGATGCTGTGGGGAGAATTAGAAACATTCCTAAAGCACCATTCGAATAATTCTGCTGCGCATTCTGAAGTTCTAACTTGCCTCCTCGAAGTACGAAGCAAAGGCGACAAAGAAAAAGTCGAATTGGATCAGGCGTTGCGCGAATTAGATGGGTAGGAATAATTTCTTGCAACATTTCTCTTGTTTTTCATTCAAAAAATATTCTAAGGCAATTAACCTTTTACATCGTTTCTAGCAGATTTGGCAAAGAAGAAGTAACTGCTCGAGTTAGCGTAATAAGAGCAACAACCGATTCACCTATGTCGCCACCGCCAAGTACATCAATGTCATTCGGGAAACAACTCCACAAGGGTGGTCTCCATGCGCCTAAAAGTTTGTTAGACATTTGGTTGCAACGAAGTGCTCCTAAGGAGAAGAAACCCGATTTCCATGGAAGAGTGAACAGCGATGGTCCCAAGGCAAAATTATATCCCAACATAAAAGAGACTGGGCGAGAACCACGCGAACATATCTTAGAAGCTTAACGATTTGATTCGAGACATTTTAATGCAACATACGCGTATAAAATTTTAGTTACAATAATTATTATTTGCTAGCTACCATTAATAGTAATAGATAATGTGCTACGATACTTTTGACCAGGAACAAATAACAATTTCTTAAGCTATAACTGGTCTATTAGTTTTCTTATACCTAGAACATCAACTATCCTGTATCATCATGTTCCAGAGTGCTACTCATCCCGCATGCTGATTCACCGATAGATATAAGTGTACTTAGAAGGAACGTTTAGCGCGTTTCAAGGAATGGGACAAATTCGACAAGATTCTCGATACAAGAGTACAAAGACACAGTTGCAAGGGTTGCAACGTGACCGATGCTATCCAACAGAAAGAGATACGCGGAGCGGTGCACCTGCGCCCGAAGATATGTGCGAGTAACAGCGTGAAAGTGTATCAGTGGTACAACGAAAGCGATCCACTCCGGCTCTCATCCCCGCGTCCTTCGTCCCTCTGCGTTTTACAGCGGCAGACACGTCTGCCGGGTGTCTGAGCCACTGCGATACGTTGACCTCCATCGAAACTATAGCTCTCTATCGTCTCTCCCTCCCCGACTGGAATTCCGCTGCTAATCGATGGAAGGAAGGAGGAAGGTATGCTTGCTGCTGCACATAATATAATGCGAGCACGAGAGGACGGGGGAAAAGAGAGACGGAGACAGAATCGACGGATGAGGAGAAGCACACAGAGGGAAAGAGAGGCGGAAGGGGATCGGAGAGTACAAGTGCGTGACGTAATGGTTCATTCATCCCGAGACAGACGATATCCCGGTCAATGGTGTACATATATACATATACATATACATACACATGTATGTGTGTATATATACATATATATATACACATATACGCATCTCTATGCATGATTCGTTTCGATACATACGCGCGTGTGTATGTGTGTGCTACACCTACGTACCTAGGAATCTGCGTGTGTATGTGTCACGTGAAATGCACACGTGCACGTGCTGTTCTGTTCGTTCGTCTCGCTTTGATTTGCTCGTTCCTCGCTTCGGCCAGTTACAGCCGTATTCCCGGCTTTCCTTTCCTCTGCCGTGTTTCGGATAAATCAGTCGCGGGGATGTCATCTGCGTGAACTGACCTTGGCACGTCGTTCCGTCCGTGAATATGGATTTTTCTTATCGGCGCTGCTTGTGACGACTCATCTTACGCAATTATTATGGCACCTATTATGGAAAGTTGAATAATCGAGACACGATACGCGAAACAATTAAAACGCTACCCTCGTGTCTAATGCGACAACGGTACAAGTGTTAGGATTGAAAGAATGGATTGCATAACGCGATATCGATTGTCATTATGATTGATAATATCGGGCTTATGAAAGAAGATTGTTCCTTTATCTTTCTCTGATAGTCAAATAATTGATTAAGAATTTATTAATTATTTAATTTCGTAAATAACGAATAATATTGAAACTGGTTGATAGCGGATTAATTACTTGTTATTAAGAAGAAAGAAAGGACGGAAGTATCTTGCATCCTAAATCTTTATTTTATTAGAGAATTAAATATTTTATTGGCGATTAGAGGATGATTCGGTTAGTTGAAATTATTCTATCGCGATGCGTTTGATATTCTAGCCGGGAAATTCGCGCCGCGACGCAGCCGGAAAAATAAATTAGATAGAATTATTGATCCAGAGCTTACACACAGCTGTGTGCAGGTGGTAGCGTGAAGAAGAGTCCGCCGTTTATAATTTACCTCGCCTATCTACCCCAAATATCGATCCTGACAAAGGGTCACTGAACGAACAACGGTGGAAAGAGAAATATCCCGCGTAGTCTGGCTAATAATCATCAATGTCACTCGCTAATTATCGATGCTAACATCGTGAAACATCTAAGAAAAAGTTTCGCTCGAAATTCGGTAAAAAAATGCACCAACCGCTAGTTGGATGACCGATTAACTTCAGCTATTACTGATAGAATAAGCGTCCCTCAGTTAACGTAATTAAAAAATATCATATATCTTTCGAAGATTATCGCGCTGCAACTATTAGGTCGTTTAATGGTAAAGGTAAGTAATGCAATTTGACATTTTATTTTGATGTACTATAAATCATGATAAAACGAGATCGTAATTTAAAATATAGAGTGGAGACGTTGGCTGACGTCTTAAGGTTGTAGATACAGTTACGATCTTGCTACGTATAATTATATATAATAATAATTATATATTGCGCTTTTTTGAGAAGGAGAAGGTATAATATAAATATAGACCTTTTTTTAATATTCATCACAAACATATAAATGATATAAATTGATATACATTTCATCGTATGACCTTCGTTTGCGATCCTTACGTGTCCATGGTTAATTTTTTTTAATCAAAGGACGCATAGTATTAAATTTATAATAAGGGGTTTTGCCTTATCCACCACCTCTCATTTTTTCGTCGCTTAAGAAAATGATATTTGAAGTACCCAATGCAAGAAACACTGAATGACAGACCATGCAAAATCACTAACCAACTACTTTACAGAACAAAATAACTGATGTCGCTATGTGAAGATAATTTACAGTGATACAGTGATACATTTTCTCTAATTTTTACTGATTGCAGATATTTTATTTCCCTCCCACGAAATTCCCGTTCTGTCAGTTTGCCGTGTTTCTTTTTTTTTTTAAACTACTGGATCCACACAGCACGTCTGCACGATAGAGTGTGGAAAACGGCTTATCTGTTTCTACCTTTTGGCAAATAGGATACGAGCTTCAGGGCACGTCGGACGTCCTACCGGAAGACCCATCGATAATGCATGGCGTTATCGATTCTTGGTACACATTGGCAAGTTCGTGGAGTGGATATCGATCTGTGCCAGAGAAGCGACGTGCTCCGTTTGCTGGGCCTCTATAATTCATCGTCGCTTCGCTTCCTGGTCTTTGTGCCTTCCGGTCGGGGTCGAAGCTTTCTCGAGTATTGGAGTTGAGCGTCTTTGGAACGTCACCGTGTCCGAATGGAATGCTCGTCTCGAAGTGCATCAGTCATTGTCACAGTCCAGTCCAGTCAATGAATCAGCGAAATAAACCTTAACGCAATATTAACGAGCTTTGCCCGAAAAAGAACCTCTGTTTGTAGAATACGACGATTAATCGTTAGACGTCGAGGAAGAGTATACGTGGTTCTGTTTATAGCGAAGTTAGCTAGTACGCGGCTACTGCAACTGTCAGTGGAGGCCAGCTGATCGATTTCGAAGGAAACGCTACAGTTTGGCCAGACTTGAACTAGTTTCTTGAGCTGGCCCCAACAACGTGTATCAGATCTCTGCATACGGATCCCTTTAGTATCTGAAGTTAATGAGATTTTGATGGGATGTCGATCGTTATTGATTACGTTAAAGAAGAAGAAATTTTATTTACAATATATGCGTTTATCGAATAGTAATGAGATCGATAATACAAGTATTAGAAAGTTATTATCGTCGTGAATGAGCAGAATTATTCCCGAGATCTTTTAACGTGAATTTAGAGAAGATTGTATTAGGATACTTTGACCACGATGGATAAAATTCACAGTTTATTAGACTGTGGACTATGCGCTTATGGGAAATTTATAGATGCGGAGATACATGAAAGTAAAATACTCGTTGCAATATTCGATAGATAAATTCCTAAGATCCATTTCCTTGCCACAGCCATAGGAATTCGCAAACCAAAATTTATAGCGGCAATTATCGATCACTGAAACCTGCAATCTTATCGCAATACCAACAATGACGTCAAGGAGACGCCAAATTCAAAACCCGCTTATCATAATCCTAAGAAAGCGAACTTGATCGTACGTATCAAGGACAGAGGTAAAGATCGTCGAAGGAGGACGAAATCGCCGGGATAAAGTCAACTAGGGATTAGGCTAGAAGTTTCTACGCGTCTAGGAAACGTATTCCAGGCTCGTAATATTCCTTCGAGTTTTCGTTGGCGGAAATGCCAGGTCGGAAAGAGAGAACGAGAGAGAAGAGTGAGAGAAGATAGGAGGGTGACAAGGGAAAAATAATCTCCCAGCGGGATTTTCGACCCTCGTCGCGTGTTCGTATCGGGGATAGGAAGAGACCCCGGTGATCGTTAGCACGGAAGGGGGACTTTGAAAAACGTCTCTTCGTGAGAGAGGCAGCTGCTGCTGCTGCTGCTGCTACTGAGCCGGAGCCAGGCAAGCAGGCAGCATTGAAAAGGGGGCGACAAAGGGACAGCACTGACCCTCGGGGAGTGTAGCGGGAAAACGAGTCCTGCACGCTTTCGTCTGCCTCAATGGAATACGTTACGATATAGCTTGAAAAATTCAGAGAGCCGAATCTCTTCGTACCGGAAGGAAAGGTTTCTCTTTTTATCTGTTTCGCGCTTTTAAAGAATTCAGACGACTGTTTCGTATCATTTTGTCAGATGATCTCCGACTGTTTTTCTCGTGGATAGGAAACTAATTTGTGTTATCATCTATGCACTATGTACATATATTATGTGTCTTTTAATTAATTCGGGTAAAGATTATAACATTTGCGGGACAAATATGTCTGGATGTGAAGAAGCTAACGATGATACATAAAACGCGAATAACTTCGATATTTAAAACAAAGGAGAATGGACTTGCACCACCTTTAAAATGAACTTTTCATATAATAGTAATCGCGAAAAAAGAAAACAGATATTTCTCAAATTACGAGTCTATTTTTCACCCTCTTAGCAAAATTACGTTTCTCACGCGTTGTAGTCTTTGATATGAGACACCAGGAGCGTGATTTTACACAAGGGGATTAAGTGTTCCAATAAGTCCCTAATGAATTCCTAATTTTCAGGTTTAGCTTGTTTACTCGCGAATCTTTACGAACGGAGGTGTATACCTCGGAAGGACAGCTGCTCGCGGTCAAAAGCCTCGAGCGTGTCGTGTTTCCCTAGGACGTACAGGCACGAGTAACAAACAGAATGCTGAAGTGTAATTGCGTTTATAAAGCGTGTCATGATATCGTCAGCACTTTGCTATTGGACTCGTATTGTATTATTCAAAGGGTTATTACGCCGGACTCTAGAGTTGCTTCCACCGTCCACCAGGCGAAAGATCTTCGATCCGAGTTGAACGTGCAAAACTGCACGACTATCGTCGAACAACGTGTCCGTGGATTAACGTTGTCTAATGACAGGACGTGACGAAATGCTCGTAAGGTATGCAAATATTATATTAGTGAAATAATTGCAATTATGTTAATAGAAGGTGGACCATCAACGATAAGATCAAATCATTTCAGATATTTTGTGCCGTATACTATCTATTTGATATATATAAACGAATTGTAGAAAATTTCATTCCTTTCTAATATACTTCCCGAACTATCCGTTATTTGACAAAATTTTCTAATCCACCACTTTGATGTACTTTTTATTTCTCCACAGAAAGTTTCTTCTATATTAGTCGTTCAACCTCAAGCTTCGATTCCTCGAGCTGCAGCCTTAGTTAAAATTCAACATTTTGAGTTATATAACGGAGTAAGCGTCTTAAGGCAGCCCCTGAACCATCTTACACTAAAGCTAACACACCGTACTGAATCGGATTAACGAACCCTACTCGAGTTCCCTCATTTTTGCGACACTTTTCTGACAGAGAAGACACACTCTCCAATCGGTACCTCCGTCGTATCGGTCAAAACGGTCCATAAAGAACTACGAAGAAGCTGACGGAACAGCGTCAAAGGCAACCAAGTCACGGCTGATACGTAAAGTTCGAGGATCTCTGCTCTCTAGAGAGATGGAGTTAGAATGAAAGAAGATCCAGGCGATAGATCTCGAACGAGGGAAAGAGAAACAATGCGTGGCAGGAGAGAGGAGAAGAAAAGTCCTGATGCGATGGTAGGAGGAATCGAAAGTAGAAGGAAGAGAGTATGAAGAGAGAGCGGTTACGATGAGCGGTCGCGAAGAGAGGGTGGCGGAGAGGGTGTCCCTCAAATCGCCCCCGCCATGGTAACGTCGTCGTAGCACGTGCTTGCTACGTCACCGGCCGTGTTTACAGAGAGATACCTATAGCCGTACTCGTGACCTTGTGTTTTGTATATATCATCCTCCCTCCTGACGGCCGCGGGATTCCCCTCGCGGTCCCGCGGACCTGGGAATACCCCCATCCGGTATCGTCTCTCCTCTCCTCTCCCGTTCGACCTTCCGCCGCGTGGCTTTGGTACACGAGAGAGCTCCTCAAACTCCCCATGAGGCAACCAGTTGTTCCGTCTGTGACGTAACGGGGTATCACACGACCTGTCGGTGCTTTGTTGCATCCTATCCTGCTCCACCCTTCGCGGCAGCCACCTCTTTCGCTCGCAGCCGACCCACCATCAGACACGCTCTTTCTTTCTCCTTCTGTCTTCTCTCTTTCCACGTTACACGTACCTCTTCCATCCAATGGTATATATGTACACGGTTCGTCTTCTGCCCTTTCCCTCGTCTCCTTCGTCGCGATGCCCTCCATACCGCGGTTAATTCTCCGTGCTCACTCTCTCTCTCTCTCTCTCTCTCTCTCTCTCTCTCTCTCTCTCACTGTTCATATGTATGCCGGTTCTGTGTATATTTGGCCGTATGCATGCGTGTGCGAAGAGAGGCGATGCGGGTTTGTGTGTACAGGCTCGCGATCCGAGAGAGTGAAAGTGAGAGAGAATGGGAGAGGATGCTTTAAATGGGTGAACACATCGCCTCGAAGGTCGTGCCAGACCTTACTGGGTCACTGGAACGACGGTGATGACCCCGCGCTCCTTTTCCTCCGACTTCCTTCTAGTTCGACAGATCGAGCACCGAAGCGTCGTTTTCTCGGAGGAATGTGAATCGCGTTGATAGTGCATGTATGTCGTGTTTCTGATATAAGCTAAGCTTCTGCGGTTTTTATGAGACAGTGTAGAATTGGCTGTGGTGGTTTATGTGTTTTATGAAGTTTGAATGGGTGATACGATGGAAGGAAACTGGAGAAAAGGTGAGCGTGGAGGCATTATTCGAAGATTTGGATGTGAACTGCAGACGATAAGCCGTGGTTTAGGTATCTTGTATTTGTTACTTCTTCTGAAGTCTTTGGAAATTTGGGTACTGATACAGAACATTGATTGATCTTACAATAAAGTTATCCTTTCTATGCTGTTTCATTTTATGAAAATAACAAAGTAGTTGAAATAATTTGTTATTTCAAAGAAAGTTTGATCAAGTTTGCTTTGATACAATGATACGTTCTAGTGTGAGCATTAAGCGTCATAAATTTTGTTCCAATTTTTTGGGAGGGATACGAACGTGACCTGAGTGAGACGCATCAGCCTGTGACTCGTGATCTGGTCACGTAAGAGGTTAAGAAATAGACCGTAAAATCGACCAGACGTTACAGTTTATATGGTGAGTGTCTGTGGATGAAAGAATTGACAGAAATTTCAGAAGGTAAGAGTTAGAAACCTCAACCAGAGTCATAAAAATAAATAGCTAATCCTGTTGCTAGCTCTGATTCCAACCTTATTGACAAAAGTGGAATATTACAATGTGTGTGTATTATAAAGTAAAATGTATATCACACAGCATCTATTGGTTCCATTACTCGATGAATTAATTTAAGACCCCAATGATCTTACGTTATGGAAGTTCCTCTGTAATCTGGGAGAAGTCTTTGTGCATTACACTTGGAACATAATTGCTTGGATGATTTTCAATGAAGTTGCCATTCTATTCAACGTGATGATCATTTACAAATCTGTTATAACATCAAAATTATTAGAGTCACGTCATTCTGCGCGATTCAAGTAACATTATTAGCGAAATTATACAAATCAGCTGATCGTCCTATCCGATCCGTAATTGTAAAATTTAAAAAAACAGAAGTCTTTGGCAGAAGACGAATCGTCGATTTGATAGTAAATTGTTGTATAAGAAGGTTATTTATATCATTCGTAGTATGAGCGATTTTTCTTTGATGAATTTCTCGTATTCGTTTGATTTCCCATCAGGATTCAGAGGAAATTTACTTTGGTAGCTACAAGTAGACATTCCTGGCAACGAACCACGCCGCAAGGTTGCCTCTGTCCTTAATTTTAGAAGCGTCGGAAAGGAACGCTTGGAGATGGTCGTCGCGACGAAAATAATAACGCATACCAGGCGAAAATAAAAACTTCCTTACCACGCACTCGGATTTTATTTCAGTTCCATCCTTCGAATTCTCGTTTAAATTAATCGGGACGATTTGTTAAAATAAGCGAGGATACCTATTTTTTTACTCTGAAAATTCTATTACGAATCATTTTATGCATAGAGAGATCCACTCTTATACTTTTCCAAGGTAATAAAAAATGAATAAAAAGAAAGAAACGAAAAGAAGTGCAGAGATTTATGGTGCCTGTTGGTCGAGTCTCATCGTGGAATCATGAAACGAGTACTGGGAGAAAGTCGTGTTGAGATTGGAGAGCGTTTCACTTTCACTTTGTCCGACCCGTGACCAACGTGGATTCATGCTCCTCCAGACTTGTAAATCAAGTGTTTCTTTCTCTGACCATTTTATACTCTGCGTATAAACGATAGTTATTACGATCATTCATGATCAGCTCTCCAGAAATTATGTTTAAAGTTGAAAGAAACTTCCGAATCGAAATAATATGATAAGGATTTAAAATAAAGATCATTTATTGAGTTGATGATTTACGTCTTATTATTCCTTCTGTTCATGCTAACGCAATTTTTATTGCGATAATTAGACACGAATAAAGAAAAAAATTACTGCTTTTATTAAATAGGACTGCATTCTTATAATGTATTATTTGATAGAAAGGGACATGATTATGATATCATCACATTTAGTTTTATTTAATCATTTAGCTTTCATTATGAAATTCATTTATTTAATCTATTAATTTGTTAGGTCTAATTATTTAGTTTGCGTAATATAATTATATCATTGATTGTCATAATTCAATTAATCTATTATTTAGTAATATCGTTTGCTTATTTATTTTACCGATAGCCATATTCATATACGGTTATCATATTGCAGGCGTTATAATAGGTGATATTATATTCAAACACGTTTATTATTCCTAACAGAAATAGATACACTGCATTGATAACTCGATATATCAATTCTATAACTATGTCTAATGAGAATTTTCAACAGACAGATTGTTCAAGAAATAATAATTGTCAACTTTTTAACACATAATCATTGGCGACTAAAGACAGTATCTTGATTTAAAATACGATCATTATTTGTACCTTTACCTCCAAATTATATCTCTTACGTAATAATTTTCAAAGTTCCTCTATTTCGTCGTCCTATTTGATCCTCTGAAATATATATTGACGATCCAGCTATCCGAACTAACAATCACCGTAATGAATTTTCAAGCTGAAATCAACGATTATTTAGTGCGTCTCGTCTATGTCAATACTCGAGAAGCCAAGTATCATCGTCGTCGTCATCGCGATCATTATCACCCTCGTCGGATAACGATCGTCATCGACATCGGGAATATCGTCATGGGGATCGGTTAACGATGCCCATATACGTATCAACGAACGAAGTAATGGCTGTGTTTCTTTTCTAATCAGCGACAGCACAATTATCTCGTAAATTCGGCTTGTCCCAATTGAACCATTGGCTTCCAATCTCCCTCGTGATCATCGACGGTTCTCACCGAGGCAAGAAACTTAATTACTCCTTTTAGGTACGATTAATTTCGAATCAATTACCCGTTTGTTTGCGCACCATTCGCTACGGCGTACGGTTAATGGACGTGTAATTACAACCGGTGTATCGTGTATTACGTTGCCATTAACCCTACATCTGCGAATGCCATCAAATTCCTTCTTTCTTCATCAAGATTATTTGGTTCATTTGCTTTATATGAAACATTGTTTTTTCTCTTGAAATTAATTTAAAAAACGATTCTATTACGAGTAGTCTCTTTCAGATATTGTATAAAATATTGGTTGATTAAAAGTTGTCCAGAAGGCTGGATTATTGTTGTTACGAGTGCGCGATATTTTATTTTATTTTATTGTGATAAAGCGAACAGACGATTGCGTAGAAAAATTTTTTTATGACAACTCTATGCGATAGAAAAATCCACATAGAAAATAAAATCGTCCATATAGTTTGAAAGAATAATATTACGTGATTCTATCTTCGAAAGAAATGTCAATAAAGTACCTGCGAGAGTCAGAATTGACCCAGCCCTCGCCATCCGAATTATTCTAATAATTTGTTATTTTAGGTCCTTAATTCTTTCCTATACAGTTCTGTCATTCTCTGTAGTTAGTCTGTAAGAAGTAATTCTTCTTACAGTTACTGTGTCTATTCTTCAGAGAGGTCAGTATAAAATTAATAATCTTGTTTTTGAAAGTGAACCGTGGAAAAAAGAAAGGGAACGAAAAGAACCAGCCACGCCTACTCTGTGTTTATGCACATCATACTGATGGTAATATAAAAAAAAGCACAAAATGGTGATATTTTTTATTTTTTACCTCATGTTCACCTTTATAGCGACATAAACA
Organism: Bombus confusus; assembly: GCA_014737475.1. Taxonomy (NCBI): domain Eukaryota; kingdom Metazoa; phylum Arthropoda; class Insecta; order Hymenoptera; family Apidae; genus Bombus; species Bombus confusus. The sequence goes on along the minus strand of JACXIV010000026.1, from coordinate 3,577,581 downwards.
TAGTAACGGGAGAAAACGTGGACGATGGAATTTTTTTTATAGAGAGAGGAAAAGGGGAAAAGTCGATGTTTTTTCCTTGTTCGTAATCGAACCGGAAAATGGAAGTGATCGATCCCCCTTTTGCGTCGAGAGCTTTTGCTCGTTTTCGCGTGCATGAAAGTTTACCGAGTTAATTAGTCGCTTCTTCCCGATAAATTTTACGCGAAGATACTGGCATAGAGCTCTGTACAAGTCTAAGGATGCTGTTTTGTACCTTCAACCATTTCACTTTGTCCTTTGTCTTTAATAAAAAATTAAATGCTCTATGGTCGTCAATTCTTTTGGAACCCTTATTTGTTTTTATCAGCGTCGGGCAAAAAATTTTATTCGAATAATAGATAACGAATAAAAATAAAGAATCAAATATTATTCGCCACTGATAAATAAATATCCAATCGATTGAGTATTTATTTGAATAAGAATTTATTCGAATAAGAAGTTATTTATGTAAGAACTTATCTGAATAAAAATTTAATCGAATAACTTATTCGGATGAAATTATATATTATATATAGATATTTATGTTACATCGAGGATGCACATAGTACCGAACGTGAGATATATTTTCAAGCTACATTGTCCAGTGGCCCTTTATAATTAAACCTTTTCCAAGTGCCAGATCAGAAAGTTTACTGTTCCTTGGTAAATTATATATTTGGCAAATTATTAGCAAATAATAAAATGTGAAATTAATACAAATTTTAATGGAAACAGACAATTATTCGTATTATTATTCCAACAATTTTGCAATCTTTATTTGAATAAATATAGACAATAATTTGTTATGGATAACAAATAATTATTCTACAAATAAAATATTCGATCGATACGAATTTATTCTGATAATTATCTTATATAAGTATTTATTAGAAACAATGCGGATAATGCCCAACTCTGTTTTTTATGATAATCAAATAACATTTGAGACCGATGGCTTAGCATATATGCTATGCAGTATGTTGCCGCAACTACGTGTATATCATTATTTTCAATCGATTCTCAGACAATTACAAATATAAGTAATCTTTATACCCATTATATACAAGTTATATAATTTTCTCATTTTTAAAACAAATATCATTACCTTTTACGTGTTCACCCTTTTGAAATTTTAACTAAAGCGTTATTTTATTGGGATGACATGCATGGTATGTCACATGGTTATTCGATATCAAAATTATTACGGATGACTGATGACATATCGTGTATATCGTATATGATGTATTTAAAAAAAAATGTTTGAAACGTGTTTTTTCTTTATTCCCTATATTGATTAGTTCCACTTATTTTTTTATTACAAACGTAAAAGAGTTTTTGATCATTCGGAGGAGTTTTGTTTAAAATGACCTTTCTCGAATGTGATAATCCGCGACTATTTCTTTCCTTATCACGTTTCCATAAAAATAGGTACATTTCTAATAAAGAAGTCGCAGAAAGATACCAAAAGTCATCATAAAAAATTTGTTTGCAAGGATTTCGAAAATTATTTTCTACAATCATTCGTACTAGACTATAGATGTTTATTAGAAACTTCCAAGACTTTTAAGTAAAACCTAAATAAACATCCGTGTCATTCCTTATATTTGTATAACAAAGCCAGCAATTTACTTTGGTAATTTCGTATATTTTTGAATATCATTTCTAATTATTACCAGAAGAACTTATTATTTGCAAAGTCGAGTCGCTTTAATTCACAGATCAATTCCTCTAGCGTTGACTAGATGCCTCGAGAGACGAGTTCATTGCTTCGTACATATTAACGAACGTTGCAACGTGTCTTTTTGCGTAATGGGACCTGTATGACTCTTGTGAATCTATTGATGCATCAGACAGCCTAGTACGTCGTTTCAGTTGACTGGCAAATTTCTCAATTACGTTGTTTGACGTTGGAAGTAATGCGAAACACGGTTCAACGATTTCAGGAACAAATTAATAATCACTTCGTTAAATAAATGTACCAATATTTGTAGCACTTGATTCATAAATATATTAAAAATATATTGGGTCATCTCGTAAATAATGCAGTTTTTTCGGAGTTAAGTTCAAAATAACGGGAGTTGTTACTATCGGAGTTCTAAAACATTGGAATAGAATTTTATTTTATTTTACTTCATAAAAGAAGACAGTGAATTATAAAATATACGAGAAAATTTATTATCGATTACCAAACGGTAATTGTTTATTTTAATCCGAAAGTCATACGAAAGCCAAAGTCCGTATTACTCATGAGATGAGCTAATATTTATCGAGGCACACTCGATTAGGTCATTTTAAAAAGATTTTTAATTTTGCCTTCGTGAAAAGATATGTGTTAAAGAAATTATAGATTTATCTATAGAAAACTGAAGATATCTTGCAGAATTCGGAAAAGAAGAGATAATAACTGTCCTGTAATAATCTTAAAGAATCCTTTCAATGGCATAATTTTGCTATTTTTCTATTAAATATCCAGAATTAAAGCTTCACACTATGTCACCATTTCTGCCGTCTTTCGTGTTTGTTCCATTTCTTGGAATCCTCAAAAGACTTGATAAACCTTTCATCAACTTTAAAAGATATTTTAAAACGCCTGAGAAAAAACGTACTATGTTGTCACTCACACAGTGTGTCCGGTTTCTGGTTAAGCAGAAACACCAACAAGAAACGTTTTCAAATAATTTATTTAACCTCGTACTTTGTAATGACATCACGTTACTTTACAATTAATCCAAGAATTACACGTTACTCTAATTTTAAAAGGAAACAAAAATCGTAATCGGTCGCAGAAGCGCACTATACAAATAGTCGAAACTCTTCGGGCATCGAGGTTTGGAGCGATGGTAGTGAAGGGGTTGAAATTCGAAAAGTGTTGCGCGGCCTTCGTTTTTTTTTTCATTTCTTGTTCTCTCAAAAGAGACGCGAGAAAAATTGGTAAATGGAGATCACGAACGATCGCTAAAGATCGACTGGTGCTTGTCGAAGGCAAGGCAAAATGTGATTCTTTCTTTTTTTTTCTTATTTCTCTCCTTTTTCGTCTGTTGGCGATTTCTTGACTCGCGAAAAAGGATGTTATGGCGTTTATAGAGTTACAGACATTGTCTGCAGACGTGTGTCCGCATACAAATTTCTATAAAATATGTAGAGCTTCTAAAAATGTGTAATAAATACAGGACGTTTTGTATAGAACGACCTAAAAGAGTAACTGATGTAACAATGGATGAATATTCCAAAAGAATGATGAAAATCCCTATTCAATTTTGAAAGCGAAATAAGAAGGCAGTTTCGGGATTGGCGTGTATTGAGTGTTACCCTCTCGAGGAATGTTGGTACATATGTGTACGTTTAGTTTTTCTTTAATTCAAGTATGATTGCAAAAGATACAAAGATACAATCGTCACATATGTATACATTATTTTTCTCGTTTGAGATATTCGTAATTATATATTTTAAATAAATAATATAGCCTGAAAATACGCAAGATAAAGCAAGTGAGAATTGCTCCTTTGCAAGGAAAAGGAGAAAAAAAAAAGATATAGAAACATGATTTATCATAATTATCCCCTGTGATCTTCCTATAGAAGTCAATATGTGTACACTTTTCACGAATTGTTATATCGTGTGACGTATATTACAATACTTTGCGTGCCTACGTCTTTTATCCAGAACTCCGAAAAATGCGTGAAATCAGATATCCAGAAATCTTGTGGGAAGACACACGTCTACAGACAACGTCTGCAAGTCTGAATATACGCGACATTAGACACGAAACAGAGAATGATAGCCCATGGCGTGTCCGTTGATTCATTACGATCGCTTAATTAGTAACGTTAAATGGCAGTTTGTTAAGGTGATCGAATTTATCACCGGATCTTGAACCTCTTGTGAAACCTGAGATACGCGAACCTCGACGTTGATCGATCAGCAGAGATCGTGGTTCGTTTTCGTCGCAGCTAATTTTGTTCTCGTCAAAAGATGTTAATCGATTCGCGAAAAATCGCGTTTAAGTTATTGAAAACAGTACAACGCGTCGCTGTATCGATTTCTTTTTCATTCCTCGAGGTGCACTGGCAAGGAAGGTCTTCTTCAAATTCCTTGGATGATCTTGCTCAGCGATCGAATTTTATATATATATATTTTTATTATATATATATATATATATATTTTATATTATACATCTGTTGAGCTTGAAAGGATCGCACTGCCGAAACTTGAGACGAGTGTTTCGTTACATCAAACATTTACGGCGAAAATCCTGAGTGTGCAAGTGTCAATATAATCTTCTTCATCTTTGGTTGAAAATTTAGATGCAGTGGCAATTGCATTATGAAAGCGTAATAAGAAAAGAGGAGACTCCCTTCTTTAAGAACAATCGTTAAAAATCACGATGCAAGATTTTCTAAATGCTTCGAACTGACAAGATATTCACTTAATATCTTATGAAATAAAACTGAGCCAGTGGTAAAAATAAGTATCGATATTTCGCTCGTCGGACAAACAGAACCAAAGATAGAGTTCAGTAATAATAAAGCAGAAATATAGTAGATTAGATTAAGTACATGAGCGATTAGTTAACTAAGGAGAGATATTAAGGCAAATACGATAAATATGGAAGAACGAATGAAAGGAATTGTAACTCAAATCCGTTTCTAGACTAACGAGGCCGAAAATAAACAAATAAAAAATACTTTGCTCGTCTTTAATGGTAAGAACTCTTGAACGAAGACGGAATTAGTTGAAAAGCAAATTATCGAAAAAATATACATAGATTTAAAAAATTAAAAAGGAAATGGTTTTTATTTTAAAATCTACTAAAACGAAAAAAAATAATTTTCTTAACTAGGTATCGTTAACTAATTGAATGTAATAATATTATACAGGGAAACCTGTATATATTGTATGTATAAAAATAGAAACTTGGCAGGATCATATTAATTCAGTTTCAAAGTTTTCAGAATTTTAACGCTTTCGAAGACTCTGTATTTGATGAGATAAATCTTGGATTCACGATATGAGTCAAATGTTCTTTCACTGTAATCGCTAGAGAATTTGTCTCCTTTCTTGTCTTCGTTAGGAATTTCTTTATCGAAAAAATTCATTCAGGAGAACAAAAGAGGTGTTAGCCGAATGGAGGATGCATCGTAAATGCATAATGAGTCCGCCAGGTTCTTATTTTTAGTAATATGAGTTCAACAATTGAGTAATATCCTATCATATGATTACCACGTGTGCTCAACATATACAGATTTTCCTGTATACTATTATTACATTCAATTACTTAACGATACTTGATTAAGAAAATTATTTCCTTCTTTTTAGTTCATCTTTAAATAAAAACGATTTTCTTAAGTTTTTAAATTTATATATATCTTTTTTACTTTTTAGTCTTTAAAAAATCAGCAAGTGGATGAAACTTTGCTTTCAAAATCCCACCCAGAGACAGACAAACAGACAGAAAAGTAAGCTAAATAAAAGCCATTAAAAATTGTTAACGAATGTTTGGCAAGCATTTGCCGAATCATCGATAACAATCATTTAAGTACGATAGCATCTCAAGTAGTATAGTAATCGTTCCAAGCTCAGCTCTTCTGTATAAACGAACTTTAATTTGCGGAGACCGAAGGATCGTTGAATCGTTATAATATTCCAAAGTCAATATTACCAATACAAACACGATAACACATGACAAATACGATTTGAGTTGCCATTGATTACCAAATTCGATTTAACTCCATCCAACAATCACAAAGCATAAAAATCGATCGAGTTACTCCAAGTCATGAAGAAGCTTGGTCTCGCGAAAACAATCCTGAAAATCTTCAATCCTTACGGTTCCTTTTCAGCCCCTCGAGAAATGAACGATAAATTTTAGCAAATATCTTCTTTGTTTCACTCGTGAATAATTTTTCTCGTGGCTCCAGGAAGACCCAAGAGTAAAGCGACACAAGTGAACGATGTACTTAATTCCCTCTTGGAAGGATCTGACCCTTCTCGGCGAGTCCTCTCATCGATCACGCGACTTATCCTTGGGTCAGGTCAGCTTCCATCGTTCATTCGTCTATCGAAATTCGCGGTACCGCACGCAATCGTGAAGAAATCGATCTTCCTTAAAAAGATCTACGCTCTGTTGAGGATTAAAGTAGAGACAAAGATAAGATATCGTGGGTCTTTCTAGATTCGAGTCCGTAAAATCGATAAATCGCGAGGAAAGTAAGAGAGAGAGAAAGAGAGAGAGAGAGAGAGAGAGAGAGAAAGTTTTCATAGCACGCGTAGTACACGTGGGAAGCAGAAATAGTGCTTTAACTGAATGACGTTGTCGCTAGTTGTGTTGCGTGGGACGTGGAACTTCGTCGCGAGATCATCGTTTCTTCACAGTGTATCGGTTCACGAGTGTGTTTTTACTTCCGCGATTCTCTCTCGGTTATTTCGCGTTCTTTCGTTCCCGACGTAAAAGAGAACAAACGAGAGGAAAGAAGAAAAAAGAGAGAAATAGAAAAAATAGTGATGATGAAAAGAGAGAAACAACACAGAACAAGAAGAAATCAGTGTGGAATGTCTCGTATAATTACGTGCGAGAATAATAATTTACCAGGCGTTAAAAAAAAAAAAAAAAGAAAAAAACAAACTCCGCTACATTAATCCGTTTACGTTTATAAGACAATAAAAACTATGCTCGCCGTTATTCGTAATAGCAGTAATAGCAGCAATAATATAATAATGATCGTAATTATAATCATAATCATAATCATAACTATCTTCTTCACCGTCATCATTATCATCATTATCATTATCATCATCATCATCATCATCAATCGCCATTTCGTACTTCACAAATATGTATATTATAGCAATCTCATAGTCATCACCGTCAATTTAATCACTACTTAAGTGTTACTTTCTAATTACCGCAAGAGAAAAAAGAAGGACAAAAAATATACGTTCATACATTTTTTCTGTATTCCCCCAGCTTCTCCTTTTCTCAAACCCCGAAACACTTGGGAGGGGGTTGGGGAACTTCTCTCACGCATACGTGTCTATGTATTCATATATATATAAATATATCATCATATTATTTTTATATATCTTCTTTCCTTGCCAACGAAACGACCGATACGGAATAAATTAGGCGCTAAATAAATAGAACGGATCACTACGGTTTTTCTCTCTTCGTTAAGCTAGATTCATACTCGCTGCATTCTTCCTTCCTTTTCTTCCTATTCATCCTCGTCCCTCTTTGTTTCTCATTTACCGTCGCGCGTTCATTCGCAGAAAATCACCACATGTCAGCCGACGAATTAGTTCGTAAGATCGCTTCGCGATGTAAAAATCGTTCCCGTGTCATTACTAATGATGCTGACACGTCGCCAGTGACATTTTTTACTCCGCGTCGCCTCAAGCCGGATTTGTCGCAACGATTTGTCATACCGATTTGCTTCGGATGGAACACCCGTCTTGACGCGCTCCATACTAGGATAAAAATTCACCAGAAATAATAATAATAATAATCATCGATAATACAGCAGAAATTCGAACTGTTCACGCGAAGGGGTGGGTTTCTCTCTGTCGGTGTGTCCCTTGCGTCAGTTGCTTCCCTTCCTCCATCTTTCCTTCTTTTTTTTTTCTTTATTCTAGTGCAGCCGAACAAGTGCATAGCTGCCACAATGGCGTGTGTATCGTTTAATAATAGGGTCAGCACCTAAAGTAACCTGGCCACGCTGTTCTAAATTACAAATATATATTATATAATATATATACAATATATATATATATATATATATTATAGAATATATGCATATTTTATATATATATATATATATAAAATTTGAATGAAAGTTCTTGATCAAGCTATAGTGGTTTACTTTATTTTTCTGTTCCTCTCTCGCTATCACTCTCGCAATCTTCTGCATTCGTTCTTTGAACATTTTCACTTTCTCAGTTCCTCCTAAGTTCGTCGTTATACCTCTATTATCTTGTCTAATCGTTTCTTTTTTCTGTCTTACGTTTATTACTAATATATTTTGTTCGTTTGTCAATCGTCCAATAACCGTCATCGTCGTCATTCACCCCTTCTTCCTCGGTTCGAATTCGTTATCGCGGCTCCGTCTTCCCTCGGACAATTAATAATCCTTAATAATGCAAAAATACTAGTTAAATCCCTGTACATGAAAACCTTGATGTGGTATACGTGTGGTGTCTCTGTCTCTTTATTCTGTTCGTCTTCGAACTTGCTATACAGGTATTCGTGTAAGGTTTCGCGCGCGCGAATCTGTGTGTAGTTACGTGTATGTGTGTGCAGGTCCAACCGCCCACTCGTTCTCGTATTTCTTTTTCTGGTGGACTCAAAAAAGCGTTACTTTTATTTGTTTCTAAAGTATCTTTTTACTTACAAGGTATTTGGTTTGCTCCATGCATCACTCTGACATGCAGTTTTTTTTTCTTGTTTAGATATATAAATTATGGTAATGATTCGGTATTATAATTATAATAATAATTATTATTAATAGTAATATTATCATTGTGATCGGTGTGTGTAGTACCGCCGTTTTTCTCATTTATCATTATTATTATTATTATTTTGTTTCTTTCTTTTTTGCTGGTCACGGAATCAGTTACTCAATATCTCTCTCACACCCGGTTTTATACGTTCTCGCTCATTCTTTCTCTCCCACTCTCTCTTTCCCTTCGCTTCTGTATCTCCCATTCGCTATGCACACCTCATTCACGGTATTTTTTCGATTTTTTTTCTTTTTTTTTTTTTTACTTTTTCTCGTTTTTCTTTTTTTTGACAAAAAGAACAAAGGTGAAGATAAAAACATGCGTCAACGCCGTTTCGTATCGCCCTTCGTAATTCAGTGGCCTTCAAAAACGCCGGTACAAATCATGGTAAAAAGGAATGATGTCTTGGCTCTTGAATTAAACGCTACGTCGTTTTGCTATCGCGTAACAAGCGGAAATGGGGGGAGGGGGGAGCGGGTGTTTGTTCAAAAGGCAGTAACCGCGAGGAATTGCTTCGTTTCGATATCCATGAAAAAAGAAAGAAAAAAAGAGAAATATTCAGACTCCCTAAAAACTACGACGCGCAGCAGAAGAAGGAAGAAAGCTCCGTCATCTCGAGGTTTCCTTCGTGTAGAATCGAAAGAAAGTAGCTATCACTATTATCACATGTTATAAAAGTTGCGTGAAATGTCGCGAATAACGCTAATCGTACGCTCATCCCAAAGAACCTGTTCAGAATCGGCCGATATGATAAAACGGACGCGAAGGTGAACAGAGAGGAAGTCACTAAAATATAAAGAAAAACGATGAGAATGAAAAAGGAAATCTTCGAAACATCGAGCTTTTTACCTCTTCTTTCTGCCTCCGATCCAGCCCGATGGATATCTAAAAACCAGCAAGGTGCTTATACACAACAACTTCCACTTTCCATCGTATATGCAGTAACACTATTTTACAACGAGGTCTCGAGATATATTTCTACAAACAATAGCAAAAAGAAAGCGAGACAAGACCAGAGATGCTGGATGTGAATGGAGAAGGGAAAGAACAAGAAGATAAGAAGGGGAACCTTACGAGTTTAATGAATCTAGGATAAATAATTCACGGCGAGAAAGAAGGAACGGCAAGAAGAAAAAGAAAAATAAAAAAGAAATGGGCAAGGTACATAGTTGGAAAGTTAAAGAAGAAGAAAATGGATAAAGAGGAATGAGAGAGAAATAGACAGGGAGAGAGAGAGAGAGAGAGAGAGAAAGTGGAAGAAAAAGAGAGAGAGAGAGAGAGAGCAGGAGCGAAGGAGAATCATCAAAACGATCGTGATGGTGCGATGGTAGGCTACAGGTCTACTATCCGCGACCCTGATCGGTGACCCTGACGGTTTTTAGAAGCGCCTCGCTGCGATCAGCGTTAGATTGGCGGCCGACACGAGGGTGCTGACGTTGTTGCTCGTATTCGTGGCTCCCTGGCTGGCGGTGGGTCACTTCTTACTCTTCTTGGTGGGCGGCTCCTGTACGTCCTGCGAGTCTTCGGTGTCCTCACTGTCTGTCGGTCGAGACGTGTTGTTGCTGTCGTCGTTGTCGTTCGTGGCGAGTGAATCGTTCGTGTCTTCGCTGGCGACGGCCGCTGTAATCGGCGTAGCGGGTTTATCCATCGAATCTTCGGTGAAGGACGTGGTCATGCTGTTCTCGTCGATGGCCGCCGGATCAATACTGCCTAGTTCCTTACCGTTCACTGCCACTTCCTGATTGCTGTCGTCCGATGGTTCTGTCGCCTCGCCGTTGCTGGGCGGATGAGAGTTCCCGTTCTCTGTGGAGCCTGGAATGCCGTCTAGCAGCTCTGGCTTCAACTCGGACGCCACGTAGTGGGTCCATAGGGCGAGTTCCACCCTGTGGGGACTCCAGGTTTTGCCGTTCGACGCTGCAATGAAAAAAAAGAACCAAACGTCTGTTAAATATTTAATCGTTAGGTGATAAGTATCGTCGAGACTGCGGACCTTTATGCATTTATGGGAATTTTCAATGAAGAAAGGTACATGCAGTGACTAAGAAAAGTACTGACGCATGACCATATTTTCCAATGAAGTATTTCTTTTTATCATATACTACATTCCATTTTCGTAGGATCGAATCTCTGTAGTCGTACGAAGGTAATAATACTTAATAATAAGTTATAATATTATAGGGTATATTATTGAAGGTATTATTAAATGAAATTTAGTATGCTTGGGCCTAATTAAGTAATATATAAATGCTATTACAGATAAATTACTGTGCTAATACTTTTTGTAGCTACGGTAATATAAGGAAATATATAAAATATCCAAAATAAAATACAATAGAAATCCGATAAGCAGATTGAATCGGCAGGAGTTTATTTAATAGGATATTAACTAAAGTTTCATTCAAACAAACGAGATACTGCTGTACTTGTTATAATATACAGAAGCTGAAATCAGTACCAATTTGAGTTCTGTTTCTTAGCTTCTGTTCATAAAAATATAAATTTTCATAAATATCCGCAGTCTGATCGTCGAAATACTATCTTAATGTTTCGTTTCGAATTATATATCAAGACAGTGATGTTATATTAGGTTGTTCGAATTTTGCACGATCCATTTTGTTCCACTTCTATTGTTATGATCATACGTAATTCAATAAAATAATATAAAACGAAAAATGTTGTGCATCCATTATTTCCTTATAAAACGAAAGAAACTTTTGGGACAATCTAATTCAATTTAATTTAATTGGGAAACAAGAGTGATAGTGAGATCTTGATATGATCGTGATAGGGGATCGAGTAAATTCAGATTAGTCGAATTATGCGAATTCAAGTCGTTTCGAGTGGTGGTCCAGTGTCTATATGAATCCACTGGGGGTCAAACAATTCGTATAATACTTCATCGATTCCTCATTACTTATGCTTTATTGTCTAAATAATAGGAATTCGTGTGATAAGTGGATTTAATCGGTTCAATAAAGAGTTCGGATAAATGAAGTTCGATGTGATTAGTACACGTTTTTGTTTGTACAAATCAAAGGTAAAGCAGCTTCGAATTCAAGCAACTGCCAGTAGGCGTGATAATGAACAGAAAATTAGAATATAGGTACATATTAAAATAATAAAATAGTTTTACAACTATTTATGAAACTTGTTTCCAAATTTTCCTAACGCTAGAACTATCGACAACTAAGATATAAAGCTTCTTTAAAAAAAAAAAGAAGAAAGTCAAGATGAAGGATGCACGAAAAAATGAGCCTTTATCAAAAATCATTTAAATCTCGAGAAAATCTCAAGATATTCTGAATGCATAAAGTTCGTGTGAAGAATTATGAATTGGACGTTTCGATTACATTGACAATTCTGTTAATTTCGATACGGAAGATCGTGAGAAAACTTATTGAGCAATTCGATATTTACTGCATGTATTCCTTTTCTCCTTTCCCCCTTTTTTAAATTTAACTAAGGAAACTGCGTTCGATAATTAATCGACGGTAAGTGAGTTAAACGTATATTAACAGAGACACTCACTTTGTTTGTTCAGCCTCTCGACGGTATTTTGAATGTGCTGAACAAAGTTGAGGTACTCCTTGGTGGTATAATCGATGCCCTCGATTTCCGGTATTGCCATCAGACATTCGTCCGCCATAAAGGGTGCATTCTCCGGTGATGCTGCTGCCAATAGGGCTGACGCCATAGTGGTGCCTACTCCTTTCAAATTCGAGAGGGCAGTAATCGCCTGTTCAAGGTTTGGAAGCTTTTTGAACGCCTTCTTCGTTTCCGCCATCACAGCGCGAGGTGTGTTCACTTTTACTAAATAGGACAACTGAGGATAGAACTTCCCACGCTGCAAATAATAAAAAAAAAGATCCAACGTTTAAAGGAAACATCACGATTTGCTAGATTAATGACTCGAAAGCCACGTGAACATTACTTCTCGTATTCGTTTCCTGTTTCGTCGACTCTTTCAGCGCCTATGAAATAAATTATGGCGTATATTACTACCGCATATGGTGATGATACACGGGTTTTACAAATAGTTTTCCAAGGTAGCAATTACACGTACCACCATATGTCGAAATTTCCAAGTCGTGTTCAATAAGTTATAAAATTAGTTTTTGAATTTTAATTAGCAGCTTTTAACCTGCTAATTACGGGAAATGTCTTAAGTCGAATTGTCAATCTTCTGCGCGCGACAGTGTCCTGTATTTGTCTTTGTTTCTGTTAAAGATAGATTATATTCGTACGTACATTTACAAGAACTAAAATTGATCTAATGAAGATTCATCGTGTCTTTATTCGTTTTTAATTTCACGGCTGTAGAAGCTTTCGATTAAAAAATTGTCGATTAAGAATTAACAAGTTGATACGTATGTATGAAAAATATATTTCCTTAAAGAAAGTTAAACTGACAGTACGGAGATACAAGTTGGATCTTGTTATCGGAATTGAGCTGTTCACAGTTCGATTAAATTTCGAAGACATCGAAAGAAAAAAAGAAGTTTAATCTTTCGTATATATGTTTCTGTATTATTAATCTGCTTTTTCTTTTTGTATTTTCAATAAATTATTTTCTTCGGCATATAAAAATTTATAATCAAAGTGAAACATGTGCCGCGATTAAAACCCGCTTGGAATCTTTGCACTGTGCGCGACACGTATACTGTTCATATGAACTTTGAAACTTGTAAAACTTCGATTGAGTCTACAAGCTACCCGCGAGTCTAATTCGCATTTTAGCGAAGAATCATGAACTTGGTGTACGCCGCTATCTTTAACAAGTTGCGTAATCGAACAACTTATTTACAGTTGGAAAAGCATATTTACATTGAGGTTTGAGTATTTCAGAGTGTCAATTTTAATTTAATCATTTAGAAGAGTTAATTCCTCGTCTTGTAATTACATTCAACCCTCTATAACTCCGCGTGACCCGAATGATGAATCTTTTAGTCCATTGTCAGACAAAATCAATTAGATTCAAATCTAATTCGTTTTACCGCGGATGGAATATCTTGTACCTTTAAATATTTCATTTCGCGAGCAATTAACTTTAGATTTGCTTAGACTGTTAGATCTATATTTAAAAAAATTTTCAAATCTATTTCTAATTCTATTTTCTATATTTCTAATTCTATACATTTTTTAAAGTTATATACCTGCTAGTATAATAAGAAGGTTCACGTCCAACGTTAAACTAATGTAAAGCAGTAAAAAGTTCTTGAATAATTCGACTGTTTAATACTTTATACAGAGTGTTTCTAGGCAATAATTCTATAAGAGAAGATAAGTTGAAAAAAAAACAAAGATGACAAATTTTCATGAATATTACGAATTTTTCTATATAGCACTACATTAACGCTTCTCTCATCAAAGAAATCGAATTAAATGATTAACGAAAGACTGAGTTCTGTTATTAACTTTGAACAGGAGAATTGAGTTATAGAGAGTTAGAAAACCAAAATATAATAGAGGATAGTATCCAAAGAATATCGACTCACTATTTGCTTCCATTTCATCGTTTGCACGAGCTCTTCGTGATTGAGATGCGCGTCCTTACCGCGTGACTTGATCTTCTTTGGAAGCTCATTCTGATACCTGCAAACAGAAAACGTCACCGGATGGTCAGTAAGCGACGACTATCGTGAATGGAACATCAGGGTATGCAAGATCACGGTTACAGGGGAACGGTTACGTAACCAGCAGTATCATGGAACATAGAAATCGCGGAATACTGATTAAAAATGCAGCCGCAAGAAGCGGTTTTCCACCTACTGACGCTCACGTGGCTTGGCAGACATCGGCGATGGAACACGAGCCAAATCGAGGACACGTTCTCCACGTCGGATTTTCCGATATTCTATCAAACATCTTTCTACTTTATTTCTATATTTTCCCTATTCTCTAAAACCTTCCAATTTTATTCCAACCTATCATTCTCTTTAATCCATTTAATCCCTCTATAATTCAACTGATAATTTTTATTTCCTTTTTTTTCAGAATCACTATGGAATTTTACTTGGATTTTAATAATTTTGATTTCTATTTTTTAATAACGACCTTTAATGAATTTTATATATTTTTGAAATATTAAATAAACCATTTTTTAATTTGAGGAGAAAAATTCCTCACTATGAAAGTTAGGTAATTCTTTTTATAAGTCTCAGGTGTAGATCATAGAAGTTTTTACTCATTTATTGTACAAATTATCCAGTCATCATTATATTGTTCGAAACTTTTTTCTCCCTTTCTATATTCGCACTACTAACTTGTATCAGTGTCTGTATCGGTGTATGTGTAAAATAAATATATTATTCAAAGTCCAGGCAGAAAATTCGAATCAAAATTTAAGTACTTCTAGACTTCAAACGTTTCGAATCCAAATGTTTACAACTGATCACATCCACCTCCGACCTCCATCTCCACTCTTCGTATTTCTTTATTTAATACTTACGTAATTTTCGCTGACCATATAGACAAACACATGTTAGTTTAATTACATAAATTTGAATGCATTTAATGCCAACATCGTGACAAGAAATCGCTTTTAGAAAACGCGTATCCTCCCGATTCAACGCGTATACAATGCGACAAAATTTAGAGGAAAAAAAAACTACTCCCTAATTTCCTCTACGCCTATTTCTATCATCTGTATATTTTCTGACATTCGTAATTTCGATAAAAACGAAATTGCAAAATTTTTATTTCGGTTACGAGCTAAATTAAATCAAATTTAATTCGATACAAGGAATTTTCCCATTTAAACGCTGCCCGCTATATCCCATGCATATTTCAGAATAAATTATAAATCCGACAGATACCGTAACAAACATTTCAAAACCAATTACGTTCATTCCAGCTATCCTCATTATACATACCGAGTAATCCAAATATTTAATTCTAAAGACTGAGTATTTGACTCAGCCATTGCCTATAACCATTCGTATTCTAATATACCGAGCTGCACTTTTTCTGTTCATATTATTTTATGCCGTTTTCCGAAGAATCTGGTTTCATTTAGCGGCGAACGTCCCGGTTCAGGTAACGTTTCCTCTTTTTCCCAGCGAACTCTTTCTTCGTCCCCATTATTCGGGTCATCGACACCGAGAGACAAGTTCTCTGTTCTTCGGAGGCTGCATCCGTGAACACGGCCATGCAACGGGAGAGACGGAGACAGATACGGAGAGCACTCTCTCGCGTGGTTTTATTGTAGGTACTTTCGGAGGTCGGCTGAGATCAGCTGTTTGGCTGAACGGCTAAACTTAGTTACGGATAGTTTGTATTTCATTCATATAATGCGACACTTGGACGCGTGTTTCCTTGAATTACGGCCGCTAGGCGGTTCACTGTCTGAAAGAGAGCACGTGAAGCACCGTGGAGGTGGTAATTAACGTGTTACATTGATTGCAGTGGTCGATAGTAGAACGAATACGTTCGATTGATTCCCAATCGTGTTCGATGTACTTAGCTCGATTTTCTCATTTGTTTACTCGCACGTGGTTGTTTACTTATTCGCGAGTATAAATTTGCGATATGTAAATCACAGTATGTGATTTATAGTACGTAAACGTATAGTTGTGCACGAGTAGTGTTCTTGATAATTAGCTTATTTGCGTTGCTTTCGAATGACTAATAAGAATATAGGGAATTCGAGTTATTATCGTCGATGCAAATTTTTTATAATTCAGGATTGAAGATAAAGTTTTTATTCGTGAATGATATTTCGGAAGTCTGGGAGATTCATTGCACGGAATTTTCGAATAAAAATTCAAACACTTAAAGTATTCCAGTTGCCAACACTTTTAGGATAGAATCTTTTTTTAAATTCTGCGCGTGTTTTTATCGATCGATAAGAGAAACGCGTCTTTTCTGAAGTTTTTAATAACACAACTTTAATTTCTTTTCCCCTCCGTCAGCTAGAATACTGAACGAAATGAAAGAAAACTAATAATTCTACATCGAGGTAACATTCTTGATTTTTTCGAAAGTAAAATTTAAAAGACCGCTGTTATTTTCATACAAAGTTGCAGAAAGGATCCCAGAATGTTTCCAATTACGCGCTGTGTAAGAGCGATAGAACGGTTTAAAGATTAGGATTTTTGGTTTGCGGTGAAACTTGGACGATAATGAACAGTATTATCGTGGAAGAAGGGGAAAGACCACCGAGGAAACCGTAGAGCGGTTAGTTTGTCTCGCAGCCAAAAGTAATTTCTCAAACGAGAGTTCAACTGTCGTTCCTCTACGGCTCTTTTTTCTTTTTTCTTTCTTTTATTTTGGTATTTTTGTTGCCTTCTTTTCGCAATAAAGCGGAGATAAGAATACAATGAGTCCTTTTGCGGGCAAAATAAACCTTGTACGATATCCTGATGATAATTCACCAAAATCCACGGCGACCAGAACTTGTAAAAAGCAGATGAATTTTAGTTCTCATTGAAATAAATGCAGAAAATCATACGAAAGGTATTTGAATGATATTTGAGAATAGGAAAAGAATAAGAAAGAAAGAATAAACTGAAATCTGTTAGGAATTGGATAAACCTTGATGTATATGTTACTTATTCTTGGTCGATATTTATTAAATCTTTTAGATTACATTTATTTTATCCACTTCTATTTTTCCTGCATCGAATTTCCTATTATTTTTATTGTGGTATGTATCGGTTTGCTTCTCTTGAATAAATAAATATTTATTATCGACTAGTTGATAAAGATAGAAAGTTTCTATGATTTTCTCAGAAAAAAGTAACAAGATATTGGATTGGTTCTCTTCCATTGGCTTCGACACCGGAAGAGTATAAGAAAAAAGAAGCCCCAAAAATGAATTCCACTCGCTTGATTCTCGTCGATCGTTGAATTAATACCAAACGTAGGCGTTCCTCCGCGAGATTTCGAAGTGAAATTTCACATGTCTTCACAGGGATGAAAAAACTTCGTTGAAAGGAACGTCGAGTATTCGTTTAATCGTTAATTGGCTTCAACCAATTTCTTGATAAACCATGTACATTCCAAAACCTTACAAACTCGTAACGTATATGAATTACTACAAACTATTACTGTATACTACATGGATTGCTATAGATATAGTCTAATTTTCTTAAACATATTCATACAGCATATACCTTCAATTATAATATTTCGATTATATCCATAAAAAGTTATAGATTTCATGTATTTATATTATATGTTTTGCAATATTTTATTAGATTTCGAAAAACTTCGATCTGTTTCTAAAGTGAAGCTAATTAACACGTAGTACTCTTATGAGCGTAATTAAAAAGTAGAATCTAAGTAAGGCAAAGATTTGTTTCATAAAGTAAGAATTATGATGAGAAGTCTGCCTTCCTTGATTAAAATATTCTATTCAGAATTTATTCGTTTTTCAAGATGTATTAAAATGCTTGAAGTTCCCCGCGCTTTTTATCTTTGGAATAAAATTCCAAATAAAGAAGACCACGGACAAATAGCAGAAAGAAAATGGCAAAGCTTCAGTTTCAAAATGGTAAAAATATTATGTCTGTGGCTTGGTGCAAAACGCGCCAATGTCGCATTTTTGCAAAAATTAATCAAACCCGGTATTGAGTTCCTAAACAATTGTATACACAGACAATTTCAAATGCTATCTAGGAATGACTATTTATATTTGTACATGTCAATGCCAATAAACTTTCTGCAAAAGGTTCAAAGTCAACATAAAAAACACAAATAGTATAAGCTTCAACTCTGTCATTTTGTATTAGAAAAAAAAAGACTTAAAACAGCAGAAACTACTGCGTCACAAACTGTTTGAACACG
Organism: Bombus confusus; assembly: GCA_014737475.1. Classification (NCBI taxonomy): domain Eukaryota; kingdom Metazoa; phylum Arthropoda; class Insecta; order Hymenoptera; family Apidae; genus Bombus; species Bombus confusus. Next base: position 3,559,284 of record JACXIV010000026.1, on the reverse strand, counting down.
AATTTTTTAACGTACCTTTAAGCGCTAATATCTCAACTTTATAAATACTGACATTCCTACTATTTGCACCAAGTTACACAGGTATGTACCCTACACATACGTGAATCTTTAAATTTCCCATAAATGCCCAAAAAATCTTCGCTCTATCAATAAGTAATCACAAACAAACAAACAAACAAACAAACAAACAAACAAACAAAACAAAAAAAGGAAAACAAAAAAGATCAAACGATTTAAATATCAAAGTAGCAAGAAATCGCAATTACCATGTAAGTGATTGCGATTATTCGCTTGGTTATTCATTGTCGATCGTCCAGGTCTAGAAAGTCGAAGAAAGAAAACAATCGGGTAAAGTGTCGTAACGGAGCATTTCTTTGGTGTAGACGGTTCTTTTGAGACATTGCTCGAAACCTTTTCAGGACGTCGGCCGCGCAACCATTTTGAGAGGCTCTCGCGCGCCACGCCACAGAACGCCACGCAACGCTAAAACAACCTTGACACAATCGCCGTGCTTTAAAACGCCGAGGAGGAGGATTGTGCCTCGCGAGAACTCTACAAGCCTTATTTTTCCAGCTCGCTTTTACGACGATCCTTCGCCTCTTTTATTTCCGCCCCCCTCGCGCGCGCACCTACCCGTAATCCGCGGGAATATTTCGCGAATCCCAACGTGCAACGAGCCTGGAGAGCACGCGCGTCCACGGGACTGTTCCTCTTTCACGGCGGGCCATTTTCACCGCGTTTTGAAACACCTCGTTGCCCAATAGTCCCGGCACCAATCGTTTTCACGACCGTTTCTCATCGCTGTAAACGTGTCCATTAATATGTTATTAGCGCCAAATCGCTTCCAGTACAATTTTATGTAAGATTGCGATATTATGAGATTATCTATAATAGTTTGAGAATCGCGGAAATTTTTGTTGCCCCTCATTTATGCGGATGGTTCAGGTGCAAAGTATCTGTTACTGGATCGAGTGAATTTTTAAATAGGTACTTTAGATGATATTTCGTGTTCCTAATATTGTAATTTATAAATGAGAATCGCGAAGAGTTAATCGATATATTTTTTCAGTGAGAATTTTCAAAGATAAAAGTTTATATAAATTTGCAAAGTTTGAAGAGGCTGAAGTATTTATAATACCCTTAAAATCGTGACCGTTTCTTGTGCTCCGGATGTTTGTTTTGATTGCTCAAGGTGTTTGTGCGAAGTATCTAGTAGTAGAAGAAGTGAATTTCTAAACATCTTTAATGATATTTCGCATTTTGGAATTCACTTGATTTTTGTAACCGAGAATTTTTGACAAATTGAATTTCTCAAATTGTGCTACTACTCTAGTAGCTGTACGGCTGAAGCGGTAAGAGATTTAAGATTCAAAGATACCTTAGTCATTCGCTAGATATTCCAACCAATATCCGTACAAAGAAACCCATGAATCGGACAGGAGGCTCATGAATCACAACGAGATCTTAAAAAGCAACTATCACGCGATCACGTGTATCCTTACTCTTCTCTTTTTGCTCCTTCCTCGGAATTCTTCTATCATTAACCCATTAAGCGCTGAACTCAAATGCAAAGTTACTGAAAATCACCTAATTTCTTTTTTATATCCTTGTATTACCGTTCATCATTCGCTTATTATCCCAACTATCGCTAGAAGAGTAACGCGAAACCTTAAGCGGTGCTGTAGAAAGTCATCAAATAGGAAGAAAAATCATCATCCTTCCAGGTGAAAACATAGATACAATTGACTCGATTAACTACTAAGATTCCAATAAAATAAGATTTCCAAAAATCACGATAAAACGAAAAAATGTCACGAGAACCTGCCTGAGAACCTGCAGCACCTTAATTTTATAAAGATTATCCTGCAATCGTTCTTCCGGACGAATAACAGACACGTCTATCGTTGTAACAGTATCACAATTTTACATCTAAATTTTCTGTCAGCTAAAATTCCGATAAGATTAAAATAAAAACCACGATAAAGCAAGAAATCTGACGAAAAAACAAGGTTGAGAACCACTGTAACCGTAACTTCACAACGAAAATCGGTGACCAAACTGTCGAAACTCGCCCATTCCCATAGTTCACGATTGACGAAATCGACGGGACCATAGAAACTCCGTGGAGACGACGAAACAGATATTTATTAGAATTACAAGCACAGAAGAAATCGAGCAGCGATGACCACATCGACTACAGCTCGACGTTCGATCGCTAACCGTTTGACCCCAATGTTTTCATCGCTTTAACGAACGAGTGAATCAGCGAAAATATTTCTACGAACCGAACTTGTGTATCACCTAACGGAAAACCCGATGATATAGGAAAATGTAGGCGAATTGATTGCGATGATCATTCTGCGCGTATTTCCCTCGCCACGTCGTGAAAGGTTCTCCTTGCTTCTTCACCTGAGTATCCTGTTGCCCTCGGGTTTCTTCAAACTGCAAACCGGAAAAGTGTAATTTGACCGTAGCAAAAAGTTGCGGTCTCTCAACCTCGCGAACGTTGCTTTTCACCTGTCCCTTCTTCGAGAAAGAATTCTAATTACCAGAGGTGCAAGAGTCGATATACTTATGGTGATTATTTTACCTGCTTTTGTAACTACAATGCGTAATTTAATCTCCGTGAATAGAATTTTTTCTATCCCGATTAGCGAGATATTTCCCGAAGTCTCTTCCTTTGGTAACTTCGACGCTGGATGAGTTAAGTAAAAAGCTAAAAGTTAGTTTTCTCCTAAATTGCCATAGATTTTTCAGGTAAATTAATTGTTCGATAAATTTCTTTTTTATGAAAGAAAACAGAGAGTTAGTAATTTGGTTAACGTTTTAAATTGACTGAACTGGTTTTAAAATGAAATTCTTCTTCCATGACTTATTTTTTAAATTAAACGGGACAAAAGAATTAATCATTTGATATAAAACAATTTTTCCCAAGGCTATTGAAGATACAAAGAGGCTTGTAATTTTTATTCTATAAAATTCACTTCAAAGATTCTTTCTTCTATCGCGTATCCTGTACGAGACATGTTATACACACTCGTATATCGATAATAATCATCTGTTCGTATTTGATTATCTAATTAAATACATAAGTATAAGTGGTCCATAAAATTTTATAGGTATATAGCAATAAACATTGTAAGTGCTAGAGTAATTTGTTTTAGCTTTCAGAACAATTTCAAAATAGAGCTAACCGCAGTGCCAAAATGAACAAGCACATGGCATTTGTTTACACATAAGATCTTCGTTTTGCCACTCACATCATTTGTCAGTGATTCTATGGGATTCAAAGTTAGAGTATTTCCCTTTAACTCTTTGATTTGTAGATGACTATCGAAGTTCGATTTAGATTTTACTTTACCCTGTATTCTTTACTTTACACGACGAAGGCCATTAATAATTTTTACCGCGTAAAATATAGGATACAAAGTGAAATGAAATACTTTAATCCTTTCGCTACGTCCACGAGACAGCTGAGTAATGAGACTATATTTTATGTTAGTGTAAACACATTGCGTAACAATGCAAATTGAATAAAGGAAAGCAAACCAGAAAATAGCGTACTATGCTGTGTTCAACCAGAGTTGTTAACTCGTACAACATCTTGAAGGATAAATGTCTTCGTTTATAATCATTCTGTTATACATTACAATGGAAAGAGTTCAACTTCGTGTAACTATATTCACACGTGGTTATAACGGGCGTTCAATGCTAGTCGATTATAGTCATCTTTAATATATAGTGAACACTCGTTGAATAGTTGTAGTTATCTTTAGTTTACGACGAGCTCGCTATTCTGTAACTATACATAGTCACCTTTAATAGCAAGTAGAAAGGATTAAATATAACATAACCTTATTCAAAGTGCAATAGTCACTTACAAAGCAACGACGCTAACTGTAAATGAAAAAGATATATAGTTACCTTTAATGTACAATGAGACTCACGTTTCATGACGATCACCTTTAGTGCCGAAAAGGTTAAACCTAATTAGGTTAGCATCTAATTCAATAATAACTCAATTCGAACAGTTGCAATCACCTATGACTCAATGATAGTAGGTATAAATTAGAACGATACGTGTAGTTATCTTTTTTAGTGTACGACAATTTTGACGTTTAACGAGAATAGTCAACTGTAATAGCGAAAGTCATAAAACTAACGTAAATCAGATTATTATTATACCAGTACTCGTAATATTGTCGTATTACGTTACTTAAAAATAACCTAAACCAAACTATTACTGTCGTAACACGTGTAATACTGTCTTACAACTCAAGGAAAACGTATTTCCCTAAACTTTCACTTCATCCACCTGATCATCCAGCGACGCATAGAATAACTTTAAAAACTGTTCTTCGTAATCTTTAACCGAATGTAAAAGAGCTAGGAAAATTCAAGCACCTCGAGTTGGTATTCAGTTCGCGAGTGACACGGGCGAGCCGTGTCCGCAATCCTTGTAAGTTTATCTTCTTAAGAAGCTACTTGCGGTGTACTTCTATGCGACTCTCGGCTGATACAAAAGAAAAGAGTATCAATGAAGAGAAAGCCGACTTTGAAAATACAACCGTCTGCGACCTGCATCGTTGGGGCTCTTTGCCATGAAGCACACGTGGTGTTACGCAACTGTTCCTTACAGCGTTAGAAAAACAAACGATGAAAAGAGAAATAATCGCTGGGACACATAGGAGGGAGGAACGTTTGAAAAACTCATGGACCCGGTGTTAGGTTTACATGCGGCATTATTGAGTCTAAAAGTAAAATAAACAATATGAAGCGAGTTTGAATGAAGATGAAGCAATTTGATACAAAGAGCACTGAAGATTGCATGTTGAAAATATGTATTTGATTAGTAAGGCTCTAATTTCGGGTACGCTAAGCGCATTGTAAGATATTTACAAGGGTGAGATATTAAAGAAAGTTAGAACTTAGGAGTATTCGATCGTTAAGGACGCTCTACATTTTAAACATATCAAGTACTTTAGAATAATGAAATACTAAATTGAAACTATGACTTCACATTAACTAGTACTTTAAGATACTAGACTAATTAGAACTATTGCATGAGTAAAAGTACCCCAAGAAGTATTTAAGAAACTTGAAAATTCGATCGTTAGATATACTTCGAATTTTAGATATATCAACTACGTGTATCAACTACGTAATAATAATTCGCAATATTCCAAATTCTTCCAAATTTAGTATTCCAAGAATATCGAACGAATCTCTATGTTAAGTATTCGAGTTTTCTATGGCGAATATTCACATACTTTCGTGAGCCACTATAAGTAACCCTAAAGTAAGCCAATTAGTAAGCCAATTAACGAGCCACTATAAGTTGCACTTCTTCCAAAATATCTCATCTCCCAGAGCAATTTCCACTGACGTACAATTCGTTTACCACGTTTCGTTCACTGAACATGATTCGAGGAAGTCAGATACATCGCGTAACGATGACAAGGCATCGGTGGACGCTGTAGAAAAGTAGCCTTGACGTAAACAAGCTTTGCCAGCAATGAAAACAACGGTACCATTCCCCTTCGCCTTTCAGCTAGAAGAGAACTGCAACCAAAGCCTCTCCACTTCCACATCGATCACGAAGTTGCAAATTTCCGGTTAACTATCAATAAGAAAAACCACATAGAAAACAATTCTCTTACATGTATTAAATAATAGTAACAATAAATGGTTCAGTAAATTCGTCTACCACTGCATCCATCCATTGACTTCCGTTAGAATATGCATGCTCAATGGATTCCTTGTTTCAGCTCTTCTAGATACGATCAGATGTATTTCTCTGAAGCCAACAATTAAATTTATCGTAATCAATCGTTTCCTGGGCGTGGTTTGAAGGAATAGAACTCGACTTGTAAATTTAAGGATCGCAATCCCCAAGTGGGACGTTTCATTTAGATGAAATTATTTTCATAGGAAATGTTGTCACGAGAAATTCTCAACGCTTATCAATTGTAAGGTGGGTGTTTTCAAAGATTTCTATAGGTTTTTGCTAAATCAAAAGAAGTGAGTTAAGATCTATAACATGTTTAGAGATACTGAAGATCTCTTTGTTTGAAGATATTTTTCTGTACTTCATGGACAGACTAGGTGCAAGCCTATTTTTCTTCTTACTCCAGACTGTCCGGAAGTCTGATAAAATTCTGGGATTCTTATCAATGTCTGTGCTACAGCAAATAAATATTAAAACCAGAAACAAAAGATGAAAGGATAAAATTTCTCGGATCATCAGCGATCCAATTTGTCTACAGAGGGTTAACGTCCCCTTAAATTTATTTCGCCCTATTAAAAATATTTCTTTATGAAAACATTATAAAGAGGAAATCACAGATTTATTTAGCTATTATAAATAGCGAAGTACCGAGAAATAAGAAAGTTCTCGGACTTCTCATCCTCTTTCAGGCACAAAGAAGACGCATTTCCCTGAAGCCAACAATTAAATTTATCGTAATCGCTCGTTTAACTGGCACGGATAAGTTTTCCAAGGTGTGTACAGTTGTTAAAAAAAAAGAAGAAAAGATGAAGAGGAAAAAGAGCGAACGATTGGTCAAAGGGGACGTGCAGAGAAACGAAGTACGGTTGACGCTAGTTTGATCTATGCGGAATTAACAAAAACAAAGGGAAATTGATGGGGAAGGATGGAAAGAGAAGGCACTATCGAACAGAGAATGAATAATTAAACGGCGGAACGCGGGACGATCGTGGATGGTAAAGATTCCATTATTATTGCCTGATTCCCGGTCGTCGTAGGAAAGACTAAAAAGCCGTAACGTGGAATTTAACGAGTCTCGAACCTGCCTTTAATTAATTAAGCCAGACGTGACGCCAGTGGAATTGAAGCACGCGCCGTGGAAACCTCGTTGTCGCTCGCGGACGCCTCGTCAACGGCAACTGTCCTGGTTCCAGGCATTTCGCTCCGAATTTCAGTCGAGTTTACATCGAGCTGCGTTCTATAATTTCGCAGTAGAACCAGACAAATCGGATTCCCCTTGATAAATCCTCGTTTTTATCGTCTCCGCGCTCCAAATTCCGCGCGTCGGTCTTGATAAACGAGCTTTATCCAACGCCTTGTCTTTGGTAATTTGTGTAACGAGAGAGGATTGATTCTTAAGGGGCTGCTGCTGACGCTTTGTAAGCCGAGTTGGTAATTTTCTTCGAAGGTAAAATATTCGGTATACGGACGAGGCTCTTGAATGAAAAATGATACAATTTTTAATTTTATGAAAATGGTTCAACTTTGATATATGAACACGTTGAATGCTACGTGAAGTTTATGTGTCTCATCAATAGCGACGTAGTGATATCATTTTTCAGCGTTATATGTAATTGGTATTTCATTAGTGGAAGTATTAGTACTTAATAATAAGGTTTACAATTCTCAAGCAATTAATCTTCGTTATAATAATTATAAGTTATATTGTGTACCATACATGACAAATGTTTCCGAGTTAAATGTTGAATAACCCATACTAAACGTTAATTGAGACATTCAAACTAAATAAACGTAAACTTGTCAATAATTTGAGTACTAACAGTGTGAAATACTAAATAAGTTAAAAGGCATTCGAACAATTTCAACTTTTTAATAACTGTTTATTTAATGGAAATGTTTCGACCAATTTCAAAAATCATTCTCTAATAATAGTTATGGATGACCGTCAATAACCAGCAATGTGTTAATAGAGAAATATATGTATGTATTATCTCATTAAGAGGGAACATTGTGTTAACATAACGTTTCATTTGCTACTTTTTCCAGTCTATTCCCATTATTAAATTTTGATTGCCAACAATGTGATTATAAAACGAATTCCAAGGGTTTGCTCCTTTCATTCAGATCCCAGAATTTTATTCAGATGTCTTTCTTCAATTTTAGTAATATTTATTATATATTCTATCTTCTGACAATTAACTATTTACATTTGAAATTTGACAAAACATTACATGCTATATTATTTATGTCTTTCGGTAACGTGTTTACTACGTATTTTCTGCATCATATTACGTGACCATAAATTACTGAACTCTTGCTAATTTTAAACACAATGTTTATTGAAATTCTTTTAAATATAGTAAAAGTTAAGAAACGTTAACTTTACTGTTTACTTGGTAATTACAGAACTTATATATTTCTATATGCGATAAATAATTTATCGATTTACGAACGAGTAAATTCGTATGCAGAATCTCGATAAATATAAATTTCCTATATCAAGCAGTGTTTTTGAAAAAAGAAAAATAGTCTTGCATTGATTTTCTATGGAATCTCGCAGCTCTAACCTAGAAATATTTCATCAAATTACACGACTTTCGTTGAACGTAATAACGAATTAAAGTACGTTTATCACGTGTAACAAACCTTTAGATCTCCGTGCGTGAAATTAAACCATGAATGAATAAAATAAAACGAAGTTGGACAATATTGAGATAACCTCGCATACTTCACAATTTTTTTTATATTTGATAATGGATAGGACTATTCTTTCATTTAAAATTTACACTTTATCCAGAAAACATATCTAATGATAAGGATCTACGTTAATATACAATTGCCAATTAATTATTATCAAAAATACTATCGACACTGTTTAACATAAAAAGAACATTATGAAATAAAACTAACTGCCGATTGTCAACAATGGACAATTACGGATCTAAATAATTAAATTATTAAATAACTGTGTTGGTTCATGGAAAACTATGATAATTTATGTTACATTATTAAAATTTGGGGTATTTTATCTTATTTTGTACTTTACATTCTCCATGATTGATATAATAGAATTGGATTAAGTTAAAAACTAAAAAAGTTAAGTAATTTAACTTTAAATTGTTATAGTCTCCAATGACTCAATGATACCAGTTTGCTAGTTAACATAGTTGAATTCACAATCATAATCTTACAATGGCACATAATAAAATTTTCTACGTAAATAAATAAATAGTGATTTCTTTCATAAGCTTTTGTAAAATTGCCTTTATCCGAAATTTTTATACTAACATATATAACTTATAATAGCATGGTAAGAAAATATAAGTTGAATTTTGAACAGAAAGAAGTATAAGTCAGAGCAGGGTACACAAAAGACTTCAGTTTGTGGAACGAAAAGTCTATTTGACATGACAAAAGATGTGAGAAAACTATTTTCGCAAGGAGAGTATATATTGGTTTCAGATTTAGCAATGTCACATTTAATTCGAATATTATATATAATTTGAAATTAGGCAAGGAATGAATAAATAGAAGAAAATCCTGAAAACGTTTAGTGATAGCGCTTGTAATTCCAAAACACGGTAATCGATTGTCTTGTACAATTTTTGGAATATCAATAGATATTATACAATAGATTTTAAATATTCAAGAATCTAAAAAGCAATAAATTGCTATTCACGTAAAATAAAAAGCGTACACATTTCATATGTAAAGAATGCTACCACCTGAAATTTGTTAAGAAAAACCTGGCTGATTAAATACAATTCTGCGAAACAGTTGCAACATATAGAATTTCTGAAATTTTTTGTTCGAATGTTTAACATTATGATCCTGAATTAAATGTTTGAAAATATTTAAATGAAAATCTCAGGATATTTCACATAGTGTAAACATGCAAGAATCGTACTGAATATAAAAGATGTAAGAGTGTATCATTGGTGCTAAAAAAAATAGGTTCAATTGCAAAGTTGCGTATCGTAAAATATCAAAGAGTTAATTATCTGATTTGGGGAAGAAATGAGGATACAGGCTAGATGAACCAACCATTGAAAAAAAGAATTGCGAAAACAAGAGTGGAGAAAGGTTCGTTAATCGTGTCCGAACGAGTCAAGGTAGTTGTGTGACGCCGTGAAAGCGACGCCGGCGAGTCGCCTCTTTCACTGGCATCGTTGCCAGCGCGACGCTTGCTCGAAAATCCATTTAATATCCATGAAAATACAGAAAAATATCTAGAAGAAATTGTATCGTATCTTTTCGCGCATCGTAAGATTCTTTCTAAAATTTTTAAACACGCGAAACAACACCAAATACAATGGCAGAGCATCAGGTCGTAATGGCAACGTCGAAACTTCCTCGATGAGGTGGCACGAAATTCCCACGAAAATTCCTCGGTCAATATTATCGTGGCGAAAATCCATATTAAATCTCAAATTACTACTACTAAAACTAACCAAAATACCATACCGTATTATTGTGAAAGAAAAAGAAAGGAAAGAGGAAAAAAGTAAGTTAATCGAATCACCACGTGACAACACGAGTATGTATCCTTTCTACGACTAGTTAAAAGGCGATCTGGCGGCCACCGTGTTTCGAAGCCGCCGCTCTGGCGATCGTCGTCGATCATGGGAATAGGAGAGAGTAAATATACTATCTGAAATTGCAGCTAGGTCCGACGAGGGGGCCATACGGGTAACACACACAACATGCGGTATGTGGTGGCAACTGGCGCGCCACGGGTTCATTGTCCCGTGTGTGCCCGTGGTGGAAGCCCCTCGTTGAAAAGGAGGGCCCGTGTGTATCGGGCGTAATATGTCGACGAAATATCAGACGTTATATCGAACTTACCAGTTGTCCAACTTGATCAGCTCCTCGGGCTTTTTCGTCTTCCGATCGGCCTTGAGTCTGAGGGCCTGCGGATAAAGCTTCAAGACGTGTTCGAACTGACTCGCTGTGCCCTCCGCGAAGAAAGTTGCTGTGTCTTTCACGGAAGCCATTGTGATAACTGAGTTTCGACAAACGGCCGTTGGGGCGCAGCACCGGCGCCTCTGTGCACTATACACGTCTTCGTCGCTCCCCTCAACACTCTCTGTCCCTCTTTCTCCCTCTCCTTCCTCTTCTATCCTCGTCGAGCGGTGTCTCGCTTTCTTTCCTTCTCCCTCTCTCACTTCTTCGTGCACCCCTCTCCGCGCGTGCCACGGGAGAGGACCGACCACGCGAGAAATCCTATTTTACCCTCTGACTCGTTCGAATTCTCTCGGTTTCACCGGCGGCGGTGATACGCGACACACGCGTGGGACGCGTTCACGATCGGCGCACACACAGAGTTGATCGCGTTCCGAGAGAGAGAATTATCGACGATAGCACGCGTGTAAAGCGGACTTCACTACCAGTGTCTCGCTCTCTCCGTCTGTCTCTTTCTCCTTCTAGCTGTTTTTCGATTTCCTTCGAAAGATATTTCTTCACTGTATTTCCCAGGATTGACGTTTCTAGCTTAATACTAGACCACCGATATATATCGTAAAGTCAAGAGATGTTTACACGGAACGCGTGATGTGGTGCAGAGCTACGAGGTCTCGTGCGTACACTCTCGTAAGGGAAAATCACCGTAGTTACACGCCGAGAACTCGCCTTCGGACCTCGTTCGACTGTCCCGGGTGGGGAGCGCGACTCGACGTCGCCAATAGGGAGCAGCACTGCTCGGCGTGTTTCTCTCTTCTCTCTTTCCCCCTTGATCGCTCGCTCTACCTCTCTCTCGCGCCGTCACGTCCTTCCACCTCTTTTCCACCACCCTTATTATTTGTACCGAAAATTTCAACCGTTGCGTGCGGGCACGCACACACGAGGATCAACGATACGAGGATTACGATAAATAACAGAATTCTTTAATATTCTGTACCGCGTCTATGAAAAGCGATGATATATATCTGGCTCGGTCTAAGCTGGACAAAAAGGAGAACGTATAAGATACGCGAGCAATCGGAACGCAAAGAACCTCCTTTCTCCTCTCTGAAGTCTCTCCGTCGAGCACTCGAGAGAGCACCCGTGTGTTTCCCTCGGCGCCAGTAGATCCTTCCTCTTTTTTTCCCTCGCTCTCTCAGAGAGCTTCGTACGAATGCATGCGGTTTCCCCGCCGGATGTCCGCGAAGTATAGACTCTATCTGCCCCCACCTTTCTTAGTAGTCCTCGTACACGCACGTATGCATCGATATACGGAGGAACTCTCGGAATACACACGACGGTTCTCCCGTACTTCAATCGTCCGTCGCGCGGATGATACTATACACGCGCGTTCCGCAAGGGTACGTACCACCCCCTTCTTTCTCGCTCTATTTACTCACGATCGTCTTTGATCCTCCCGTTTGTTAGAACTGGTTGTTGTACCGACTGTTCCCATGTAACTGTTCGTGTATCTTCGTGTTGAGCAGGAAAAGTTTACGCTGAAGCGTTGATGACGAAAACCCGTTGACGATCTCATCGACGGCAACGGTGTGACGTTGATGACCAGAAGATAAGAAGGACACCACCGTGTCTTTTTTCCTCGCAAGAAACGGCCTCGGTTTTTAGCTCTATCGCACGTCCGCCTCCGTACAAATCACCACGTTCGATGGCTGTGTACGCGCGCCTGTCTCTGCACGACTCCTCAACACTCTGTATCTGTCTTTCTCTCTCTATCCTCTCTGTCCGTCTCTATTTGGATGAGCGCGTGTGAGTGCGCGCGCGCACACACACTCACAATCACACCGACCGACCGACCGACCGACCGACCGAGCGAAAGAGCGGGCAGAACGAAGCTCGAAGCCTTCACTCGAAAAACGGGAACACACGGAGAGTAGTGCGCGCTTAGGCAAAGACTACGTATAGTCAATCGCTTGCTCTACTCTGTGTATGCTGACTGTAGTGAAGCGGCCGACCGACTGAGGGCAGCGCCTTCGCTGCCTTCTGCTCGTCCCCTTTTCCTCTTGCCTCTCGGGACTCTGCACACTACTAAACCGCCCGACCCTATCTCCCCTCTACGTAGATCCGCTCCCACTCGTTCTCCTCCTCTCTCTTTCCTATCCTTCCTAATACGTAAAGCGAAGGAATAGAAACGATGGATTGCGTTTTATCATACATAATGCTTTACGCAGAAATTCGTCGGTCGCTTCGACGATAAACTATTATTTCTCTCGCGACCCCTCTTCGCGGACTCCCACGAGCGGCGGACGCGCTCGATATGTACCTCCTCGTGAAGGCGCGTACCGTTCGCTCGATCGCGCTGGGTCGTCCGACTGGAAATCGATGCTAAAGCCGGGGTAGAGGCGCGCCAGTTGTGCCGTAGCACGGCTGGCACACACCGTGTGCTCTAACACAACTCTCGATAACGTTGTGTGTGTCCCTTTACGTGCGTATACATCGTCACGCTCTATACCGAGCGAGATTAAATCGTGTAGGTAGACAGGGTTTCGCATACACAGGACGGAGCTTGTGTGCAACGCGTCACGGTCTACGGATATACGTGTGCGCCAGAAGTGGCTCGAACACGCACGAAAGGGCATATGCAGGAAAAGAGACTCTTGCAACCCTTGTGGGATACGAACATTTTCAAAATGTCCCCGTGTGCTTTGAACACTCCCAAATGCTCGACGATTGGTCGCTTGCAAAACGTAGAGGGGATAAACGTGTTTTTTATGCTTGCGGAGGAAGATCATGAGACGGATGCCGGAGCCGTTGGGAAACGAGCGATTTCACAATTTTGTAAACGCGACGACACGCGCGCTGTACTTCCGTGCTTACGAGCTTAATGATGTTCGTTCTGCGAATCGACGAGTTGAAACTCAATTAAGGGAACATGCTGTAAAATTGGAGCTTCTTTTTTTGTAAATTTCATTCTAAAATGTTTTCTAACATTTCTCGTATTTCGCTTCGCCTGTGAAATTCATCAAATATTTTAATAATTAAAATAATTTGAAAAATCGGATTTGTTCAATTTTAGTTACTTTCTCCTTTGTCCTCGCAATCCGTTAGTTTTGCATTCCACTACTTCTTTGTTGCTAGTGTCCGTGACCGTCGTGCAAAATTGCAAGCAACAGGAAAACTTATGGCCATTTCTTCAAAACTTTTCCTATATATGTGTATCTCGCGTAAGGGTTTGTCTCTGCTATGTTGAATGTACGTATATACGTAAGAAAACGAACGTTCTTTGTACCTAGCATACCCCTTATACCGTCATATACCACATGCTACGCCGTGCGATAGTGTGCTGCCGTATAATCATTCGGCAAGCTGGTGTTGGTCGACGATACCGATGTGTTCGTTGTGAGATCTCGCTTCACCGCCAGCCCATGCCCATGAGTACCATAGCAAACGGCTCACTACCAATGTCAGCAGCACTAACACCGATGCATTGTATGGTTGCTACGGTCGGTTGAGTGTACTGGTGGAAAGTGCCGAGCGAGCGCTTGCGCTTCGGTAACTTTCCATTGTCGGTGCTTCTGCACGGCAAGAACGAAGAAACTTACCGAGAATCTTTCGAAACTTTACAATCACAAATTGCTGTCCTAAACCCAAAGTATCTGAAAATTATAAAATTCGAACAATCAAATTTTTCTCGGCTATATTCTTCTCATTTTGAAATTTTAGAAAACGGTATTAGCAAGAGGCAAGAAAGTCGTTATAATACTTAAAATTATGACGGTCCGTTTTCTGTAAACTAAGTTTATAACAGTACCGTACACATAGTTCTTTTATTTCGTATAACACAATGGGAATTTCTTAACAGGTCTACAAATTTTCTGAGTTGCTTTATACTATTTTCGGGGTACGTCAGGAAAATTACAAGATTATCAATGGCAAAATCTGCAGGGCTTAGCGGCATGTAAAATTTTGAAGTTTAGCTACCTATGCGCGCATGAACAATAGTACAGGTACTCGGATGGGTCTGCCGGGGGTTGTACGAAAGATTAACCTGTCATAGCAGTTAAATCATTTTTGCAAATTGCTAGACCGTCAGCTTACCAGGTATATATCTTGAAATATGTTTGCCATAAACTACCTAACAGTAAAAATTAAAAACTAAAAACTAATATTTCATATAAAAATTATCAAATTCAAATCTAAGAACAATTTCCGTTAATAAAAAGGATCGTCTAATTTAAAACATTTTTTTTTTAATTTATTTATTTTATAATTACTATCAATTCTGTTCAGAATTTTTTAAACATTGAACTGAAAATATTAAGAGAACCACTTCTTCGTTCTTCCACTAATCAAAGAGTATTTAAAATTGAAAAACCGGAAAACGTCTCCCTAAATTAAAACTCAATCGTTTCGCGATTTTAATCTTTGCACGCGTGTGCGCGAATTTGCCGTTTACGTGATTTTAAATGGCCATAGGGAAAGCGGAATCTGGTAATTAATACGCGGAGGAATATTCGGGTGGTGAGAAACGAGCGATTACTGGGACTCAACCCCATAGGCCTAGAGCGAGTTATTGGTAATTTTTCGGGGAGAGAGGGGGCGCGGTCGAGGAGGAAGACGAAGAGAAAGGTTGGTTTTCTTTTGAAGCGCGTTTTAACAGACAACAGAACCAGGCAGCCGGCTATAAGCCCCGCATCATGGCCGTCGGACTCACCGTTATGTGCCGAGCATCGGTGAAGCCCTCGTGCCCCCTATACAAAAGAGAGAGACCCGACCCCCTCTGTCCCTCGGGCGCTTGAAATTCAACCCCGGCACTGCTGGCCGCTCCAGGGTTGCCAGATCGTGTTGCTACAGCTGCGAGGTTGCAGCGCGCCGTTATCGTCGTTATCGATGCTTACCGCACACCCGGACAATCACCTAACCTCAAATTCAACTATAGGACGAGTGTAGCTTGGTTCTGTTATCAGCACCGTCGAACCTCGGAACATCCCTGTCCAAATCGAATGAATAGTTTTTGAAAGCATTACGAATCGTCTATCTCTCGATACGTTTTCTTTTTCTGTTTTCATACTCGAGTATCTGCCGTTCGTGTCATTGAAATGTTTGGGATTATTTGTTAACTTTGTTACGTTCTTTAAATCTTACGTAGCAATTTTGTTATCGTTTAAAAGAATGAAAAGATATGTGATGTTTTAAGAGAAACTGTAATGTAACGTAAACTGAAATGTAATGTAAATATTAATCTACGATTTTTTATAAAACTTAAAGAACGTAGTAGGATTAATAGAAATCTCGCAAACGAATGATATTAATAACATGTAAATAATTTTATAATGGACTTAAGCTGCATTGAAGCCTACGCCATTGTTTGTAAGATCCTACATTGCGTATACATTATTACGGAACATACGCCCCATAGATTCTACGCCTTTCTGTTGGTGTTTCTAAAGAGCGACCTGTAACTCGCCAATTATTTGTCGTCAGCAACAGGTCACACTCTCTTTCCGTGTCTATGGTTTACCCGGAAGTCAGTATGCGTGCCTCATAGAATAATAATAACATCACGTATGCAATATATCATATATACCCTGAACGGGTTAGAATGATACTACCTCCGAAATATCTTTTTTTTTTTTTATCACACAGATTATTTTTACCGTAATTTATATTTCTCAAAAATACCTAATTTTAATATTTAACTTAAAGAAAATAGGCAACTTGACTCATAAAAAGAATCAACTTCCATAAAATATTCTACTTTAAAAAAAATGCAAAAATAGCGAAGATTTAAAAAATCGATGATCGAAAGGTAAGTGTTCCGCGAGATTTAAAGAGACAAACGTTCCAAGAAACGATAGAGCGTGAGTGAAACGAGAACACAGAATTTTGATCGCGACTAATGCGAAATTGCGATTGTGACTAATGAAACAGAACAATGGGTAAAAGATCGAAAGGTGTAGACGTGACTATATAGGAACGTATCGCGGTTGGAAATACGGCTCGTATGCGGAGTGACTATTGCTGCGTTCGATACGAACACGTGTTCCCGATGCGGCTGGTATACGACATTGTCGAGAAGTGACATGTGGGCCACGGCGCGGCAGAATGTGTGCGGACGAAGCATAAGGCCAGGCAGCCGAGGGACGGGTACGGAGCTGCGCTTTATCGTGGGCCAATCCAAGCGCTGTGACCTTGAGTAACTCTAGAGAGAGAGATATATTTAGCTGTGAGCGGTTCGAGCTGCTGGTACTGCTGCTCTCTCTACCTATAGCTCTGTCTTGCACTCTGAAGTCTCTCTTTAGTTAGAGTAGAGGCTCGCAGCGGCGGATAATAACGAGGGAGTCTCGTCAAGGGAAACTCTTGGACACAAAGTGTCCCTTCGTTGAAATCTTGTAGTTAGGTTAGGGTCCAGGGTTGTCGTAGCCATGATTCAACTTGAGAGATATTTTAATCTTGAAATTATCCGACTTTGAATTATTTTTCTCTTTTCTTCAAGTATTGGAATCACTTTTTCTTTAACTTCTGATGCCACGAAGCATTTTGATTTTAAAGAAATATTTAATTTCTTATGTAGTCGTTTGAAATATCGTAAGTGGATAAACGTTCGCAAACGTTTGCCATTTTTTTATAGCAACGTTGGACGTTGCTGCAATTTCTTTCGCAAGAAGAATTTGAAGTGTCTTGAAGTTTCCGTAGGCTGCGTTTATTATAGGATTATCTGCTAACAAGGATGTTTCGCGCGAGTAACTTCAAGAAGGGCGATGAAAGTAGGTCTCTGTAACAATATTTATCGTTTTTAAATATTATTTTAAGACACCATTCATTTCTTAGCTAATACACTGATTCGCGTGACGATATTTGTAATATTTAAAACGTTTTCTTTCTCTAACTTTATACGTACGAGTCAATATAACTCTCCTCGCGGTTAATTCTTCACTGAAGAATTTTCGAAATACCTGTAGACTTTAAAGTAGCTTCAAGCAATATATTGAATTCGGCAGTGTTTTGCTGTTTTCAGGGACATTTGATTATTCTGCTTTTTATTTTGGAATGCCGTATCGTGAACAGCTAGGTGACTATGATGAGTTTGAAACCAGTTCTCCTTGGGTGCTTCGAGCCGAGAGCTTCACGAGATATTCAGGGTTACTCGCCCCTATTTCCGTGAACCTTCAGAGCGTTACGGGACAATTGTGCATTCCCAAATTATAGCTGATATTTCCGGCCGCTATCTTCGTTGTTCATCTTCATAAAATGAACCCTTCTGTAATTCGGAAATCATTCTATGTGAAAAAGAACCTCGTAAAATAAATGGCCTGTGGCAGGCCATTCGTTACAATGAAACCATGAAATATTATTACTATTATAATATACGTACATATGTTTTAAAATGTAATTTATATTAGAGGGAGAAGGAGAGAAAAAGATTACCATAGTACAATAGATTAATCAGTTGACTGAGATGTTTCAGAGCCAGAAACGTCTGGCGCGGAATTTAAAATTACTAAAGACGAATTAATTTTAGTAAATGCGAATACAACATAATGAGTATGTGTCAAATAAGCCCGCGAAATCATTTTATGAAGACGAAATTAAAAAGCTACCATTATGACTTATTATGGACTACTCTGGCAATAAGAAAACACTTTTGAATAAATAAGTTATTAAGTTCAAAATGTTACGAAGTTGCATGATGAATTACCTCGTTTTCCTGACTTAATACATTAAGAATTCTGTAATTATATGGATAATAAATTGCATGGGATCCTGTTATATGCCTTCATCGCTATACCTTAATTATACGTGTACTTTAAAACGAACACGCACATTGCCTGGAACTGTCATAACGCAGTATCAACGATATCTTGTTGAATCTACACTTGTTTTCCTCGAGAATTCGTTTATCAGCCGGCGATACGATCTTGCTTTAGATAGCTCGCTTCGTTATCATATCAGTGTTGCGAACTCTACTTAGAATTTTTCATCCTTTGCAATATCAAACTTCTCGTTTATCCTCGAACGAAACAGACACCGCTTCAGCCAAACACCTACGAGCAGAGAAATGTTTCAGTAACTATTCTCCAACTGCTTCCGATTCCTCGACTTACGCGATCACCATCAGATAACACGAGCAAACGATAACGTTTTTCAAACGGACGTATATACTTTCTGATGCCAATTCAAACATCGGACCGTGACATTTGTAAAATCTGGCACGATGTGCAACAAGTTCTCCGGTGCGAGATCGATCCCTCCGATCGATCAGGTCGGTGCAGCGCGGCAATGCTACTTCGAATTTCCACGGGATCTATTTACACGGAACCAACCAATAGTTCGATGCAACAGGCGAACCGAGATTTCACTCTCTTACAAGAGAGTACGACACATATACACACAGAAGCAGGCATATATATACATACATAGACACGGAGAGAAAGAGAGAGAAAGAGAGAGAGGGAGAGAGAGAGAGAGGAGGGTGAAAGGGGGGTGGGCGCCAGGGAACGAGAGAACAGGTTGGAAAAAGAAGCGAGACAGGAGAGGCGAGAGTGATAGGAGCGAAAAGAGAGCGAGAGAGAGTGCTTCAGGAATGGTAGAACGGGACAGGACACATACAACAGAAAGACAGAGGGAGAGGGAAAATCGCAAGAGCAGGAGATCGACAAGAGAGACAAAGAAGATATGGGACGGTTAGAGGGAGTGAGATAGGGGGGAAAGAGAGTGAGAAAGGCTACAAGTCTGTGCGGTATTCCTTTCAGTGTGATTGTCATTCATGCATTGTGAATCAGGGACTTTATTTTTAGAAGCGACTGAATGAAAGTGGAGTACCCCGTAGTAGTAGTATAATGTCAGTGGTAGGAGGAAGAGGTGGTGAAGGAGGAGAAGGCGGAGGAGGAGGAGAAAGAGGTGGAGGAGGAGGAACGACGAAGAGGAGGAGAATGAGGAAGAGAAGTACGCGATAGGGGGAAGGGGTGGAAGAGAAAGAAAGACAGCTCATCGACGAGAAAGGGGGCGAGGGAGGGAATGAGGAAGACGTTCCACCGATCTGCGAGTAAATCGTACTACGTCCTCACACGTGCTTGCTCTCCCTCCTCCGTCACCCTTTTCCCCCTTTTCGCCACTACCATCACATGACCACCACCACCCTCAGTCAACGACACAAACTACGGGACACGCGAACGCAGAGGCACACGCACGTGCCCACTCGGACGCGGATGTCGTTTACCTATACCCCTATGAATCGTAACGGAGAATCGGTCGAGATGGAGACATGGAGAGTAGTGAGAAGGAACGAAACTCGTACAGTCGCTGGATGGAATCTAGCGGCAGTTACAAAGCCACCAGGGGGCTGTTCGCGCAATTTATATCATGGTCATCGAGACTTTCAATCTCATAGAAGAGAGCTGGAATCCTCCAGCTCTTACGAGGAGAACAGATGACTTTGTTCACGTTCCATTGTTCCTAAGTGTTCTTCGAGTTTTCGAAAGATACAGGCTGAAGAGATTTGAGAAACGGTACTCATGGTATTGTATTGAAGGAGAAGAGAAGAGCATTTAAGTGTGAAAACTGTTCCAATCTGTAGCAATCTGTAATAACGATACGATATAACAATCGTACATCATAACCCACAGACAACTGGTACAAATTTTCAGGCTCCTATCATACACAAGTATCGTATCAATCGAGAATCAAAGCCAAATTCCTGTTCATGTCGCGTCATTCACCGCAGAACATCTGAATGAAAGATTTCGAAAATCGAGTCTCGCAAGGAGATTCAGAAGATAAAGAGGTAGACAGACGAAATAACCTTCGAGGTCGACTGACAAAAGCGAGACGAGGAAGGAGAGATGCCCGCACAGATACAGCCGGACGTGTACACGTACATATCCACAGACATGTGGCGCCGTGCGTAAGCAACGATCCAATAAATAGTAGGATCATTGACACTGTCCGCGTGGCTGGTCTTCAACCGTCGGTTGTACTACGATGTTTACAGTTTAATTCGAGATACTCGAAATGTCACGTGCGCACGTTAGGCGTACTATTCACGATAAACGTGAGTCTTTCCGTTTGAAGGAGAGGGAACGAGGGCGGGTCTTTCGGGGGGAAAGAAGGGGCAGATGATTTGACAAATTGCTCGCGAAATGAGTCATCGAGACTCGCCTTGCCTTGCGCTGCCTCGTGTGTATTCTCTTCGGACGTTTCTCTTTCTCGCGCAGACCGTCGTTATATATATATATTTTGTGTGTGTGTGTGTGTGTGTATATATATATGTATGTATGTATGTATGTATGTATGTATGTATGTATGTATGTATGTATGTATGTACTCAAGGTCCAGCAAACTCTATGCACGTTCCCGTTATCTGAATTGGATTATCAAACTGCGTGCAGCCTTGACCCAGGACAAGCTCTTATCTCGTACGTAAACAGAACCGCGTGCATTCGATTTGCGTCATATATCCTGCACTGTGTCTTGCGTATCCTACCTGTATTCCAGTGCACGTGAGTCGATTCGACGATGCTCCTGCTTAGTTTCTTTCAATGTCGTTTCTTCCATGAGATTTGTGGATTAACTGGTGAGATGAATTCGAATGGATTTGTTATGATGTTGAAGAAACGACGATGTTATACCTTCTATTTGGTTTCTATGGTTTCCTTACTGCCGTCATTTTTTATTCAATTAACGGTGTTGTGATATGGTAGTGTTCTATGGAGGAAGTCTGGATTAGAGGAATGATTAACAGGAATTTGTTAAAAAACGAATACGTCGTTATACCTTCAGTTTAGTTGCTATGGTTTTCTGCTTGTTATTTTAGGGAGATTGAAGCGACTGCGTTGATTTTTGTTAATTCGCAGTAATTCGTGGTAATGAAATTGGAGTCCTTGGTATTTTAGACAAAAATTTGAGGAAGATGAAATATAAAATAGTGGAGTTTGTAAAATTGATATGGTCCTTTTTTCAACGGGAAGATGTCAGCGATAAATTCAACCCGTTCCACGAACGTGTGAATGAAACGGGGTTGGTAATCTATGGCTATGTATACGCAGATAAGAGTTTTCATGAATGGACGCTTATTTCTTTTTCCTTTCCGTAATTCCATCGAGCTTACGTGAATGGATGCGATGTTAATTGTCGAACTCCATGCATTTTCACGAGATGAAACTCCGGGAATCCCTTCATGAATAGGCAAGAATTCAATAGCGCGCTAAAAAAGCAAAGAAAATGATAAAACAACTTAAAAGTACTCGTAACATTTTGTAAAAATAGCAAAAAATGGCATTCTCTCTCTAAATTCCAGGAATTAAAAATTAAATACCTTTCAGTTGCTGATAGAAATAATTTAAAATTATACGAAGAAGGAAAATAATACAAAGAATAAAACAGCGTTTAAAGTATAGTACAGCACTGTAATCGTGACTGTTTAAACCGCAACCAGTGCAATTATTATCTAATCGTGGGATTTATCCTTCGCTTAAATGTCCACGTAATCGTTACTTAATTCTGTCAAACATTTTTCGAACGTAGAACATCGATTATTAACTCTCGCCTGCGATATCATCGTCGTCATCGTTCCAAGAAAATTCTTCGACGTAAAGGTCAGAAGTACTTATGAAATCTCAGCGTAATTCATGGCAAACAGTGTGCCACGATAGCGGCATCGAGACCTCGGTATGTATTTTGTTTCATCAAAAATTTGATTTCCTCGTGATAGTTTTGAAGGAAGAGAAATTTTAGTTCGATATTTGCAAAGATTTTTGAAAATCTTTGAAGCAAGCTATCGTTTCTTCTTCGTTTACATAATTACGATGTGAGACTTTACGAATCTTCTGTAATACAGCGATGAATACAAACACTTCTCTTTGTTTCACTTGAAAACGTTTGTTCGCCATTTCAAATCGAAAGCATAAACTCTCTATACTCTAATCTTTTTCGCTTGTGAGAACAGTTGCGATTAATTCCAATTTTCTCTATTAAACCTACTACTCATAAATGTGCGAAATAAAAGTTACACATACATAATACCACAGAGAGTACGATTTCCACAGTTTAATCTACTCGAAAATGTTTTTATAATCCAAAACTTCTTAGATCCAAATACGTATTGCGAACGTAATCCAATTTTAAATGAACGTAACCAGATACCAAGTCTCGAGAGAGTCTTAACTAGAATTACAAGTTATCGATTAATAATTAATCATACGTAATGTAAAAATATAAAGCTAAACGCGGTGTATACGATGTCTAGATCAACGAGTCTAGAGGACTTGTTCGGCGAGATTATAAGATTGCCAAGAAGCGGTGTTTGATCGGAAGGGAGACTGAAATCGAGATGAGCGTAAGATCGAGTTGCATGTCTCGTATTCCGGATTCTGATTTCTCCACAACCGAGCGAGCAGGATCTCAAATAGAATCTCATTGGCCACGAGGCGAAATGTTATCTCCTGTATACTAGAGCACGCATTTGGATGGAGAAGTTGGGCTGTTGGCTGATGATAAGATAACGCGTTCTCGATTGGCCAGTTACTATTCCGCGGCGTATATTCCAAAAATCTTCAATAATATACGCTTTAGCCACAGAAATAATTCACCGCTGCTAGTGGATGACGGCTTTAACCAATTTTAGAGATAATTAATGTTCGCGAGTACGTATATTTTCGAGTTCTTTGAAGAAAAATAATTGTCTTATCGGCAAGTTCGCTATCATTGCAGTAAAAGTAGTCTATAATTTGAGCTTTATGTCTTAAAATATTATATCTCTCGGTATCTAAATTGTCACTTTAAAAGTAAAATATTTGTTTTGTGCGTGAATATTGTATGCGGTATTAACTTAACTCTTCAGAGGACCGTAACTTTAAGGTGTGTTGTTTAAATGTTAGTTTGTTATTATTAAACTATTACATTTTTAAGTAATTACTACGCTTGTTTCTCCATAATCAAACCAAAGTTTGGTCATTAAGCATTGCTTTAATATTCACTAACTTTCTACTTATTTTAAGCAACACGCCATTAATTATTAAAAAGGATTCAAGTAACTACTAAACATTCTGTGTATAGATTTTTCTCGATACTTTTCTAGTTTGTCGGCGTTCAAAACGCGGCAGTTCAATTGCAATCCGAGTACTCAATCTTAACGACGTATTAAAAGTTGGACATCGACCGTTATCCGCAGGCGCGTGGAGATGAATTGATTTTTAAAATCGGCTTGCTCGGCATTACGATGGCTCGTCCGTGAAGATATTGCGTACACGCTGATCACGAGTCGCCAATAACATTCGTCAGCGATAAATCGTTGTTGTGCAACCATAGCGTTCGTGCATCATGAAAACAAATCGCTGACGTTTGACACTGAACTCTTTCGACGTCGACGACGACAATGCACGCTGGTGCAGTGGCAGGTTCTTTCGTGATGCACACCTTCGGCTCGCGTGTTATCCAGACAGTCGAAATGAAATTAACCCCTTGAGGGATGCGGTGTTCGGTGCGGCCACTGAAAGAGTTCACCGTGAAAAGCGGGTTGAGCAAACAGAGTTAAGCGCAACAAAGGAAACGCACACGGAGATTCACGGACATGAGAGTTCTATTAAAATCTTAATTGCATAACAGTGGCGCACTTTCTTTCGAGACCGAAAATTGTACTGCTTGTCACAGCTTACGGAATATTTTTTGCTGGTAATTTCTATTCAGTTGAGATTGGAAATTGAGACTCGATGTTCAAGACTTCTTTTAGCTTAGTTAACTAGTTAACTTGGCTTAATTCTTGTAGTACAATATAGAAATATTCAAGATCCTTGAAACGCGTAGTTTCTTTACCACAACTATATTTGCAAGCAGAAGCAGTACCTAAAAAGTGAACGTAATAAATTTTATAAAAGTATTTAAGCTTTATGGTAATTATCATATGTGCATAAAGTAAGTGTAAAATATTCTGTAGTGAATGAAGTCTTCAAGAAATATAACAAAGTAGAATAAAATCGTTTTATTAAATTGTTTGATAAAAGAACTTTCGTTTCGTCAATCACGCATACCTCATTCTTTGCAAATTGCAGCATGCACAAGGCAAGATGTATACAATTGCTGAATTTTGTGTTTATACTGCACATACCACGCTTATTTCATTCATTTGCCATTTGATCCTCTAATAAGAAAGGATATTGGTAAAGTACGATTTAAGTGACTGGTGCTGCATTAAGCAGTTCTCCACTAATTGGATTTTCCAGATGACTTCTGAAAGTAGTATGTTATTTTCTGATCCAATATAGTATCTCACTAAGAAATAACGGAAAGTCTGAATGACGTTATCGTCCGAAACAGTTACGATATTGACCTGTTAACTGGGTCACTTCTTAGTCAGAAACACCTTTAGCCACCGAATTAAAAATTAAATGCTATCAATCAAAAGTATTCCTCGTGGAAAATAAATAGATACAACATAATGTATTTCAATTAGAAATAGAATAACGTTAACACGTTAAATAGTAAAATATGCAAATTCCACATTTTTTTAGAATTACAACTTTTTGGATTAAAATTCAAATGAATAGAAAAGGAAGGATAAAAATCCAATAGTTTACCAATAAGGAAGGCAGTCTCAAGTTATCAATGATTAAATAACCTGCTTTCGAAAGAAAGCCTTAATTGTATGCATTTTAAGTAGTCAATAACGATTACGGTCAGTTTTTTCACATAATCCTTACGCGCCAATTGACGTCATTTTACGCAACGCTGGATGCGAACCACTATCGATTCATATACAACATACACACATGCCGTGTGTCGTTCCAAACTGCATTTCGTTCACAAATTCCATGATACAGATGTTTTTCTAATTTCCAGAAATTATTCAACTATACTACCTAAAGTAATTGAAAGTTCACCGTAAAAACAATATATATATAATGCACATAATTGGTATATAGAGCTCTTTCTGTGAGTAAGTTTCTTTCTGATACTCGATACAATTTTAAGGAACTGAATTCAATTTTCAAAGAACTATGAAAAGGAAACTAAGAAGGGAATCATAAAGAATATCTCTGTATCGTGCCATAACGCAATTCATAAAGTGAGCATTACCAAAATTGAAAGAAGATGAACTGCAGTATTAACATATCGATCAATGTATTCTAAAATAGAAGAGGTCATGCACAAGATGTAAAAATAAGGTATTATGTAGCAATTACTGCGATGCAGATTAAACGGAGTTTCAAAGAGAAGATCGACACGGTAATTGGCGAATAGCTGAATGAATAAGCCTAGGTCATTTCTCTTTGCGTACAAATTGCAAACTTTATCGTATCCGAATGATCTACGGCTGTAGATCGGCCGAATAGTACCTTGGATACTGGCGCATTCTCGGTCGGTAATTACGAAAGTCAATTTCGCAGGTTCACTCTTCTCTTATCTACCCGACCTCGTCGAGTGGAAGTCAAGTATGAATATTATCTCTCCTTATTGCTGCGTTTCGCTGCAGCATTGAACAACCGGAGGACTACACGTCGATAATTCAAAAACCAAACGCGTTTCGAAAAGTAATTTACTCCTGTAACAGTTACAATAGCGTGTATCAAACGTTTAAAAATAAAAGAAAATATAGGAACGTCAACGACGCATATTAACATATTCTACTGATGGTACAAACTAATACATACTGATTATTAATTGAAACATTTGCTGTGAAATATTCAATAATAGTAATAAATATATTTAATTCCGATAATCGACCGAATCTTTGTACCGCGTAATGACAGTGACACTCCATTATTGCGCATGCGTAACACAATGCAACGAACAATTTTTGAAATAAATTCTACTTGTATTAACCTACATAAAACATTGTGTGTAATCTTTCTCCACTCTCGTGTTCTTTCGTCTGTCTGTAATTAATGTAAAATTGTGCTTGAAATACACAAAAGTATTAGGTGAAATAGATCTGAAAACTTTCCGTGATCGTAAATGTTTCATCGTTTTACTATCCTCTAGTCAGTAAGTCTAGTGGAATGTCGGAGTTCTGTGCCAACGCAGCGCACGTTTTAAAGGTACGTACTGTGGATACACCGAGATCAGACTATGGATTATAACCTCGCTCTCTCTACAAGGATGCCATGCTCCGCGGTTTGCGCTAATGAACCAGCAAGCCTTTATGGTGGTTTTATTCTCTTACGTCACCAAATTCATCGGCGCGGCCTCGGTTCGCACGTAACGCCGGACCTCTGGCGGTTTGTTCTGGAAGCAGGCCAGCTAGGCCGCGCCAAGTTAACGAGTTTTTTTCCGGCGATAAAGGCTGACGCAAAAGTTACCCGGGAAACGGCAGGAAAATCGCCGCGCACTATACCAGAAGTCTCGCTTTAAACATTTAAACCTCTGCGCTTTGAGCCATACCGCTTCCTTTTTTCAATGCTTTTCTTAGAAATATACTACTTTATAATATCTACTTATAAAGTATACTAGTCAATTATCACAGAAAGAAAATTATTCTTGTTTTATTACTAAATTCTTAAAACTGAAACATATATGAATGTGCCATGAAAGTCAAATATTTCAAAAAGTATAGTAAACAATTAATATTGGTTATTTCACATATCCGAAATTAACTCTAAAGATTAATAAAGTATATCATCCAACTATTACAAACAGAAAATTATTCTTTTTTATTGACAAGTATAAATATTTCAGAAGGTATAGTAAAAGGATGATAATGATTATTTATAAAATTAAGTTGAAAGAGCAATAAATTATCAGATTCCAAATATTCCAATTTTATCAAAATTTTGTTAAATTCTAATTCGATTTTATAGCAAAACCGACAACATACTGACTTACCCGTTCAACGAAGATTGCATAAAGTTCTTCGGGGTTTCCCATATCCTTTTTGCACCTGCCGGATCTGTTCTGGCTCCGCAGGTGCTTAGGAAAGTACAGGACGTGATCACTCACACTCTTACGCTTGCTGCTCCTTCTCTATGCTTGAATATTATCTTCTTATTATGTATGTACTTGTACGTCTGCAGGAAGCACACCTGCCGTCTTTACCTCGATATTTCTGAAAACCAGTAATTTTACACCCTCTCTAAATTTTTGTCTCTTCAAAGATTCTATGTTAACATATCTTTACACAATGATCATCCTGATGCAAATTATCAGGTCAACAATAATTTCGAGCCTTATTTTCGTTTGGTTCTAAAAGATAACCTATTCATGAGAACGAAGCGAAAACTGTAGTTTAACTGATTTTCTTCAAAGCTTCAAATCAACGCTCAGTTTGAAGCTTTTTCTACTTTCTAATACAAGTCTCAATGCTACGAGAACAGAATCGAGAAAAATTTTATTTGGATTTGATTCTATTCTTATGGATTAAATATATTAAAACATATTTTAATCATGATTTCTTTACACTTGTTTCTAAGTTATGTGATAATCTTTGTTGCGACCCAATATTTCTTTATTTTGTAATATAATTGCATTGAAAAAATGTGTTTATTTCTTGATAAAAGTAGTAACAACTAAGTAGGAATTTACCAATTTCCTGGGTACAATTTTGGCAGTGGAAAGACAACATCTGATGTCGAAGATAGAAATCACTGATGTGCAACCAGCAGTCCGAACTCCCCTCCAGAAACAAAAACACCTGTTACAGAGTCCGCAAACACGAGATGTTCTATTCATTCTCATGTAGGATCTAAGTCATTGTTCACTGTGACGTACAGTTCTCTGCCTTACCAGAAGTATTAATCAATTGCGTAGATGGCAGCACGTACCGAAACTACCATTTTCCTGTAACATCTATTAAATGTTTGAGAATCAAATTCCTGTACATTCTTATTCAGTTTAATTGGACTTTATTACCTTTCAGCATCAATTAATATATGGTTGCAATTTTAGTTGTAGTTAATAATTATTAAATAAATTAATTTCTTTGGACGTCAAACATAATTTAAATACAGTAACTTATAATCACCTTTCACCTTTCCTATATATTTTATGAATGATAATCTGATATTTTGATAATTTGAAATTTTATATTACCGAAATTAATTTTATATTAAAGATGCGCGATAAAGTGTAATTAGCCATATTAAACTTCCTTTTTTAAAATTATATCAATTTTCTTTACATAAATTTTTTTTTTATATGTCAAGTATTTCATAACTTTAGAATTACACAATTTCACATTAATTAAAAAATGTGAAAGAATTGAGAAAATGTAAAACAAATGTTTCATTTGACTAAATTCTTTGTTGACCTTTAACATTTGCTTTGACTCGATAATCGATTTTTTAATTGTAGGTTGTAAACTGAATAAATGGTGATGTGATAATTAGAAACTGACGAATACTGACGTTTGAAAAACGATAACAGTATTTGCCAATAGAAAATATACAGTTTCGAACGTTCGCTGAACAATGCAGAGTATGTCAGATGATGGTGCGTCAGAGGATGACGTCAGCTCTGATCTTGACGCGGATTTACAGTAACATTTCCATCGACTGGATTTGGATCTCTCTATCTCTCTTTTTCTTTCTTTTTCCATCTCTTTCTACTCCCGTGACGTATACGTAGTACACTGTATACTGTACACGTGCTTTCATTGTATTTCGAGAGAGAATTGATGGATTCATTTAAGCGCATGCATTTTTAAAAAAAGACTACATTTCTCTGTACCTTTTTAATCTGTTAACGTATTCCGTTATCGACTGTTTTCTGTTTCATTTTTAATTGAATTACGATGTCTCGCTGATTCGAGCGTAATGTTTTTACGTTGCCCGTTCAAAGCTTCCTTCTAAAAAAATAAAAATTAACTTGTTGCAACGTACTTTCGATAAATATAAATAATAAAATATATTAAGCATTCTTGAAAAAGTAAAACTTTACACTTGTTAACGACCTCCTTGCTATTCTCGATCCTTGATTTAAAAGCATGGTTAAAAAGACGGGACCTCCAATATCAAAATCACGATGAACATACAAATGCCTTATTATGTCTGGTTCGCGCCTACAGCTACGCTATCGAATATGTGACTGGGTTCCATAAACTTCTTCCTAATCTTTTACTTTAATTTTAAGATTATTAACAACTGGAATTAATAAGATACAGTATAATCATTTATATGTAATAGCATCAAATAGATGAAATGAGTTTAAGTTATTTAAGGAGACCTCAAAGTACTCCCTAATCTTATTGATTTACAAGAACGCAGTATGAAACTTTGAATGTTCTCCATCAAGATATGCAACAATGTAAAATGAGGCACGTGCATTATCGATACTCTCCCTCTCACTCTCGTGGCAATCGGTCAGAAACGCTGAATCATTGGCAGTGCTCTCAAACATCTCGTAGAAAATTCATCGTACACCTTGTTCCAGTTCTCTCGTCGCCGAAGATGGCTCTCTGGCGAGATGTCGCTGGTCGAAGAGCGCGTTCACCTCGTCGACGAGGATGCAAAATGAACCAATGTAAATTTAGAACCGCCTTCTTTCTTCGTTTCGTAATCGGTTAAAAGAGGAAACGTTTCTCTCTGTGAGTAATACGCTAACGTTTTTCCTTCGTTTCCTAGACATATGGAAAATTCCCCGTGGAATCTGCTGGACTCTAAACGATAGGCTTTACAATATGCGGAAACTTGAATTTTCTGGTATTTTCAAATTTGCTCAAGAAAATTCCAGATGATTGGAAAATCGAAACAATCGTGGTATTTATCCAAATCGGATGAAATGGGAATAAGTTGACAGGCCGGTTGAAATCACACGACTGGTCCTCCGAGGCCTGGACGTCGAGCTTGAAAACCTTGGAGCTCAGGGCCATTGTCGGGTGGGGCCTTTACCTCTCTTCCCTTTCCCTTTGATAGCCACGGGAGCCTTTCATCTCCTGGAACATGCCAGAGAGAAGAACTTCTGTGTGCACGAGAGGCTGTGCCTTCAACAATGTTGAAGGAGGTACGGACGCCAGGAAGATGAGCCATGGTAGCTACGTCGTCTCCAGACAAGAACCGAAATTGCATTTTCACCGAGGGTCGCCTTCAGACACGAGCAGGGCCCTCTTCTTACTCTTCATTTTTTTCACTTATTTTTCATCTCTTCTTACGTTTCTTCTTTCATTCCGTTTCTCTATCCCCCTTTTTACCGTGCTTGTCTTTAACCTTGTTTTCGAACACTCCTTTTCTTCTCCTAATACCTTTCGTTCTCTTGTTTGCGGCTTGTATTCTTCGAGGATCAGCCGGGATAGCGCGGACGATTCGGGTTCAAGGTTAATCCGGTAATTTTAAGAACCATTGCTCTTGGTGAAATATTGGATAGTATGACTGAAATAGAATTTCCAAATGGAACCGAAAATTTGTTTGCCGATCCTTCGAAGCCTTATATTTGTTAGTTAATGTTTTACGAGGTTTTTTCTGTATGTATTGAGTTCATAACAGCGAATAACAGGTAATGAGATCGTTAAAATTCAATGACAACATTTTGCACACAGTTAACTTAATTGCTCCCTGTTAATGACTGTCTCACCTGTGTAACAGTGTCAGTCTTGGTAAGATTGCAATAACGTAACGGTTATGATAATGAAAACGGCGGTGTTAAAGGTATGTGCGAAGTCACGGGAAACCTTAATAAAGGCTGAATATCATTTAAATTCGATTAACTGGATTTTAACGTGTATGCAGTTTATATTTCCCGCAATCGAAACCTTTCCTGTGCGGGATTTTAATTCGACGTGACATTTTATATCACAAAGATCGCTACTTTAAATTCAAATAATTACTATGCCGGTAATATAACGTAATTAACTACGTTATATTTCCTACTCTGAATTTACATAAATTTTCTCTAATATGCCTTTCGACATTTGATCTTTTGAACTTTCCTACTTTACTTTACAAGAGAGCGCATTATCAAAGAAACGAGCAACACGGAATCACGTTTGTTATTGGAAATGAAGGCTAGGGTTAGCTTCATTAAATGGCGTGCGAATGTCTTGGAAAGTTTCATTGAATGTGGGCGGAAGCGTGCATTTGTGATGCCCGTAAATCTTGAACAGGAAGCGAACGCGCGCGTATTCATGAATTCGGCACTGCCTTTCCATAAAAATTCTGATCACGGTTCTACAGCCCGTTTCGTCCAAGATTCGACTGAACAAATATAATATTATGCCAGCCGTCTTTTCATCCCCCGGGCACAAAGTTTTTCTTTCCACCCACGATTCTTTCCTCCGATCAAACGCTGACTTACTTTAAATTGCAAACAAGTTTTCAGAGAACATCCTAATGGAACTCTTAAACTCCCATCAGCTCGTCGCTCCGTTAGTTAACGAACTAATCCCTCCAAATTAATCTTGATCAACGTATTTGCGATTGAAAACGAATATCCTCTCTTTACTGTACTAAAATGAAGAAAAAAGGAAGAAATAAAGATTGACCCTCGATACGTGTGTTACATTGTGCTTCTCAATTATTTCATAAATTATTAATATCTCACTGATAATATAGATCAACCGTTGATCCCTGATTAATTATTGACCATCATCAGATGCTTCCAATTTTTTTAATGAGCGATGTATGATCAATGAAGCATCCCAATTGGAACAAAACCAACGGGAACGTTACCATCGAGATCCTTTGACGTGTAAATTGTACTTCGTAGCTACGTTTAATTGGAAGACCGTTTGCAAGATGGTACAATCCGGCCTCGCTTTCATCGCTGCAGTCGCACAAAGGTAATTCAATTTCCGCGCTAACGCGCACAATCGTGTGTATCGCTGCGCATGGATCTCGTGTTGCTTTCCTAAAAACATCGGCCCCTACAAACAACTAAGCAATAACCCAAATAAACAAATGTATTCGCATGACGAGCCTTACATAAGAGTTTGGTATACAGTGGCGAGCCGACATCGTTCGCGTGACGAACCGCTCTCAAATACGATGACAAGGATTCACGGGAATTTTCGACCCGGTTACACTGACCAGCTTCATTTCGACGATAAAAGCTTTATTACTTGCTTACCTTTTATTTACAAATGTCGTTCAAAGATTTTATAAACTGTTGTGAAATTTCTCTGATGATTTCGTAATTTTAAATGTTCATAATCTTTGGCATGATTCATTATTCTTTTTTAAATAATTTCTTTTGTGGTCTTGCTAAAAAAGAAACCAAGGCAACGAGTACGCTTTGCGATAGAGACCTTCATAACACTTCTTCTGTAACGTTAATAACGTACGCTTTATTAAACCACTTAATAACATCTATATATAGCAAGAAATTATTAATCAATATAGTTAATTTAAACAAATTGTTCTTCGCATTAATCACTTCTACTCTAATAAGCAATCGAACTGATCGAGTAGTCTTCATGAATATGGTGTTTACATGCTTTCAAAACGAACGCGCAGTCTGCAAAGCTAACAATAGTTGGATGCATTGATCCGTTGCTTGAAACGATTGATCGTGAATAGAGTGAAAACGTAGCTAGAGGTACATATATGCTCTATAAGCCAAATTCTAACTTTCGACGTGCTGATTCTCCGTCAATGATACCAAATTACTCTCCCGTACAACGTATTCCGATCACTGGGTTATCGTTTTTCTACCAGTACGTTTCATCTATAACAGTAAAGAAATTTTTAACATTGGCCAAACTGATCTAGCCTGCTTTCACTGTGCGATTGTTTATAATTCACGTGATCGTTCGACAATAACGATCACGCCGCGAAATGTTTATTCATTGCACGACCGATGCTCTGTTTCTAACAAATGTCAGTTTGTATGCAAACGTTTGAACTATGTTAACAAATGCATTACAGCCACAACATTTTTTGTTGCTCTTTTTTTTATTATTATTATGTATATATATATATATATGTATAGGTAAACATTTAATCTATTGTGGACTTCACTTTGGCGATACGAATAAATCCTTATTAGAAGAATTTTACTGTATGTTTTTAGTATTCGATTACTGATAGCCATTTGAATAATGGAATCGATTTTTACTTCTCTTTTCTACCTCCGAAACTGCATACGTGATACGAGCACGGTATAATAGGTACAGTAATTGTGCGAAAAATACAGGTTTTATTCAGCAATTATTAGATGCTCGATGTCCATTATTCAATCGCAATTTGCTGTACAGAGCAGGAAATGACGGAAAATGGAAAATGCGCAATACCTCAATACTCGTCATCGTCTCTGTTCCTATGATAATATCCGTGAAAACTCATATTGTTCCTGAAAAATCTCCAACAATATTAAAAACGGAAATTATTTTCAAACGTGCATACACATATATCGTTATTTAAAAACATGTCAAGTTGATATATCGCATATTACCCTTCTTCAGATTGTAACTATTCATTCGTATTCCTATCGCGGGACAAGATTATACAAGCAACATCTAACCTAGTTCTAATAGAAAAATGAAAGGATAAAAATATATTGGTAAAAAGACGAAAATGGTACGTAAAATGTAAAACACCTTTGCAAAGTCATAACATGGGTATGTATTCTGACGATCTCATAAAGTATAAAATGGTGGTGGAGCAGTCGACGCAGCATTATGGAAGCGCGCATGCGCTCGCCTGCGCCACAGAAAAGTAGTACGCTAGGCTTTTCGTTTTGAAGAATCGTGCACGTCTTTCTATGGCATACAAAATCTCGCGACGATCGTGGACGGGTCGTTTAACTCGAATCTCCGACTCGTAATTATTCGATCGGTATCCGGATAGATTGACCTGACATTTGTATATTTGGACGAGAGAATTCAGACGTCAGGGTGCGCAGTGGCCAGTGCGCATTGTTGAACCGAAACACAGTGAGCGGATCAGTGGGAGAGTCGAGTGTAATGTCTGATAAGACGAGCGATGGACAGCCGTGAGAGTGGATGATCGTATTTTCAGTTTTGACAGTTCAACGTACAAGTGACTGAAAATACAACCAGTATACATGAAAACCATCGTAATCGCGTGTAATATGTATGGTTCAACGTGGCATTAATCGGGGTGGTCTAACGAAGGACTAATTCAAAAAATTGCACGGACAGAAAAAAAGCACAAGTGGTCGGTGTGTGTGCGCGTTGTATCGTGGGCATTACGTGTCTTTCGACGGATAGACACCCAACCATAACGAACGAGTTTGTCTTTCGTTGAAAAGAAAAGAATAAAATTCATACAAAACGCTAAATATCTACCTTCAGTTCTTTTTTTGCCATTAACAGACAAAGGCTGATTTTGGTATCGCCTTTGAGGACTAGATATAGCACTGCCTCTCTTTTTCCCTCTCTTTCATTCTTATTCTCGAGGGACGAGGAAGAAGAATGGAGGCGATAGCAAAGCACGATTTCACGGCGACAGCCGAAGATGAGCTTAGTTTTCGTAGAAGCCAAATCCTAAAGGTTCGTATCCGTTAATCAGATTATCTAACAATTACATATATGGAAACGATGAAAATGCTGGGAGATAACTTTGTATTGCTGGTTTTTATTAGAGAGAGCTTACCGATCCCGAACTTTCCGAACTGCTTTCGTTCCGTTTGGGCATAGTGCATCGCTTAAGGATATTTACGATAATCCACGCATTTTATATATTAATAACTGCTATTGCTTTACTTACTTCTTTTATTAGCTCTAAAAAAGAACCTGTTTATATTTTATCTTGATTGGAGATAATATAATGCATGTATTTTATATGCTAATACTAGGAGTACCGACGATTAAAATATAAAAATTTGTATCAAAGAAATTAAAATGAAAATATAAAAGAAAAAAGAAACTTTTGTCCATGTACTCAACCTTTTATAAAAAATGCACAGCTTTAAAACTACTTTGGTAGTCTAATGTCTCACTTTTTTTTATTATTAGTTTTAAAGAAACTGTTTTACCTTTGTTATTAACTACTTATGTTTGATGAGATATTTCATATAAAGTTTTCTTTTGTATGCTTATTTCAAAATACGTGACAGACAATTTACAGGTTTATATTCCTCTGATAATAAATTCTTTTATTCTTATTTATCTGATGATTTGCACCAAAAGCTGTCATTTGAACATTACATGTATAAATTATTTGTTCGTGTTATCTACAATTTAACTTTTAGAATATATTTGTTGTTTTATGTGAAAATGCTTTCTATAGACAGAATGATTTTAAGATTATTAAGTATTCATTAATTTATGTCCAAGATTTCATGAAACTAATTGTAATAATTTTGGTTCTTATACTTTGTATTGAAACTAGAGATTATAATTGAAGTAAAAAAATAAATGTAAGTCATAATTAGATCTTCGAATCTATTTTTCATATGGAAATATTTTATTAATAAATGGTATTTGTAGCAAATTGGGCATACCTGTAATGCTCTTTTTACAGATCTTAAATATGGAGGATGATATGAATTGGTACAGAGCTGAATTAGATTCCAGAGAAGGACTCATTCCAAGTAATTACATAGAGATGAAAAATCATGAGTGGGTGTCCTTACAAATTTCTTTTATTAGATATTCATGCATTCTTTGGAGAAATCTAACTGTATCTTATATCTTATTTGCTTTATTCAGCTGGTACTATGGAAGGATAACCAGAGCAGATGCAGAAAGATTACTAATGAACAAACATGAAGGCGCCTTTCTTATTAGGATCAGTGAAAGTTCTCCTGGTGATTTCTCCTTGTCTGTAAAGTTAGTAAAATGTTCTTAAGAAAAATGTTGATATGATGATATAAATTAATTACTTGAATAATTACTTAATAATTTTTTGTAGATGTTCAGATGGTGTTCAACATTTCAAAGTATTAAGAGATGCTCTAGGTAAATTCTTCCTCTGGGTGGTCAAGTTTAACAGTCTTAATGAATTAGTGGAATATCATCGTACAGCATCTGTATCTCGTTCACAAGATGTTAAATTAAGGGATATGGTGCCAGAAGAAGTAATTATCTCTTATATAACAATTAAACTATTGAGTAACATGGAGATGCTGATTTTGCAATATAAGAATGCGCATTGTTTCAGTGTTTAGTCCAAGCGTTATATGACTTTCAACCTCAAGAACCTGGTGAACTTGAATTCAAACGAGGTGATGTAATTACTGTTACTGATCGTACAGACCAACACTGGTGGCATGGAGAAATTGGTAACAGACGAGGCCTGTTTCCTTCTACATATGTTACTCCATATCACTCCTAGGTAAATATCATTCGCATTTCTGATTAGTTATTTTTATTGTTCTTTTGTAAATTTTGTAAGAAAAAAAATAATTTATTCTAGGCCTCATGTTGTGCACACAGAGGCCAAAGGCATCGGCCACATTATCCCACCACTATCACATACAGGATCAGACTTACTGCAGAACTAATCAACAACATTTTGCAAACTCCGCCTATTGAATGGGCTACCAGGATGTATTGGTGGTCTAGACGTAGAGTTGTTTAAATGGACTCAATATTATCGCTAATACTTTTCATTGGTCTCACTGAAAAACATTCTCAGTGTTTAGTAATTTATATAAACAAATGTAGAGTTCCTGATATAGCATATAACAGGGTAGCATGTTTTTTTTGTTATTGGGTCTATAAAGAAAATTTTTCACTGGGACTAATACTACTATCCGATGTTTCCGATAGACATATATGTTATACAATAGGCACCTGGTTTGATTATCTTGAATTTTATTTTTGTGAATACTTTAGTAGAAAGTAGATGTGGAAGTAAATTTACAGTATTTATATATGACAAATGAAATTTTAAATGGTGTTTCCTATATCTTGGTAGTCCATTGATGGAGTATGTGTATGAAAACATATAACATTAACTATATACATCAGTGATGACAAATATCGATCG
Organism: Bombus confusus; assembly: GCA_014737475.1. Lineage (NCBI taxonomy): Eukaryota > Metazoa > Arthropoda > Insecta > Hymenoptera > Apidae > Bombus > Bombus confusus. The sequence goes on along the minus strand of JACXIV010000026.1, from coordinate 3,521,850 downwards.
TATTAAAGAGGAAAATGCCTATTGTTTCAAAAGACAGGTTTATAAGCGGGCTGGTATAAACATTGTATTTTTTAATACGAATTTGTTGTTCGAGAAACGGGGACCTTGGTGATAAAGAGCCTAAGTAAGCTATCCATATGCGAGATACAAGAACTTTATATAGATATAGCATAAAACGCGTCGCCATTTGGCATAAAATGCACACCATTTTGCCTCTATGTTGTGAATATTTTTACAAATGTTTGGGGAAGAGAATATTCTTCCAGAAGTTAAGATACATCTGATATCATGACATCAGATATACTTGCTGTGTATCATATATAGACTTGTATTATTCAGACTGTATGTGGAATAATCATTCTTGCATCTCTTGAAGTAAATTTTCTGAAGTATTAGCAAAGGAATAGCAGCAGCTAAATTTAGCTGTTTTGCCTTTTAATTTTTTCCAATCGTATGCAAATGATTGAAAAATTTTATTTTTACCATTGTCAACTATGCTATGAAACATAGTTTCTTGGGATATTGTGTTTTCTCTTTTGAAGATTTTATGATGAAAAAAAGGGAACGAGAACACAAGCTTTTTTACACAAACGTCGTACATACGTATTCATATTGAGACTCAAACACAACGACTGATTTATCCTTCGTAATTTAAGAAATATTAATAATGGAAGGAACGTAGAGAATTAGAATAAATGTATAAATTTTTGCATGAAAAATTCGTTTGATTTCACATTATTTACTGTCTTCGCAACGAAAATTTATGTTCCGTAATGCATTTCACTGACATGCCAAAAAACTATATACGTATATACGATTAATATAAAATCGGCCGTGCGAGATAGACTTGACTTTTGAGCGAATGGTATGTATAACGTTTTTGTTTCAAAATCTATTAATTTTAAAAGAGCGAAAGTTCGTGTATATTTTTTAAATACTTCTTTTTATCTAATTATTTCGACAACCTTGCTTTCTTATTTCCGTGTAAACAATAAAGATTTGTAGTCTTATTGTGTAATTATTATTATTCGTTATGTTTACATTTTATTGATAACAATATATTATATTAATTACTCTTGCATGCATTATTTACTTATGCCCATCTACCATAATTATTTTTTAAAATTACAACTTTATATGACTAAAGTGATAATTTAGCTGATCTAACTGCTTTGCAAAATACCATATAGATAAGTAATCTTATATGCTTATGCATGCACTATATTTAAAATAAGTGAAAAAAGAAAGCAAATACTAAAAGGAATAAGTTTTCTTACTATGAAAAATGAAAAGGAAATACATGTTTGTTATTAAATTTTGTTCCACTAATATATTGAGACATTTTTTATTATTAATAGTTTTTTAAATTAGTTATTATATTTTGTATAGTTCCTGGATAAAAATGACTCTTATATTAATGAAATTGAAAATTTGTAACAGGATACAAATAATATACTAATGTTCACTTTTTATAAAGTTTAAATTTGGAGAAATATAGCGATTAATTATATTATTTAAGTTTGAAATGTTTAAAACGCAAATTTATGTACTTTATTCTAACTTTGTGGTTAATGTTACTGAGAGTATAAATATAGTATAGTTGAATCTTGTCAAGGGCTTCTTAAAATCATTAGCTTAGATTATAAGCATATAACATTAGATTCACTTGCCTTCTGTACTTAAGAGGAATTTATTGTTGCAAATATCTGTTGTGCACAATTTATTATCCTTACTGTTTTAGTTTTTTATTGCAATTACTTTATTTACATGTGTGATCTATATTTGTTCTTTTGATTACCATATTAAATGTTAAAACAAAGTCTTTAAGACAGTAATAAATGAAGCAATATGCAAATATAGTTGTTATAAATATTGCTTTGAAACTATATGTGTACAATTGCTTAAATGAATTTGGAATTGAGTTGTCTTACGACAACGGTACACCATGACACATTTGGACCAAGAAATGTATAATAATGAAATGTAATAAAAGATATGTTTGAACAAAGTTTATTTTATTGATCTTGATTTTATTCATTACTGTTAAAGCTGTATAAAATCACACTGCTTATAACTTTTTTACGGCTAATAAGCCAATTAAGATAAATTTGTATTATGAAGAAAATGTATTGTTGCAAGATTAATGCTAAGCATTATTAACTGCCTGATGTATAGTTAATAGGTAACTACCAATTATGTAATTATGAAATGCAACTAAAGTATAATAAAGTATTATGTGACAGATATGGACTTTTATCTTTTTTTAAAATTTAATAAAGTATACTTTAACAGTATTTTATTTTTTCTTTATCTTACGTAGTAATTATAAAAATTATATAGTTTAGTTTACTCTTAAAATAATGTACAATATACAATTTTTAGAATACATTAATATAGAAACATTGAATCAACATACAAGTCTGTAAGAAATATATCTGCCAGCAGTTTCCGAAGGCCTAATAATTTTTACAACTTGACCACGTTTTAAACCAAAGTAACGTGCCACAGGGTCACCAGCTTGTATACGCATTAATTGATTCTCTTTTAGCTTGTACCTGGTAAGTAATTCTTCTTTTTCGTCTGGTGTAAGTACAATATGTTCAGGTACCAATTCATGTTCTGTGATATTAATAAGCAATTCAGACTCTAGAAATTGTTCTAATATATATTTTGGTGCCATATCCACCAACGATTGTTTTGCCGATGGCGTCATTCCTTGTTGCACAACAATGATAGCCCTGTGGAAAAGCAAGATAGAAACTCAAAATTATTATCTCGATTCTATAAATTATTACATAATTATCAAATTACCTGTGAATTTTCTCTTCCTGCATACGTTGACAGTAGGTTTTAATAGTTTTGATACCAATTTTTGGTTCGTCTGGGAAAAATACAAAAAGTTGATCTGTTGGATCATCATTATGAGCAACCAAAACTATAAGATCGCTGCGTGCTGGTCTTTTTTCACTTGGTTTGTCCCCAAATTGCTCTTTAAATTGTTCCAAAGTTTGATCCAATTCATCTTGAGTGACTAGATAACCTCGATCGTGACACAATTGCATTACCGTTTTTCTTATGCGCCATAATTTGTATGTTTCAGCTTCATCATCCATATTTCGAAAAAATTAAAACTAACTCTAAACAAAAATTGTCTAAATACTTCAAACTTTTCTTTCGTTCGTTGCTATTTAGCGAACAAAAATCTGTACAAACGATTGTATTTCTGTTGATACAAATAACCTCACTTATTCCTACCACGTGAACAACGTGCGCATGCGCATTAATAAAATGCAAGCTTTACGTTTCAAGATGCAGTTTATATAAGTACATATTATTTTATATTTTCTTTATACTGATATTTCTTGAATTACATTTACTCTGCATCTTTCTATTTTTTTTTTTAATGATTTAAATTAAATAAATTCTAACTAAATCATAAATTTCCTACAAATTCGTTACCTTTTTAATTCCTAATCTCATCTTTAATATATGAAAAATATTGTATTTGATATCTATTAATTAATTAATATGTAAAAATCTACTAAAATGCATATGCATATGCATACAATTACGATTTATATGTATAATAATGAAACGTGACAAAATATATATGTTTGAGATACTATACATATATTACTATCATTAGAACCACGCATGCGTGACATACTAATTAATTATATAAAGAATAATATTAACTAATTGGCTACGATCGCGAACACATTTTTATATAGTAATTGAAAGATTAAATTTAACGTAAGAATAAGTTATTAAAATTTTATTTGGAGTAGTTTAGAACGCAATAGATAAACTAGGACATAATAGCACATCGGGACCTTTCTGCATAATAATTGACTAATTAATAATATTTCTAAATTGACTATTCACGGACTATAAATTAGAAATTTCTCTTTTACGATTTCATAATTTTGCACTGAGCAGGATGACTTGTAATTTTGTAAAATGTGATTACAAAACCTGGTTTGATTTATTACCGATCTTAATATTGTTGACTTTATAAATTATGATACGTGTATAATTTTATGTACAGTAGTGATTCAACAGTGCAAGAATATCATGATTATAGTTATGTCTGCGTAAAGTCAAATTTGTAGTTAATTAATTTACTGAAGGGATAATGTACTTGATAAGCAACTGGACCAAAACATATATATATATATATATATATATATATAGGGGATGAAATAGAAAACTTGGAAAATTGTCGTTTTCTTTTTTGATTCAAGAATCTCTTATTCATCAAATATACATCAAATAGTGCATTATGCATTAAGGAGTCGCCGAGTAATAACATAAATCAACTATTCATTCGATTTCACTTTATACTGCACTTCTTCTTTTTTTCTTTTTTGTTTTTAAAATAATCAACACTCGTGATTCTCTGATAGATATATTCCTTTCTTGTTTCAACTTATTACATATCTTAAACTACATAGAGAAACGTTTTTTTGTACTTATAATAATATTACATAGTAAACGCACTAAAACAATAAAAATTAGATCCTTAGGTGTGTATTTTGAAATTTAAAATAGGTACCTTATCTTTTTCCCCCGACAATGTTGCGATTTTGAAGTTACAGGGCAGATTTTTCTTATCTATATTATCCTCATATATACGTATACATATTTTATTTTATTCCTCAAATAAAATCGTTTCGAGTTTGATTTAATTTACCTTATCAAAATTCCCCCATAGTTCTCGCATACGTAGTTTGTACGATTCGCTATATACGATTTCTCTATAAATAAGTATAGTCAAACATACGGAATAAACAGAAGATTGATGAAACTTGCTTGTAAATATAAAACGGTATTTATCATTAATGACTTGGAATTCTGGAAGAGATAAAAATTAACAGTCCCATTTACGTTTTAAGAAACTACGATACTTATACGATAAATCTGCGGTTTATAAGTAGGAAAACAAATCGATAAAATAGAGCTGTTCCTTCAATCGTGTCATAAGAAATCAAAGTTTTTTCGATTAAGATTATAATTAGAACAAACTTAATCGAATCTGTATTAATAACAGGAATTATAGATGTAGATTCTGTTAGCTCGATTAGTTACCCTGATGAAATTTGATGTATATGGGGGCGAATTACGCTGTGTAAAATTACCGCCAATAGCTGTTGGGCAAATTCGAATATTCATATCGAAGTATTTATACTCTTTAAATTATCCTCTTACGATCTCGTATCAACTAAATCTAAATTATCCTCATTTTCATTGTACTTTTTCTCCTGCCTTCAACTATTGGCCACTGGCAAAGAACACAGAAACTTAAAAACTAGCTGAAGAACGAAACATTCCCTTCTGCCCATTCATTTGCTATATCTTATACTTCAAAATCGCCGCTCGATTTGTTCTTCTCTTTTTTCTCGATAATATCGTGAAAAATAAATACGTCGCGTTCCGCAAGATGATCGCTCGCTTTTCTTTCCTCTTCGTCTTTTTTCTTCTTTTTCGCTTCTCCAAACAAAATCCCGAATCGAAATGAAAAAACGTCATCTTCGATTTATCGATTTCTCTCGTATATTTTTTTCTTTCTATCATCTTCTTTTCTTTTCTCTCTCGTTTGGCTACTAATTTTGAAAGGTGACAACGATAAGATCGGCACCGTGCCAGCCGTTTCTCAGCGTGCGACTCTTTTCTTTTTTTTTCTTTTTTACCTATTTGTTTCTTATTTTTTACGAAATAAACGAACGAGAAACGCGACTCGACGCGACGTCACGAGGAAAAGAAAGATTGTAGTATCCTGTCGTTTCCTTCGCTCTTCTTCGTAATCTCGCATGGTTGTCGCTTTCTCGATCGTTCCCACGAGTTGTCTCTTTTTTTTTCTTTCTTTTTTACGTTTTTCTTTTGTTCCTTTATGATTTTGAAACACGCCTGGAACGATGCAGTCTGAGAAAATGGCGTACTCGTATCGTACCGATAATATAAAACATGAACGTGATTGCCGGGTTTTGAATTACGAAGAATGAATGTGATACGCATTAGTCGCGCAATTACGATTTACCATATTTATTTTGTGACCAGTCCGGCGATTCGTTCACCCATCCACCGTAATCATCTAGAATCTAGACAGTGACCAACGATGATTTCAGAGTCAGTTTCTCCACGCTCGTCGTTTCTTCTCTCCGCTTTCTCCTTTATTCCTTCTCTTCTTCTTATTCTCTTTTAATAATTATAATACTGCTCGGAGAGAACTATCGACGATTAAACGATTTACCATAAGTTGTTCTTATTCTTATTTTCGCTTTCGGTTTCCTTCTCTCGCCATCTTTCGTTCAATTATTCGTTAATTCGCGGCCACGAGTCGTACGGTGTGTTCGATAAAATCGAAATTTCAATTTAAAATTCGGGGATTCATTCATTCGCGTTACACCTCGTTAGTCACGATAAGAATACGTATATACAATTAATCATCATAATTGGTTTTTATGTCAGTCGTTATTGAGCAGGACGTTATACTGATCCGACATTGTGCTATGATAAACGGACAAATCAACGAGAATGAGCAAAACGGAAGGACAGCGTGGAACGACGATAAAATCAGCACAACGCTCTTTCCCCATTATTTTTATTTTCTCTTCCCTTCTTCTTCTTCTTCTTCTTCTTCTTCCTCCTCCTCGCTTGCGCACGATAGTCGTACGCGATATTATACTCATCCCTTCAGTCGTTTCTTTCGCTCTCTTCTTTCTTATGTTTACTGTTCTTTCTTAAACTTTTCTATTTGCTTCGCTTCTTTTTTCTTTTCGTTTTAAATATCGGTGTTATTCACCCTCGTCTATGCCATTCCTCTGATCTAAAAGCTTTCTTTTACGATCGAGGCATCCAACTATTTCAACGACGAATCGATATGGCGACGGTTACACAAACGAACAACGATACGGAAAACTGAGACGCCAAAGGATTTGTTCGACAAACTTTCCTCTATGAGCCTCCTGTCGAAAGGAAATCTAACGTGCCTTAGAGATTAGTTGGCGAGAAACGAATTTTCGTCGCATGCAATGAACGAAAGGAATACGAACGGACAGGACACTTGTTAGATCTACTATAAAATATACGCGTATACTACTATAGAGACCCGCTTCGATGCAGGAAATTTATTCGACGCGTCTCGAAACGGCGGTCCATTCGAATCGACAATTAAAACAAAGCACGCGCAGAGTAAATTAAAATCGCTTTAATCTCATCCCCGCTTTTCTACACTCCTTCTTCGTATTCTCCTTTCCTTCCGTATTACTTTGCAACACAATCTCATCTAGATCTTTTTTCGTTTTTTTTTTGCTTGGCTTTTTTCTCATTTTTTTTTTTTTTTTTTTTTAATTCTTTCCCCCTTACGGATATCGACAAACGTTCTTTACGGTAAGTACGTTCTTGCTCGGAAATAAAGTTTTCTACGCTCCTTATCCGACGATGAATCGTGTCTCGCTCGATTCATTCGGTTTCAGTCCATTTTTTCATATATATATATATATATATATATATATATATATATATATATATATTCATATATACCTTTTTTTTTCGATTTTTTTTTAATTTTTTTTCTTTTTACGGTTTTTTCTTTCCACCTATATATTTTTCACATTGAACAATATCCTCAGTCTCGACTGGTCAATGAGCAATACTTTAGAGATCCCGAGATCTCGAAAAAGTCCAAAGGAGAGCAACGTTTTATTTTCTGTATCTGTGTGCGTGACGTGTACGTGTGTGTGAAAAAGAGAGAAAGAGGGAGAGAAAGAGAAAGAGAGAGAGTCGTCTGTCGCGTGTCCGTGTGTAATACTACCGCCTCGATCGATAATTAATATCTAAATGTATAATCCTTTATGATAATGTGATTCTTTTCTCGTAATATCAGCTAATTGTCCCCCCCGAGAAAGTTACTTTTCTCTTTTGCTTTTTTTTCACTTTTTTTTTTTTTGTCTTTTTAATCGTTTTCTCTTTCACGTCTTTGTCTTCTCTTTTGGTTCACTTTCGAATCAATGTTAATCATCAGGTTATTTGAATAATATGCTTAACACTGACTCGTTAATTCCGTTTAGACTGAGGATTTTCTTTTTATACACAGGAATCATTGTTGCATTTAACGACTTTTTTTCTTTTTTACTTGTCAATTATAATTACGTTATATTATTTATAAATTTATTCGCATGTAGTTCGTTAACAGGCCGTGGCTATACAGGGCCCACTACATTGATTTATCATCCTGTGGCACGCGGTCTTCCGAATATGTTACAGAGGAGTGTGTATATGTGTATAATTAATATGTATACGGTCTCATAAGAGCTTATAATTCTTACACCATGTTCGTTTTCCGTTTTCGCGTCTCGTGATGAAATATATATGTATATATATAATATACATGTATATATTATATATAATATAATATATAATATATATGTAATTATATATATATATATATATATATTTTTATTTATAGATAATATAATATCTCGTCGACTACTCCCTACCGTACCAAACGTTGCGTATTTCGTTGCGCTTACCTTGGTCTTTAAAATATGGTCATCGAACTTCAGGCACGGATTATTAAAATGGCTTCTGTCGGAATACGCTGTGCCTCCCGATTTTTCCGCTCTCTTTCTCTACCGTTATCCTTCTTTCCTCGTTGAAACGAGCATCGAGCGAATCGTTGTTCCCTGCATCGTCGTAGCGTATCGAAGATAATATTACTAGAACGTCTGACGTAACGTTACACGCTCTTTCACACCCTCTCGCTCTCGATAAGAACATTGACACATTGGATGACGCACATCGTAAGAAAATTCGCCGCGATACAGGGAACAGGATTCTTGGAGGCAGCAGTTACAGACAGACTTTGAAGCACGGCATACGACGTGGTCTTGACGTCGCTCGCGCATTCGCCTTTTCCTCCCGTTCGCCCGATCCATCGACGACAGGCGTGAGATAGATGTCAGAATCGAATTTACTTATGCATGTAATCGCCTTCGTCACCTTGGAACAGATAGGTGGACCAGTAGCCCAGATTGAACAGGATGAACATGAGAGGGAAAGCGATACGCGAGACAAAGTCAATCCCGGCGGTACCTTTCGCTCGACAGGTGAACCAACGTCGCGGTAAAAGACCCCAACAGCACCGCTCGGTACGGGGAAGCGGGTGTCGTTGGAAACGGCGGATGTCTTGGGGCGGGATTGTTCGAACAGTCGCCGCGGGCGGTGACGGTGTCACTCTGCGAGACGTAGTGGGCGACGGGGAGGGTGTGGGCGAGGGCGAGGGCGAAGGCGAGGATCTCGCAGGGCTTTTCAACGAATACCGCGAACCCCTCGGTAGCGACGAACATCTACTACTACCTTCGACCACGTTGTGCAACGACGAGAACGACGCGGATCTCGGCTGATGCGGTTGATAAAGATAATAACGCGGATGGTGTTTGTGTCTATGGTTCGAGGGTAACGTTTGATATTGTGTCGGTGGAGCCGGGGGTGGCGGCTGCTGGTACTGTTGCTGCTGCTGCTGCTGCTGCAGATGTTGTTGCGGCTGTTGCCGTTGGATGTTACTGCGTTGGTAATAATGCCGATGCAGGCGGCAGTCATGCGGATGTTGACTGGGTTGCTGATGGTCTGGATGTAGTCGACGAGAACGCGAACGATGATAAGGTTTACTGGTGGTTGTGGTGTAAGTATACTGGGAATGGCCGCGAGCCACGTCCCTTGATCCGAGCGCCTCCTCGTCGACATTTACTCGTCTTGCTCTTCCTTCCGAAACAGGTACGTGGACCAGTACGCGAGATTGAAGAAAGCGAATACGATGGGGAAGAAGATCCGTGAGATGACGTCGATGCGCTTGGACCTCGTCGGGAACTTGGACAGCCACGACCTGCAGCAGTTTTTTTTTCGTGGTTGCATATGTAATTCGCAGTGCTGCATCCTATCCATCGACATAGTGTCCTCCGGTTGTCGGACCAGAGGTTTCTGGAAAAATTACCACCACGTCCAGGTATTAGTCGCGCGTTACTTCTTTCGTATCTAATTTCGTTTCTTTTCTTTTTCTATCTTCCTTACGGTAGGCGATATTTTTCAGTGTACGTATATGTACTGTAAATAGGCAGAGACTAGCTACTAGTTCTTTTACAGCGGCTCGTTGATGCGTTAAGTCGGCAATTCTTAATACTTTAACTAATAATTACGTTAGGTAACACACGAAGCATCCAATTTTGTTGCATCTATTTTCAAAATCTTTCAATTTCCATAGAATCCTTTGTGTTTGCAGATGTATCATTTTATCTTCTTAAGATTTACATATATAAATGTCCTTCTTCTACACGGGTAGTAACTATGTATGTGAGATGACTGTTTATTATATATTATCATATAAGATACTATATAATAAAATATATGAATTAGAATTATTTCTTATATTTATTATGATACATTAATATTGTATGATATTTTTCACCGTGCTAACAAGCCGCTGTATCTGTGTAAGAATAGTGGATACGATATACTTAGTGAAATGCTTTTTCCTAGAAAAAGTGACGTTTCAAAAGGGAAGAACGTATTTGATTATCGAGGAGATTCGTTCGCAAACACGGTAATGGATGGAACATTTAATACGAAAAGCTAACTGCGATGCGAGTTTTTGGTAAAAATGCTGGCCATTTTCTTCTGTACTTTCCTCTCGACTCGCACGTACATGCACTTGAACTTTTTGATCTTCATGGAACATATCGCGATGAAACATCGGTAAAAGAGAATATCTATGGATTCGTTTTCTCATCGAACGATCTAAGATTGTATAAGTATCATGCAGTATGGTAATTCTGGTGGTGCCAAAAATGGTCTACACACACATCCAGCTTTGATCAACGATAATTGAAAAAGTTTGTTTCTATGGAAATGTTGGATACGTGTAAAATCGTAATAAGTTTATGCATATTCATTCTCGTTTGTCAAAGAAACTACCATCGGACAAACGTCAGGCTTACATCCTCTTTCATTTTTACGAGTGTATAAAAGTATCTGTCTTGTAGAATGGATAAGAAATTTACTACGAGATGTAGGATATCTTTACTATCTATAGCAGCAGGCATTTGTTAGAAAAATATAACGTTCATTATTATTAAACTATAGCACATTATTATTATCTCTAGAATGGTCAATTATTTACCAAATGTCGAAAGTCATATTACTGAATGTAAAAGTCAAGTTATAATATAAAGTACTAGACTTTAAAGGGATTATTTACCTGTAGAGACTGTTGAAGTGGTCCATCATATCCGGTCTAGCAGTTTATAATAATAAAAGTAAAATAATAGAATGAATGTACGTTATGATAGCTAGATTCAGAATTTTTTTCAATGTTATATGCTTCAGGCAACTATATTGTTAAGAAGAAAAAAAGGAAAGACAAAAAGAAAGATATCGATATCTTACGATTAACGCTCTATGCTTTATATAATATCTTGCAAATAGCTAATAAAGTATAGAATAATTTCTAAAGGAACGAAAAGAAGCTTGAAACTGAAGAGTCTCTCGGTTTTTCTAACGTTTCTCGACGATTTTCATATCATCGAAATAACCGAAAACTCAATTTTTTTATCACTGACCAAAGATGAATGTTGCCAGGAGATCTTTTTTTTTCTTATTTTACGATTGCGCTATGCTATAGAAAATCATAATTAGGGTTAGAGGTGGTGTTACAGCAAACTGGACGGAAACAGGAAAGAATAAAAAAAAGAGACCCAACGAAATTCCAATCCACAACAGTACGTACAATTGTACAAAGACAGAGGTAGAAACAAAAATCGCATTTAGAAAATACTCCAGTCGAGAACCTACTCTTTAGACAATAAAAAAAAAAAACAATGGCAAAGACAATGATACAGTGTAGGACTCAATTATAAATTATCAATTATTTTCATCTGGTTTAAAATCAAAATTACAATTATATTACGAACAAATCAATAGGATTCTACATATCAAATGTTAATAACAGAGAATTCTATAAGGAACGAAAAAAGGAAAAAGGAAGACACGAAACACTGAAGATACGACAAACAACATTATGCCTCGATTGAATAAACGAGGAAGGAAAAGGAAGGAAAAGAAAGATATGGCGTAGAGAAGCGCTTAAGATTTAATCGAACATTAAACAGCTGTTAATATCGTAGTATACTGACCATAGCGAAATTTGACGAATTATCTGGTTCAACTTGATCAGAGGGTAAATCCATCGAGGTGGATTGTTCGGTTTCAGACGGTGGATACTTTTTCTCTATGTTATCGCTGTGCATATCGCTCCGCGACGCGTAATTTACTAGAGCAAATTCGAGAAGAGCGCCGAATACGAAAGTCAAGCATACGCCTGTCCAAATATCGATAGCCTTTGTATAAGAGACCGGTGGCAGTGAGGCATTTATTCCTGACGTCTGCGTAGCCATCGTCAACAAGGTGGTAACACCTGGTTTTAACGATAATTCACGAAAGTTTATTTATAATAAAGCGAGTTGACATTAAATCAACGACTCTAATTTAAGCCATTAAGGGCCAACGTTGCGTCAACGCAACACATCATTTGCGATTTTTTTCCATCAACTTAAATTGTCGAATTCTATTTTTAGTACAGCGTGGCTATGAAAGAGAATTCTAAAGACTCGTTTGATATTTTTATCGTGATCATTTCTTCCATCTGGACTTTCCGATTTTGTGAAATGTGAAGAAATTATATGTAATTGTAACATTATGATAAATCATTGGTTGGCCCTTGATGAGTTAATTAATGACTCTGTATAGTTACGAGCTATAAACAGGAAATATTTTCTCTGCTAAAGATACATTTCTTTTATTCTGATGCCACTCGTACTATGAATATCGGATGGCTTTTATATTTTGATTGCAAGTGAAGCACAGCGGATTCAAGTATTGGTACGCCGTTGTATTCATTACAACACTTACATAGTAATTAAATTAGATCCAAGTATATCAAGTTTCATATCGTTTGGTAATAAATACATTCAGATGACTACGAAAATTAGATACTATGGAAATAATGTACAGAAGCTGATGAAAGAACGATTCATTGGAAAATGAGGATATTGCCAATACTTTTTGCTAAGTACTAGCCACTATACTTCACCGTATAAGAACTACTTTTATTTATGTGTTCGCTACTATACAGAGTATTATAAAAGAAAAGTCTAAAAGTTTGTCAGCTTATAGCATTTATCAGGGAGAATAAAATATGAAAGAATAGTAGAATGAAAGAAAATGTAAGGATAGCTTAAAATCTATTAATACGATATAGATAAAGTAGATGAATGTAGTGGTGGATTGATAAAATGAATTGCTGATTTCAATTGAAATGTTACCAAGTGAAACTCGAGCTGGTACAGCACTTTGATCGAGCCAGAACGATACCCAGGATACAATGACAAGCATGCAGCAGGGGATGTAGATTTGAATAAGATAGTAACTGAATTCTCTCTTGAACAGCAAGTCAACTTTTAGGCAGCTGTATTCTCCTGCAAGTCGATCGAATATTTAATTAGGCTTTATACGTATATCTTAGCAGCCCATTTCTTGAATAAAGGAGATGAAATAAGAAAGGAAAGAAGGAAGTTAATGTACAGACCGGTATTCGTCTTGCTATTGCAATAATCGGTATAAAATTTCTCCAACGTGAACCGAGGCAGGTGTAGGTTTTTAACAACTTGGACAGGATCTCCTTCTTTCCACAGGAAAACCAAATCATCGGTTGTCCAACCATCTGGAAGAATAGGAAAATAAATATCGATTAATCAACTTTCAATGAAATTTCCAACTATAAATTTTTGAACGAATTTGTAAAAGGGAAGAAAGAGAAATTCAGTGATTTACAGCAGCATGTAAACATTTCTGGGCAGAGAGATTTCTCACTTTATATATTTATATATTTCAGGATTTGGATTTTTGACCTATCCAAAGTCTGATCGTTTATATCTGTTCTTAAAATTCTTTTAGATATCGTTCCCCGAATATAATGTTAAAGCTTCATCCTGGCCGGAAATCTTTGCATATCACTGTAACTGGTAATATTAATTTTAATTGGCCAAAGCCTGGTACTCACAACTTGCCATACGCAATGAGCAAACTTGTCGATCCAAGGGGTATAATTTTAAATTCATCGGGCATGATAATGTTAGAGATATCCTGAAACATAAGAATATTTTCAAATTATAGGAAACGGTAAAGAGAAATTCATTCTTTAAATATGTTAATTCTAATTTACCGTATACTGTATAGAACGGAACCATTGGGAAAAATACGAATGTACACATTCGGCATAATAATGTTGTGAAAATGTCCTTCTTTCTCGTTCGAAAAGAACAGATCTGGCATCCAAACGCGACTAGCATCCGTCAATGTCAAATATTTTAGACGACCTGCAATTTTATGACGAAACACATATGATGAGATGCAACTAAAAATATACCGGACAATAAAGTCAATGATTCTTCGTACCTCCAAAATCATTAAATTTTAATCGTTCATCCAGCCATTGTTCCCGGAATGTTAACTGTACAGAGTACTCCTGCAGAGGAAAGAAATGGGAATGATTTAAACGAGTGAACTCGTGCTCCCACCAAACTCAATAGCAAATATGTAATTTATGCTCGAAATGATCGTTTGGAATTTCTATAATGACGAAACGGACGTATGGAAAGTTCGTTTGTGAATCGAAGTGACAAACGGAGTAGCTGCAAAAATTTCAAAGCAAACGTCAGAAGGAAGATACTTTGTATGTTAAAAGTTAACTGAAAATGTTGGACTAATATCGTGAATTAATTTTATTCGATTAGTACTTGGTAATATTTCGAATTATTCCTTGGAACGTCAGCTTCGAAACTTCTACGCTCCTCCCTAATCGTGAAATCAATCTACGAAAATCAAACAGGGAGGAGAAATCAATCGAATCGATACAGCGATAAAAAAACAAATTTCTTATGCGTAATAATATCATAATGATAATGTAACAAACTCGTGGGCCAACAGAATTTTTATATACAATTAATTAATTGGAAGAACAAACACATATGTAACGTAGAATTTTTATAATTCGAAAGGAAAATAGATTTTATCTTTTCGTCGTGCAATATCGCAGAATCTATGAGCAATTAACAATTGTTTTACTGACCTGGTTGACGTTGTAAAAAAAGCAAATAAAATACTATGCTAATAGAGTGGCAAATCAAACCGAGATACTTTGCATTTTTAATTCTACAATTATTGTATCAAATCTATTCGAAGTCGTCTTCCATCCGTTTTTAAACAAAGTACTTGTAATCGGTGGATAATTTCTAATTTTTTCGGACAGATCGTTTAAGAGAAAAGAAATAAACTACATGCTTCTAAATATGGAATTTGTCTGACGCGCGAAAAATGTTCACACGTCTGGCGTCGTTACATTGAAGACGAATGGGAACGGTCTGAGTCTTCAAAGAAGAAACGCAAGGCGAAGGAGGGAACAGTAAGCTGCATCAATAAACGTGAACGAGGTCAGTAATTGCGTAACATCAGCATCTTAAAGTCACCGACAGACTTTCTAAAAATGACATTTTCAAAGTAGCTATCGTTGAAACTTAACGAAACACATACAAATGATAGAAATAATCCGCTGGATACTAAAATGTTCAAATATCCTTGCAGACTCGATCAGCGACAAATCCGATCGACTGCGGCAACGAATAAATTTACAAATTACAAACTCATAAGGGAGAAAGGAACAAGATACGAATAAAAAAAAAAAAAAATGGTGGTAAAATGTCACTATATATATATGAATAGAACAAAGGAACTAGAGACACCCTTGTATCTCGAATAATTTCATCAACGATGTTTCGAACATCCTGCCTACTTTGTATCTCGTACATCAGCCCATTCGAACGAAAGTATCGTGTTGTAAAATACTTCGTTCGACTCTCCTAACGCTCCGTGAAAAAGAAAAGCAAAACAGCCAATTGGAAATTCGATTTTTCGTTACCACTCTGTCACTGTGTCTTCTCGCGTGTCTTCTCAACGACACGTCCGACTTTAAAACGGTTCGTCTTTTCTTCGCAGGCCGGAAGCGTAAGGGCCGGCGAAAGGCGTTCTCTCACAGAGAAAGAACAGGGCGAAGAAGAAGAGGAAGCGAAAAAAGAGGCGGAACAAGAAAAAAGATTAACCCTGTACGGTTTTAGAGGTCGTTTCAACGGCAGAGAGCACTTCTGCTCCGACGACGAAAGGTCGTGGTAAATTTTCCTCTTTCTCCACCCTCACTCTTCCTCTCTGCTACACTTCTTCTTCTTTTTTTGGCCACGGAGCGTTAAAGAATCAAGGCTGCGTGGATATCTTGCTGGAATGAAAAGTCTCGTCGCCGAGAAAAATGGGGTAAAGAGGGGGTTGGGCCAAAGGCGGTGGTGGACGAACAAACAATGATGTTCAAGTATAGTTGTATACATCGCGTTGAAGCAAATGTAAGAGGCATGCAACGAAGCAACATCGAAGCTAACTACGTAACTACCAGTGGTTCTAGCTAGAAACAGAGAGTAACTACATATGCTATGTAATACATATACGTATATATATATACGTCTCTGTCTCGAAATTATTGATAGAATAGAGGAATATATATACATATATATAGACGTATATGTACGTGTCTGTATTATATGTACATTGCAAGTGAACAACGCATGCATCTTGGCTCACAGTTTAACTTTTTCCCGGCTGGACCTGTCCACGTCGACGGCGTCCTGTCTTTTTTTCTATTTTTTTTTTTTTTTTTTTTTTTTTTTTTTTTTTTTTTTTTTTTTTTTTTTTTTTTTTTTTTTTTTTTTTTTTTTTTTTTTTTAGTTTTGACTTTTTTTTATTTGGAAGGGGAGTTACAGAACACTTCCAAAATATTCTGTTCGGTTATTTTGGTCATTCTTCTTTTCTATGGCTTTTACTTTGTTTCCCTCGATTGTTGACAAGTTGGATACAAATTAAAACCTAGACGTGATCCTTTCTCGTTTTCGATCCTGTTTCGTCCGATCTTTCTCTTCGTTCCTTTCTATCTCTTTTCATTTGTTTCTTTTTTTCTTTTTCTGTGTTTTCGTGCTGGTTTCGCTTGTTCGTTTTGCTCGTTCGTTTAATATCTGGCAATTTCTTTTACCTTTCTCGCTGGTTAATTCCTGGTTGCGAACACTTACCATTATTCCGCGAGTTTCTGAAAATTGAGCAACATGTCGCAAAGGAGGATCTACAAAGCCTCCCGACGTTTGTATTTTCGCTTCGTATTTCTCTCTTATTTGATCGCTCGTGGCGTGATTACTTCAGCGCGTTTGCTCGAACCTCGGTATAGCGAGTCGCATGGTTTCTCTTATTTTTTTTTTTTTTTTTTTTTTTTTTTTTTTTTTTTTTTTTTTTTTTTTTTTATATATATATATACGTGTCGGTGAGTTGGAAAAAATCGTTCGAAATTGAACGTAAAAAACAAAAAATATCGGCCGCTGTGCGCGGTTGAAAAATAATCTCCTTTGTGAGTTATTTTTAAAGGCAGTTTGGAATCCTTTTATTTTGATGAAAAATCCGTTTACACAGAGCGCTCCATAAGGAAGTAATCGTCGAAAACTTTAAAAAACTGCGATTTTACTTATGGAACTCCTGTTGTTTAAATATTCATACTATATCGTATACGCTATTAAAACAACCCATCTGAACTTGTGCACAAAAATCAAATTTCCTTAGCTCATTGAATAGACGATGATTAGAAAGAAATATTGATAACCAATAGTCAAGCGAAGAATTTGTGTATTTAACAAAATTTTTATTCAGATATGCACTGTTATTTTTTGTTTTGTCGTTTATATTTGTCTCTTTGTCATTTAGAACACGTAAGTCGCAATCGCTCTTGTTCTTTGCAATGATTATCGTTGTAGAATGCATTCGTGTGAAAGGTGAACGATACAGTTTCTTGTTCACAGGCGATATTTAATTATTCAACATACTTTTGATCGATCTGACGTGGCAAAAGTGATATATCTCGACGGTTCATTCAGCCCATTCACTTTCACTTTCATGAATATATTACATGCAAGTAGTACGAGTCAGCTAATAGTTCGGCTCTGTCGTACGGATGGCAAATTTCAGCGTGTCAAAAGTAGCACTTTCGTCGGTATTTTGTTATCCTCGCATTTTTTTACCTTTCGGTATCAGAGTCTAACGACTCGTTCTTTCCAAACCGATTAAAAATTATATAAAATTCAATTATCAGTCAATAATCTCTTATTCTTCTAAAGATTCCTAATTCTTCTAAAGACGTGCTGCTTCTCAATTTCTTTCTGATATTAGACCATGATGTTAACCAGAATTAATCGTTACTTTATAGCAAATTATATTCACTTCAACAAAGACGAATATTTGACGCTGCGAAACTGGCATTCACTCGATACAGATCTCTTAACGTAACTTTATTTCAGAAGCTTTTCTATCACGTCGCTGTTTCGTTATGACGCAAAATTATATAAACCCCTATATTCATTGATCCTCAGTTCGAAAAACTGATATCGACGTCTGAGTTGAAATGAAACTTTTATTGCGAACGAACGTATTGTACGATAACAGACGCGATTGATTAATATTTGTTAACAAATATCAGCGAAATACAAAAGAAGAAAGATCGTCGTTTCCAGGTAGAAAATCGCATTTTTCAATGCTCGCTTCAAGCAAGTAGCGAGTGCAACGATATTGCAAACGCGTAACCCAATACACAGCGTGCTATCTTCGAATCCAATACCTTCCTACATCGTAATTTCGCTATCATAGACTGGAAGACATTTTTCGTAGCTGAATTAAGTGCTCGTATGCGTGACAGAGAAAATATTAAACTCGGAGGAAGAGTAAAAAAAAGCTAAAGGAAAGAACGAATAAAAGTAAAAGAAGTAATACGAGAAAAGTAGATGAAACGAAGATGAAAGAATAAAAGGGAGAAGATCGTCCCACTGAAGCGAACGATACATACCGTGTCGTCCTTTTAAACGTTTCCCTTTAAGAAAAACCATAGGAGATGTTCCTGCATGGAAAAAGTGATTTTTTTCTATACATAATCACAGTCAAGCCTTCTAGAGCGACGAGCTAAAAGCATATTTGCACGATTTTCCCTCGAATACCCTTTTTATCCCTTCTTTCTTTAAAGAAAAACAACGATATAACTTGCTCGGGAAAATTCGCTTAAGCGCGTTGAATAAAAGATTTTATTATCGCAAGCTTCGTCACATCGTGTTCCTTGATTCGAGATAGGGATTTAATGCAGATTGAATATCTTCGAGGTCTGCTCCTAGTTCCAGTTTTCTCTTTATAGAAAATTGTTCCGATGAACGATGTCAATTATTATCGACGATCGATTCTTGTTTTTAGCGACTGTGTTTTCGCATAAGTACGAAGCGAGTGAAATTAGATTCGCAGCTTCTATCGCTATACCGTTAACGATACTGCGGAATATACGTGCGAAGAATATTTCTCGAGGATTATCGATATCGCGCCAAACTAATCTTCAGAATATTATTATTCCCCACGAAACGTATTTCGCAGATTATTCTCTGGACGATGTTAATTCTCCTTCTCGAACTCTTCACAGGACATAACACCTGCGCGGAATATCTTCGAAATATATGTTGCAAATAACGATAGAACGTAACAAATATATCAAAGTGATATTAGAAAACGAGAATATTCTGCAAAATGGGTATAGCTGAATTTTAAAACGTCGATTGTTTGACATTTTCACATTCACGGTGTACTTCCCCGAGCGAACATTTTGAGAAAATAAGAAAATACGAATAGACCTTCCACTTTCAACATTATTCGTTATCGATCGAACGATCCAAATTATTTTCGTCGGATGTTGTAAAAGATGTATCGGTATGTACCATAAAATGCGTTACGATGTCCGATAAAAATGACTCGTCGAAGCACAGTACATGTCATAAGCGATAGAAGATTGATCAGCAGTGAACGTGTTAATCTTCTTCACGATGGCCTTTGCATCGAGTCTTTCCTCCTTTGTTCAACGTTATCTTTCCTCCACATCCCACAATATTTCGCTTCGATTATCGCGCAGGTGCGCCACTTCGAGGATTCTCAAGCGACAAGCTCGTGATTTTCGAACGGATATGAAGGTTGACCTATGGATGGCTGTTGAACTGATCGATGGCTCGATGAAGTTCGACTGGGCCGGGTCTTTCCCAGCGACGTTTTTCGCGAAATATCTTATGATCCCGTGATGAAGGGACGACAACGATACAGACAGACAGAGAAAAAAAGATAGGTAAGAAAAGATAGATGAGTCGGACGTGAAGAGAGACGAATGGACTAGGAGAAGGATGGGCCAGACTCTTGGAGTACGCAACCCTGTTCATTAATATTAGGACACTCGTGGAAAATGGGGCATAAATTTATGAAATTATCGGGCAGTTATTAAAACTTCTAGCAATTTGAAATCTTGCCTTATAAATAATTAATACAGTCACAGTTATAAGAAAATTACATGTGTATATAGGTGTACCGTGACGTCTTCGAAATCATAATACGATAAGCGGTGGTCGAGTGATGATTCCATAAAAAATGGAAAAATAAGTCGAAGAAGCGGAATAACATTTTTTCGTTTAACGCTTCGTTTTCGAGAAAAATGAGTTTGAAGATTCGTCGGGTGCGCGTGCGTTAATTGTAAGTTTCCAGGTATCCGACTTTTCTTTTTGCTCGTGTACTGCTTGTACTATGATTTCGGAGACACCCCGTATAAATAACGTAATATATGTATAGTATCGTATTGTAATAAAAATGCCTGTTGATTCTGAATTTGATAAATCGTCTTTTAATGCCTATTTTGGCTGGTAGATTGACCGCTCTTTTAAAAATTAGTTAAAAACGTGTGGCATAAGAAGATTGAAGTGGCACATCGTATATCTAATTTGGATTGCAAAAATAAAGATAAGGCGATATTATTGATATTTTCAAGAAATTGCTTAGACTATCTAGGTGAATCTTTGAGACTAGAAAAGTACATACGTAAACCTTTATTTTGGAAGGCAAATTTCCGACGCCAAGTAATTTAAATATTCAAAAATTCTTAACCTGTTCGTCGTTGGTACCTAGAAGAGCAAATTTGTTCAAACATTCAGTGATAATTTTGAAGAAGTTACCGCATATAATTGTGCTTGAGTCTGGCTGCATAATAATCGTCGTGCTAATTTGAATCGATCATGAGGCTTGGAACGAGACCAGCAGGTGTTCTAATATTTATGAGCTGGGATGTACATATACATACATCACCGACAGAAAGTTTGGAAGCAAAGAATCGTTCTTAAAGCTGTACAAATTCCTTGAATTCAGTTCTATTTCTAATAAAATGTCAGATTTATTCGTAGGAGAACGAGTATTTGTAGAAGCAAAGAAAAGTTATGGAGATACGTGCGAATTATTTCGAACTCGTCGTCGTTCGATTATTTAGAAAACTGCATCGAAGGAATGCCAAGAGTTTCTAACATCTATAGAAAACGTTATATTTAACAAATCTTATCTCTTACGACGACACTTCCAAACTTTGTATCGACGGTGTACCATAGAACATGCAATCTTAGAATTAAAAAAAGAGGGAAAAGAAAGAAACGATAGAGACAAGTATGCACGATTCGTGACGTAGTCAATCACAATAACTCGTTCCCATTTCAATAAATATGTACCGACAATGACGGCCGTGGCCACAGAAATATCACCGTTCTATCATGCTCAGCAACGATTAGAGAAGCTGGAGGCCGAAAGATTGAATCAGCTTTTGAAAAAAAAGAAAAAAAAGACCACTCTAGGACTTGCATGATGAAGTCGATTTTTATCGTTTCGTTTCATCGTCACCTTTAGACTCAACCGCGCGTGTTTGCGATGTTTAAGGAGCAGTTTGCAGGCTGACAGATGTTATCGAAAGCTTCCTCTTCGGAGTCGAAAGTCATTAAATCTTTGCACGCCTCACGCCCGGCCCTGCGTACCAAACAGTCGTAGAGGAGTTTAGTCCGCGTTTCGCATTTACACCGCGTTAAAACGGGTTAAATAACACGACTGTGTTATTTGTTTGCGATCGTCGTCGCAGTAGAGTGCAAGAGCGCGACGTTGTGCAAATCTGAAAAACGTAGATAGGTACGAATATCGACGGTAGAATATGCGCAGGGCATTCTTACGGGGCTGCTTTTGCGAACGATCGTCGAGCGAATGGGTGGAATAAAAAATGCGAGAAGAATATCGGCAAGGCAAACGAAATTTGCGTGTAACCAATTCGT
Organism: Bombus confusus; assembly: GCA_014737475.1. Classification (NCBI taxonomy): domain Eukaryota; kingdom Metazoa; phylum Arthropoda; class Insecta; order Hymenoptera; family Apidae; genus Bombus; species Bombus confusus. Next base: position 3,499,519 of record JACXIV010000026.1, on the reverse strand, counting down.
GGAACGGGTAACATTTGCATATGTCCTTGAGAAGCGTTCGCGAAGCGAATCTGCGAGTGAGAATAATATTCGCGGAGAGTATTTGCTGGAATAATATGTGTAATATTCGCGAGTTTAATATTCGTGAACGATATTCGTGAGAATAATATTCGCGAACAAGCGACTCGCGACGAAATATGCAAATTTCGCTAGAAAGAGATATTTACAAAATACCAGCGTAAGTAAAACTCCCAAATATTCGTAGAGCGCGGTACGTTGAAAATCAAAAGTCATCCGACCTCTCTGTGCATCGTCCAATTTCAACCCGGAATGTGCTTTCATATATTTTTTTCTAGCAACGATGCGAGTATATAGATACAGATAAGATGATAGTTAGAGACGTAATAACGAATATGCTAATGATAGACAAGGTTATCGCGTGACCATTGGTTATCAATTTAAGTCCTTTTAATTGCTCTTTCTTTTCCTCTTAACCGTGCTGCGTTCTTCGGATCATTTTACACTCAATCGTGTTCTTTATTGCTAACAAATTTCACTTCGGCTTTATCCGTGGTAGAGTTTCTTTTGGAACATTACGAATCTGCTTTTGCTTGTTCAAATAAGAACTAGAATGGAACAAAAATAGAATAGAAACGAGAATCGAAGGATCGCAGCAAAGATAAACTATTTCTTAAAAATCCCTTAAAATCTCTTACGTTGCTTACGTCAATTTTGTCGGCCGTACAACATCGATGTAACCCGCAAATGCAGAAGCAACACACGGCAAAACAGTGTACAATACGTATATGTTATCGTAAAAGTCGGAATACGGGAAGATATTAGGATTTACCCGGGAAACCTAACACTCGCCGGTGTTCGGACATCTTTACGGTAACACATACATCGCGAACATCACTAGAGCTGGAATAAAGACGATCGTTCGAAACTATCGGCACTGTCGTCCGATCGAGCCAAATGCAAATACGCTTTTCGATACTTCGAACTTGTTACCGACGAGAATCAAGACCGATGCAAGGGTTGAGAAATCGGATGGACAAAATGACAGGTGCAGATCATGACGATTCCAAGTGTTCCGCAACGACTGCTCTGTCCAGGCTCTAGTAATCACGCAGAAAAAGGAGAAATTAAGACTGAGAAGAGAAACAGAAAAAGAAGAGAATATGGCGCGTAAAAGAGGAGTGATTAAAGGAGCTTCGACTTTTGACTTTCGACTTCGACTGCCTGCGTACGAAGGATCGTATTTTTCTTTCTTATTTCTTTTTTTTTTTTTTTTTTTTTTTATTTCGGTGAGAACTGGACCAACCATTTTCGTAAACGTAACTTTCGAGATTTCATAGAGTCGTTGTTTTTAGAGATGAAGGATGAAAAGAATAGAATGAAGGGTTTAGGAAGATGGAACTTTGATTGATAGAATTCGTCTTTAAGATAATACAGCCCATTGAACAATACGTAGCTTCGAGTGGAAGTTGATTTTTCCAACTTTCCACGTATTGTGGTAAAAGTGTCTTTTACGTGATATGTTTCTATAGTAACATTTCGACAGAAAACGTGGTTTTCCACGTAATCGATAAGGGTGTGTTTTACGTGAGAGAGGCTGGGTTGACGCAATGCTGGCGAACCTTGAAACGAAACTCCGCACACGCACGCTTAACTTGCATATTAGCCGAATGATAAAACTCCTGTTACTGAAACAAATTCACTCAGGACACGTTTAGCAAGGGGAATCACGGGAATCACCGATTCGAAGACAACAGACAATCCTCAACAGACACTCATCTGCAAGACCAAATATATCGTCCTTTCTGGGCCAATATTATCTCGACCGAATTGCATTTTAGATAGGAAAATTTAACTGATCAACTTATGTAAAAGATAAAACTAAAATTCTCAAGGAAAGGGGGAGTTGAGCGAAGAGAAAGAGAGAAAGAGAGAAAAAGGGAGAGAGAGAACAAAAGAGAGAACTCATATCGAAGAATATCATAGGAGAATGGGGGATGGGTCGGGATTGACACGATCGCTCGCACGCATGATCGAAAGGAATAATAAAGAAAAAACGTGGAACAAGAAAGCAATCCACGGGTCGAGTCTATATGTTTTATGCATCGTCTCGTATATTTCTCATTATCCGTCGCGCCTCTTTTTTCTTGAGTTCTCTAGCAAAAAGATTCCACAAGGCACAGACTTGGTTGCAACGACCAGCACAATCAAAAAATCGAACGTTCCGAACAATCAAATATATATGTATATATACATGTGTATATATATATATATATATACATATGAATATAATATATATATATATATATGAATGTACGTATATATCGTGTAGATAACTGAACCATATAACGTTCGTTATACGAATATACACGTATATTCACACATGTATACATACATATGGAATAGTAAATATATATATACATATTTATATATAAATATATAAATATGTATATATATATATATATATGTATATCAACATGACAGTCAACGACATCGAGAAAAATCAACGAGGTGCGACTGATAGCACACATCCAACTGTTAGCGCGGCTTATCCACCATGTATATATTTATATATGTATGTATTCTCGTTTGCGAAGCTGCCCCTCACATACGTATAAATATATACACACCACATGTAATACAAATACAAGTACAGACAAGTGCAAGTCTTACGGCATCATATACACGTGACGTTTAAATATTAATAGATATACACAATGTGTGGATATACAGATTGGTATATATAGGCCTTTTGTTTGAGATGATTGACTTAGATTGCACTCACCATGTTATAATCATCTATTTTGCTGATAGAGCGGAGAAAGATGTTGACGTTCACATTTGTCGGCCCATCTAATACGTCGACCGGAACAGAACAAAACAAATCGATTAATTAAAAAATCAGTTACCGTGGTACCGAGATTTACATGGATTTTTTATTTATTTATTTATTCATTTGTTATTCTTTGCTTTAATTCTTTGGCTTTAGTTCTTTTCGCTCGTTACTCGGCCGCTTCTTTCCGGGATAATTTTCGTTTCTTTTCGTTTCACTTTCGAGATAGCTGTATATATGAATGAAGAAGGAGATGGTTGTCTTTTGGATCATGACTGGGAGGAACTTTTCGTTTCACGTCATTTTCTTTCGTTTTCAAAGGAAATTCTGAAACGGTTTGCGCTTCTCGAAATTTTGATCAATCTCGCTAAAAAAAAGATGAAGTATTTCTTTCTTTCTTTCGTTTCTTTTGTTTTTCTCAGCTACTTTTCTACGTGATACTTGCTTGCCTGTAAATAGTAAAAATCGTTCCTCCGGTAATATAGGACAGGCGGATGACTATGAGATGTCATGGAGGTATGATTTGTACGCGTGAGAAAATCCAAGCTAGCTAATGTTCCACGATGAAACGTTTCACGATGCGAGCCTCGGCAATTGAATTGCAAAGTAAACGAGCGGTCGGATTAGTTTATGCGACGATTCGGCGCCGTTTCGCGCCACTTGCTACGAGTTCTGGTGGCTTCCGTGTGTTCGATCCTCGAGATATCACAGCTCGACGAATGTTGCGAATTTTTAGAATCTTTCCAAGCTTCTTCTTTCCTTCTTCCTTTTTCTTTCGGTAATTTTTCTATTTATTTCATATAACAGTCGTTCGACGCTCGAATCTCGAGAAACTTATCAATGGATAAAGAGAGGCTGAAGAGTTTGGAAAAATGATAAAAAATTCGCAAGCCACTAGTGTCCACTCTATATGAATGCTAATGGTTTCAATGGAATGATCGAGTGCACTTTGTTTTAGTTCGATCCCTCTTTTTAAATAGTATACGCTTCTGTGCGAAAGAACGTTGACTCGTTTAACGTAGTCACGTCAACGGTGTGGATCCTTCTTGAAAAAGTGGTCCCACTTTAGACTACAATATGTGAATTAGTCGAGTTAATGTATCGTTTAAATCTTTCGAACATATTTCTTTCTCCTGCAATAGAAATAGCAACAATTAAAATGACGATTTCTTTTTTTTTTTTACAGCTATCAAGTCTTACGCTACGAGTTAGAACGGGTTTCTTCACGACGATATTGAATTAGATCAAGTGTTGTACAATTTATTTTTACCATTTACGTAGCGATTGAAAGGAGCACTTTGAACGTTTCGTAAAAAAACGTGTTCAGTTTAAAGCTGAGTGACGATCAAGGATGAAAACATACGAAAACATAGTCACACATTTTAAGACGAGGAGATGCCTGATTAGATGCAACGATAATCAAATAGAATACGGTAGCGAGTGAGGCATCTCAAAATTTGACAAGACAACCTCTATAAAGATAATGTCGTACGCAACGATCGCTGAAGCTACACTATTTTCTATGACAGCCAAGAAACAAAAATTACGTTGCAGCTTGTGAGCGTCGTAACTTCTCTCAGCGACGATGCGCAACTTGTTCGAAAGAGGATTAAACGAGAGTCGAAGTCGAAACAAAAGGGGGAAAAGATCTCTTGACAATGGATGATGGACTGAACGTCTCGTGAAGGTATTCGAACGTGGAACTCGTGAGGAATGAGATGAACGATATCGTTTCGTTTTTTAAGCAGCTTCCAGACGGTGATAGCGAACGATTCTTGCCTCGTTTCTGTTTGTATGTTACACAGAGAAACGAAGAAGAACCATTGGAATCGTCGGAGATACCGCGTTTCTCGAAACCTATTATTCCGTTTTCCCTTCGAAAAATCTCGATCGAATGCATCCTTTGAGGAAAAGGATCTACGAAGAAGGATAAATAGAAAAGCTCGCAGACGTGTATATATATGCATAGAATGTTTGTTAAGCGTCGTACAAATTGAAGAACAAAGGAAACACGAAAAAGATACAGAAAAAGAGATAGGAAAATATAATAAGACAAAGTATCTTGAAAAATATTCGAAAATTATTCGATAGGCTAACGTTGATGTTTCATCGAACTTCCAAAGATCTGCTTCTTCACGATGATGAACTCGTTATTGACGAAACGAGATCTCTGTCACGATTTCGTTTTATTAACTGTAATTTCACGTAATTTCACGTAGTCGTCGTCGTTTTTTCATCGAACAGCTTTGAAACTTCACAGACGCCATCACGCAGAAATTGATAGTTTTAATTAGAATTGTACCGAACGAACCGGTGATTTTCGACGATTTTTCGTTTCTCAAACGAATGAAAACTGCACACATCTGTACAACATGCTGTCCATGCCCCGCCGTCGTTTAATCCCTTACTGCACTGTACTTTCTGCTTCTCTTTTATCTGTCTTTATTCTTCTCGTATTTTCTTTTTTTTTTTGTAAAATATTTTTAATATTTTCGTTAAACTCTAATTTATATCGCGATTGAAGAACAGATCGACCGACGAACACACGCGTTCCTTGCTGCTACGTCGCTACTACCTCGAACGAGGAAATCGAACGTGTCTCGAGCGAACCGAGGTTTAATAATTATTACCTTCTATCTCTGTAATATTAAACAAAAGCGGAATTACGTGAAAATTACGTTGAAAGTTGATAAGAAATACGCGAAGCCACGGGATATGAAACGTTTGATGATTACGACTTCGGTATTAAACGTATTACAGTATCGACTGGCGATTAAATAATTTCTTCTACGTGCGTTGAACGAGACGCAGATATACTAATCGACTGAAAATAATAAACGAAGCTTCGTAAATGCTACAAAATTCGTAAGATGGATGGAAAAATCGTTTACCTGTGCTATCTTACGGATAAGAAAAAAGGACAAAGAATTACTGCGTTCGTTAAAGAGGTAGAATAGAATACGAAAGAAAGAGAATAAATAAGAAGAGCTAGCCTTTCTACGCAGACAAATCGAGAGAAAGAACACATGCGAGAAATAAAAAAGGGAATGACTCACCAGTTGAACGGATCTCGCAGTTTGAAGGAAAAGTATTCAGCTCTACTGCTATAGCACGTAGAAGACGAAATTCAGAGCAAAAACTACAAAATATCTGTCGAAACAATTACGATTATTTTAAAGAAAGTAAAATGTAGCTAAAAATTGTCCGATCTAATCGTGATAGCTGTAATTGTGGAAATTAAAAAAGCGGCGAAAGCCAGCTGAAAAACTATTTCGTTTAACATTCGAGAAACACCTGGCGAGGAGCGAAATGTCTTACAAAATTCTACGAAAATTCCTCAAAATCCCATTCTGTGCACGCTAGTTTCGCTGGTTTATCGATTAACACCTTTAAGGGCTCGTTTTTAAAAAAAAATTCTAAAGATACGACAATTTTGCTTTTGCCCCTAAAAGAGTTAACGAATGGCCACAAACGGAAGCGAAACGTTTAAAAATATCTAAATATTGGGAATATTCTTTGAACTTTTTTTTAAGACAGATCTAAGACAGATCTTAAGACAGAAGAGATAGAAACGATATTAAACGATATTTTTTGGAAATAGCGTGGCGCTAATGTGAACGCCACCTTTAACGTTCTTGTTGAAAGAAAATACCCCATATTATAGATAGCACCCACTTTCTTTTTTTATTATTATTATTTTTGCAGTTTGCAGCAAATACAAAGCCGCGTTAATGTGCGGAAAAACGATGTATCGTTTTAGCGGAACTCTGAATAAAAAAACTATAGCAGCACGAAACACACCGAGTCTAGTTGACATTATGCAATAAGGGATTAAATAGAAAAATCTTTAGCGGATGTTACTTCAAATATAATCGTGTGTGCGATATAAATAACAAAGGAGGATAATAATATAATAAAACGAGTAAGGAAACAAACAAGAAATTCGAACAGAGTGTATATATTCTTGATACTGCGTGTATATCAAATATCACTGCGTGTATATCGCCATTAGGCGAAGGATAATTTTCTCAACATCTCAACGATTCACACGTGATACAATACTTGATAGGAAAAAAGAATAGAAAAACAAAAATAGAGAATGCGCATGTTAAAAAAAACGACAAATTCCATTAAATCATCTACGACACAATAGCGTGTGAGCGACAGTATATACGGTGTATTCTTTTTTTTTTTTTTTTTTAATTACGCGCAGCACGACGCTGTTTTAACGAATTATCTGGAACAAGGTTCTGATATTTCGCCGAAAGTTTTTAATATCTTTAATATTTTTTATCGTCGTCTGAAAATATTAAAAATATTAAAAAGACTAGTGATAGCGTATTTTTAGAATTCGTACTTTTCCCTCGCGAGCGGAGAAAGATTTCTGGTCGTGCTATTCGTAACAGTTCGAGCTTCTCTTATGCATACAAAACATATGCTTGCTTAATATAACATACGAGATAATATAATAGTGGAATTAAAAAAGTTTATGATAGTGGGCCTTAAATACGCACGAGAGAGCCTGGTATAAAAGGGGAGACAACACAAAGAGGTAAAGAGGAAACGTGTAACGTGTACGTGTGTTTCTTCTTATTCGTTTTTCTTTCTCTTTCTAGATTTGTATATATATATATATATATTGCGAGACAAAGAGCAGCTTTATATATTGTAAGAATACTACGTAGAGAATTAGCAGTGAAATACGTGTGCATGTATAATACGTTGGTTAATATGTATGTATTATCATACAAACACATAGTAAATGATATTCGTTGCACGTCTAGCTACTATTCTCTGGCCAACTATAATCGAAATCTTCTCGTCTTCTAGACCTTCTAAACGTTCAAATGTCTATTCACATTCCTCGAAAGAACGACTTTCAGGGGTTTTCAACTATAAGACTGCGGAAACATCAGTGCCAGACCGTGCTATGGTATACTAGAAGGATCGAAAAATTTTGTCTATCATCAGTTACGTTTCGATCGTAGAAAGAACTTTCTTTTTTATGGTCGATCGACTAAGTATACTAGAAATCTCGTAGATTTCCCATCGATTTTGATACACACGCGGGACACGAGGCAAAGTTTTCTCTTTTCATATTTTTCGTAAGAGTGCTTCTTCGGAAAAATGAACCGATATACGTCAAGTTCGTTCTTACAATTGGAAGAAAAGTGAGTCTACTAATCGGAAATCGTGCGAATATTTGGAAAAAACGACGAACAATTATCAACTCCATGGTTGCTGGGATAATCTAGCTAATCAGAGAACGACTTCTATGTGTATAATAGCATAATATATATATATCGATCTCTGTATTTATAATACATACAGATTGTACAGTCAACATTTAGTAGTACAACACTTAGTAGTATGTATATATAATATAATAGAGGTACGTGTAGGCGTGTGTTTGTGATTTTTTAGGGCATTTGATTTTTTTTTTTTTTTTTTATTTAACTTACCATCGTAACGTCATCTATTTTTGAGATACTTCGAACAAATATGTTGACGCGGACAACCGCGGGCCCATCTAACATAGCAAACAGAATAAATAAAATTAATCAATCGTTGAGTAATATCAGTCGCATCGATGGGATGTAATGAAAAAAGAAAGAAACGCTTCTCGAGCTTTCTACGCTTTCTGCGCTTCCTGCAATGAAACGGCCAAACTTTTGGAGATTATATATTCTTTTCGTCGTTACTTTATTATTAGTATTTCTCTGTACTTTATTTAATATTATTACGAATTAAGTGATTAGATTTCTTCGAAAAAGTAGTAGTGAATCGTTGATTCGTATTATTCGCTTTTTGGAAATCTTAGTCTGGAAACTATCTTGAAGTTTCTTATGGGTCGTTATACACATACATATAGTAATAAAAAATGAACGATAACTTTGGGGGGAGAAACAGATCGAACTAATCGACCGTAAAGCAAACTAGTGAAAACACAGATTCGTAACGAAAAGCATCAAAGAGAAGAAAAGAAGGTAGATACTAAAAAAAAAAAAAAGAAGTGGAAAGAATGAGTTAAGGAACCATTTACTTGATGAATATAACATATAAGTATATCGAGAGTCTAAGAATTTTATAAGCGTTTATAAGAACTTTTCGTACGTATATACACAGTGTTCAAGTTATTAGCTCCGAATGTTATTTCTTTTTTTTTGTTTTTTGTGAGAAAGATAAGAGAAAACAAAGTTTCATTATCTCTGACATACGAACGATAAAACAAAAACCTTACCATTGTATATCTTTCTCACAAAGAAATGCTGGCAATTAATAACGTGAACATCTTGTATATTATTTACGGATCCTTAAGAACATGGTTTTATCATTTAAAAAAACGAAGCAGTAGCAGAATTACCGTACTTGATTTTCGAGTTCAATGGACGAGAATAGCTGCAGGAAATTATACTTTCCTGTTGGTTTGGATCTTCGTATATATTGAACAAGCATACGTGTAATATTGTCATCTTCCTAATTAATTTCGTGTAAATGATTCATGGTAGCAAGATAAAGTAACTTCTCGCGCGTACAAGCGTTAAATGCAGAAGAGATCGACTAGTTTTTCGCTTCTATTCGCAAATATTCTTGACAAACGTTCTTTGACAAATGTTTCAACGACTACAGTTTGTAAATGAAATCTGAATTGCTTCGCGTAACTTGTAGAGTTCACAGAAAATTTCAATTATTTCGCGTAACTGACGAACATTCTCGATAGACAACTAGAAAATATTCCGATTTCTTAAATATTCAAGCGAGTATAGATGCAAGTGAAAATCGAATCATCTTGTGCGGGTAATTCATAGAAATTTCCATAAATTCTCATTTGTATTGTTTCGTGTAATTCGTGAAAATTTTTGTGAAACGATTTGAAAAACTGAGTTACGTTAGATGCTTCTGATATAACGGAGTGCTCTCTGTGTTATATCGTGGGCAATCTGAACAAGTTATTTGAGAGTTAATTTGTTGGTTGGTCGAGCCAGGCGTATCGTCCTGAGCCATACAGAGTGTTTGCGTAACATTCCGCCCTACATGAACCAGGACAAGACGTCGGACACGTTGTTCCTTTAGTCAGTGTCGAGCATTCGCTAATCCTTGTTTTACATAATTTGCGTCAATGCTACTATTCTCAGATTAAGAAAGCATTAAGAAAAAAAAAAAAGAAAAAAAGGATAAAACAAATAAATGCATCTTACTTGATCTTGCATTTTAAAGCGAAACGCAGAGCTACTAAAATGACTCTTCAAATCTTCGAAAGTTGCTTTCGAATTTTGAAAATCATTCCATAGCGCGCGTGTAAGAAGCGGCTTAGCCTTGTATTTAGCAATATGGAAATTCGACAGCAGGTTTACGTGAGCATAGAAACTCTCGTGTTCCGGTGTCGAAAATTTGAAACAAACTCTGTAGATTACTTCCGGATAGCTTTCTCTTCCGAATCGTTGTCTCTATCGAATGCATTTTGTAAAATAGAGATCGTCGACACAGTGAATCAAAAACATTCTCGTTGCTCGACGCTCTTCGAATAAATCTTTTTGATTCACTTTCCACGTGCTGTTAGTTTCATTGAATTTCAGTACCTCGGTTGGACGCGTTATAGTCCTGTGTCTCTTTACACGTGTACATACTATTAATTAATTTCGATCGTTGAATCTCGATCATAGTCCGGACAGACTATGATAAATTTCAAATTCGAATCCTTCTACGATTTCTCAATATCCTGACATAGGTTGCAACTCGCGCGAAATGCATGCAGAAAATTCGCAGAACGTCGCAACCTCGTCTCGAGTATACATCCGGACGCGTCTACGGTTCGTCACGAAGCTACGTGAAACGCGTGATTTCGCCTATCGCAGAACCACTTGTGAGAACCGCCTCTGATCGAAAAATAATTCACGAATCACGCATAATTGTACCGGTGCTCTGTGTGTACTCACATCGTCTGACACGTTGAAAAGGTAGAACAAGTAAAACCGGACGTATCCGATCGTTCGTGAACGCAATTAAACGTAGCAAAACGTAATTACTAAGTCATCAAGCACTATGAGGAACTACGAAAAACGGGGATGAAAAGGTTGGAGGGAACCTATGAGACCGAACACTCTGCCAATATAATCCTTTTCTCTCTCTCTCTCTCTCTCTCCTCTCGTTTCTCTTTTCTCGCTTTCCTATCCCTCTCCTCCTTTATCTTCCCGTTTCGTCTCTCTTTTTCTCTTTCTCCCTTCGCCTTTCATTTTCCTCTCTTCGTCTCTCCCTCTGCAACAACGTCTGTGCTCCTATGTATAGCGTATAAACTGTGTATGTACATACGTGAACATCGAAGCTAGAATGCCACATGCCTGTATCTATGCTAGAGATGCTAATTGGTTTTGTGTGTGATCAGTCATTCTAAATTAAAGGGGAGAATCAATATTGTACACAGATGAAAAATAAAGGCAACGGATATTGATTAATATGTATATCTGGCTGTGTGAGAGAACGGGTGTGAGGGGGAGGCGGCAGGTGGTAATCAACAAAGTGATAGACGAGATCGATGGGAGCAGACAAGACTTTTAATCAGAATCTACGAAAGGGTCTATGGCGAGCGTCGCGCGACAGTGTTCCCAGATCGAAGGATTTATTTCGGGAAGGACACCCTTCGTGCCTAGAATCGTACATTTCTATGCGATTATCGTGAAAATTCCTTCCTGGCCATTTGAGATATCTTAAGAATGGTCGTTCGAAACGAAGCTCGCTGAATACTTGCGAACAACTATTTCTGAATGGAATTATTCGATCGAAAATGAAATATCGTTGATGGAGGTAATGTCTTGTACCGTCGCGTTGCTGCTGGTAAGAAATATTTTGCTGGTTCTGGCTTCGTTGGCTTCCTAGCCTGATTTCGTTTATTCCAAATTCTAAACCAAAACCCGGTTGCCAGCGATTATCAACGTTTACGTACGGCGATACGAGACGTAAGCTCGGTCAACAACGTTTCGTTAAAGATCGAGTAAAGGTAAATTACATCAAGGCCAGGCGATTCTTCAAATATTTAAAATGACTGAATTTCTGGACAACCTTCGTACGTATGATCGTAACCACAGAACATCAGGAAAGATTGCTTTGCCGATTATTACAGAAAGAGAAAGAAAGGTTTTTCCTAATGTTCCGATTAATGCAAACTTCCTTTCGCGATCGATTAGACGTAATGCGATTCTAGCACGAGGATAAACCCGACAGAGATCTCGTGCGAATTTCTAACGACTGTTCCTTCGTACCATTAGCAATTCGTATATCGTACTGGAATCTTATTCATTGGCGTATATAAATGGAAGATTTCCACACGACTGTAGAATTCGATTCGAATCGAAATTTCATCGAGCGAATTTACCATTTCAATTCGAATAGGTCGTGTGATAGAATTTTCCCGTCATTCTCTGTGAAATTAAAAAGATTTCCTCCATTCGAATTGTAACGAGTCGCATGAACAACTTATCGGATGATTCTTCGTTTCGAATTTCGTACGATTCTGCGTTCAATCGAAGCAAATTTTCGCTTTGGTTCTCCGTTGAATTAAAAGATTCTGTTCGAACTAAAAAAAACCTTCTATTCGAATTGAGATATTCTATTGGAGTCGTGAGAAATCGAATTTTCTCTGTCGAATTAGCACGCAATTCCCAGAAAAATTCTCAGAAAATCTGGCATCACTGGCAACAAACGGATAGTGTTGACATAATAATGAATGGTAACGGAGAAGGGACAAGATGCTAGCCTGCTGCCATTGTTGTAGTCGCCGTTCGCGTAAATGCTAAGGCCTTGTTCAACAATCTTTTCTTCTTTTCTTTCCTACATTCTTTACTTTCTTCTTTTCTTTTCTTTTCTTTTTTTTTTTTTTTTTGGTTCTCGTTTTGCTTCTGAAATTGATTATCGAGACTCTAAGACCTACATTGCGCCTACTTTTAATCATTGCAAGCAACAGAAAAATAAGGAAACAGTACCCGCCAAGAGAGAAATGGCATTGCACCGCGTTGTAAAGATTTTTGGATTGGTTTAATGTATACTTACCATCTTGATGTCACTAATTGTCGCGATGCTTCGCACAAACAGGTTTACCCGGACAATGGCCGGCCCATCTAAGGGCAAAAACAATAGAGCCCCCTTTTAGTCAGTCAATTTTTTTTTCGTGTCTTACAATACTCTACTGGAATAGTTTTGTCTTTCTATTTGTTTCATTTTTTTTTTTTTTTTGTGATTTACTCTCGTTTACCAGAAATTTGTTCATTTTCTTGAGTGTTCTTTTCGTTCCTCTTTTTTTTCCGAATTTCCTACGAGTCGACGAGTGGCCGTGTTACTTTCTTTCGTAAGGGTTGTCGAGGTAAAGGGGACAGAGTAAAGGGGAAAATTAGACGAAAATCTTCAATCGTTTTTTCGAACCATTTCCTCGTGTAGACTTCGTGTAAGTTGTCCTAATCGCTGTCGATAATCGTCTAGATATCGAACAGATTAAAGATTTCTTTAATTCTGGGATTGCAATCATTTCGTATGTGCTACACATTGTGACTAGGTACACAGATATACGGAAACGTTTGTAGCAAAGTAGGCTTGTTTAATTCTTATCGAGAATTCGGACGTGCTCGTGTAACAGGTAGAAAAAGTACACGGTGTGTAGGTCTCTACTACGGAATAGGGGATTAAATGTGTAGAACGTTCGGAAGCTACGGGCAAAGTGCTGTGACACAGAGGCCAAAACAGATTTGGTAATCGGACTCTCACATTAAGAATAGATGTTCATGTATACAGGCTGTGAAATACTCTGTCGGTAAATGTAACTACGATAAATTATCTGCCCCAATTTACTTGTTAACTGTTGTTTATTTAGACGCATCAACTGCTTTATCTATCCCTCGTGTTTGATTACATGACTGTATCAGCATACACACGAAACGAACTCCACGGTTAAAACATTTCGTTTATTCTGTTCGATTACGTTAATTGTTTCGTCGTAAGTTATTCGATCCATCGTAAGAATATAGATAGAATTGCTATCTTACCTTCGCTCGCCATTCGAGTAAACCCGATAAACTGTTCCCATTTCGTTCTGTTTTCCCTTGCTCGAGTACGGTACAAGAAGCAATCGTGTAACAATGATTAACAAGCAGACGGTTGTGTTTCTCAGTCATAGCTACCAGCTGAAACGAAATCTTTCCCTCTTTCTAATTAGAAACTCGTCTGTGGCTGTAAATTGGTGTGGCCGCAAAAAAAGAAAAAGAGAAAAAAGAAAGAGAAACAGGAAAAAAAGGGAAAACCGCTGCTCTCTAAATATGCTGTCTGATGGTAAAGAGAAAAGAAAGGGCAACGAGTACATCTGGAAATGGTAGAGAAAAAAGAAAAAAGAAAGAAACCCTCGTGACACAACATGAACCTCGAGGCGGTACGAAGTCGACTGTAATTATCGACGATATACTATACTTTCTCTGACCTATCGAACAATAGGAATTCGCGGTCCAATTTTCCGAGGCGTTCAATGCCATTGTTTGATATTCTACACGGTGTTTTGTACAGAGCAGACAGGTACGTGAGATGGAATATGTTCCGGGCGCATAATTAGGACTAATCGAACTTAGCTCGCAACGTGATTCGCTGCTAGGAATTTAGAACGTTGGAAATTCCAGCGAGGAAGAGAATTGCGGCTAATAGAGAGACTGTGAAGAGTAATCGAAAAATTTCCCAGAACCCGCATACCGATACCTGTTAACCCTGTTACGTCAATTTTTGCCCAATTGTAGTTTTCTATCGTCGAGCGACTTTTTAATTTGCAGGAAAATATGAAAGAATCGTCGTTGTGCTTCTCGTTTCGGATTCGCAGCGTTTAAAATTTGTATTCTTTTATTTTTCTGGGACGAGAAATAAAAATTCGTGTATCATGGTAGAATCGCAATTTCGTTCTCACGAAGTAATCGTATGAAATAGAGTGTTATTCTCGTCAGACTGTGATGATAGAATTCCCAACAAGCTTTATTCCAAATATTTGTACAAATCGCTCGTTTCTCACGTATCTATCACTGGGTAGAAATATTGCAGAGATACGTGCTTAGGCTGTTATTGTAATTTGGAAATGAAAGGGTTAACAAGTACCTGCTTCAATTAAATGAATCTGTAAAGATTTGCTACGAATAAAGCGAAAGAATCGCGCAGGACGCTATTCGATAAAGGTAGATTTTAACGAATCAGTGAAAATTTCAACTATCCTTGTAAAACAAAGTTATGTTCAAGGAGAGTAGGACAACTTTCATTAGTTTGACGTAGTCCACGTTTGTACCAGTATTAAAGTGGTTAAAAGCTTCACTGCAACTGAGAGGACAAATTTCTTTAGCAGGAAACTCATAGTAGAATTTGTAGAAGTATTAAAAAAGTAAAAAGGAAACTAAAATGGAAACTGATGATAAAGACACAACAAGCGACTCTTTTTCAGATACTATCATGTATGCATGTCGTGTATACATATGAATAGAGGTATCTTGTCTACATTTCCATCCACTTCATTCGCATAAGAAAGACAAAATATAAACAGAAAGAAAATATGTAAATAATAAACCTTCGCTTGCTCGAGTGTCATCATCCCTTTTTTTCCTAGCAAGGTAGCATCATCCCCCTCCCCATCTCTCCTCTCCTCCTCCACTCCATCATCATCTCCATTTTTAATACCTTCACGATATGGAAATTCGGCAGATTACCACCGTACACTACTTTACATTCAAATTTCTTTGGAAAAAAAAGAAATAAATGAATATATAAACATATTGATCTCCTGTCTTGTTCTGTCAGATAAGCGAAAGGCTACGTGAAATACGTCATGCTGCGACTGCCATCTTACACAGAAGCAAAATTGATTCGTGTGTTTCCCTCGCGTTGTTTCTTTAGCGTGACTTGTAGATTTTCAATAAATCCTGGTGCAGCTCGATAGATATTTCATTTTATCGTTATCAAAAGTTTCAGCATTTTAAATTACCGCTTTTGAAATATTGTTCTGAAATTTTGACGAGTTGCAAGTATTTTTATTTGTCCGAAATGTACTGAGACAATGTCAGCGTTATAGACATAGTGTTTTAATATTACTAGTTAGGAAAGTATACCTTTTAGTCTAATAAACGTATCCTCGTTCCTCTTTCATTTTTAAGCAACAAGAGCTCGAGTCTTTCGGTTTTAGATTTCAGGAATTTCCCAGTAAGAAATTGTAACAAATACGTAATAATAATTATTAAGCACTGTTACATAGAAAATGAAATAGAAACGAACTTAAATCGATTAGACCAAAAATGTATCTTCCATTCTTCTGTACTTTCCTAATCTGTGATTTTCAAACACTCTGTACTGAGAATACGAGTATCAGTGTCTGAAAATATACTCTTCATGAAATTACTTGCAACGATTATCAAAACGATCTTCCAAAGGGATAAAGTTACATAAAAGTATCTCGAATGTTAGCAATAGAAATCTAAATTTTCCTTCTTATTTTCTGACATACGTGGGTGTCCTACTAGCTATATTTACCTAAAACATTTTCCTTATTTCAAATAATACGTGAACATATTACTTGTGAGAGTTATAGGATTGAAGAAGAAACATGCTGACGGCAATCGTTTCTTTACAGATGACGTAAAGCGGATCCGGAGAACAATCTTGCTTTTTTAAATGCAATAGTAACAGTGTTACGTGTGCGTGTTCCCATAGAAAATGCGACAGATTTTCAAAAGCAAAATGTCAAAAGAAGATTGCTAAGAACTCCAGTATCTTCGTTCGTCTCCTTATTTTACAATTCTGAATGCAGAGATGCTACGCTACGTTCGTCCCAGAACTCGTATAAAATTTATTTTAAGAAAGAAAATTGACCTTCGGATTTATAAAAAAAAAAAAAGGAAAAGCCGATTGCCATTGATATCATGTGTTTTTTTCGACCATATAACTTTGAAACGTGGCATGTTCGCCTATTATTTGAAGCAATTAGGAGATATTAAATCAATTTTGGTTGTTAACAAAATTGAGGTTGTTAACTCGTCAAGAATAGAATAGATCACTTATGCCAATTATTCGAGGAATTTCATTGCTCTATTACAAGAAGACGTTCCTAGAAGGTGGATAGGATTTTCACGTGTGCATTCTCTACTACATAAAAGCCAGTGTCCGTATGTGTATGAACACGATTCGTTTACGTGATCTGGTACTCGCTGTCACGGAATGACAGCGGATCGTGTGCCAGCTCGTCGTTGACCATCGCTATCGGTATCGATTCCAACAAAAGTCGTGTTCGTGGACGCATTTTGTTTCCCTGATCCGCTGCGAAACTCGTCACGCCTGCAATTTGTCGGCACACTGCCAACGGGGATGTTACCTCGAATACAGTAGCTTGTTCCTCTTTGACACGTTTACTTCTTAAAACGTTTTACGTGCTTCGCCGGGTGTAAAGCCTATAACGACCCCCATGAATACGTGTCCTCTGTTGCGGATACGTTTTCATTCGATCTTTCATTCGATCTTTCCCTCTTTTTCATATCGTTGTATATAACAAATTTTTTTTTTTCTTTGAGTAGTGACAACTATGCCTGTTAGTAAAAATTGTGCAAATCAACGGCAGGTTGTAGTTAAGCACGAAATTTTGCGGAATCGAGCTCTGTCAGAGGCATATTGTTGATTTGCTAGACGAGTGACGCGGCTAATTGGGAGAAAAATAAATTTCGAAACGAGTTGAGATGAAAAGTTTCAAGTAGAAAATGATTAATTAACGAGCAAAGTCAGTTACTTTGCAATAAAAATATTATTTATCTATATCGCTCGCTGAAAAAGGGATTAAAAGCTTATTTTATAAAATACGATAGCCTTGTTAAATGGTATATTGATCGGATAATTATGGCACTTCCATTCTAGTAAATAGTTCAATTTCACAATTAATTCTCACAGATAGGAATCTCAAATGCGTCGCTCAACTAGCAAACCGGTAACATGGGTTTAGATTATTCAGAATCGCTAACACACACAGTGCAGCTAGAGTATTGATTAGTTTGAAAAATTCTCTCTCTCTCTGTATATATATATATATATACATAGGAAACATATATACATATATATATATATACATAGGAAACGAGAACTAAATGAAACTTTAGTTTGAGGAAAGAAATTAACATTCAGATTGCACGAATTTAGAACAATATGCAGAATTCTGAAGGCGTCTGAATAAAAAAAAAATGTTTCACAAAAATAATAAGATTCATATACATTATAATTCGAAACTCTCTGTTCGCTAGTTCTATTAAAGTAATATACGCGTTGGAATATACGTAAGAATGTTTCAAACACTTGTTCTAACTTTTCAAATCATTTGCAAGTTGCGCTACAAAAACGTGGACTATTTAATGACGGCTAGAATAGCGCATTAATTAATCCTTGATTTCGTTGAAAAAGTATCAGCTACCAGTATCAGATAACCAGTTGCAGGACTTTTGATCAGATTAGAGTATCATGGAATTTCATTTAGAGCTGTTGTAAGCGGCACAGCTGACAAAACGAATTAACCTTTTATCCGAGGCTTATTCAAGCTAAACTTTTAGGCTTCATTGTCTCCTTAATCGTATCCGACTTCTTTATGACAATGTTGGTATAATTGGTCGATTTTTCTCTTTTTTTCTTTTGGTAAGGAAGACTGGAAGGAATAATGGACGTAAAAAAAGAATATTCATATATTCACCTGTTCCATTTTCTCCGCTGGGCCGGATACGCGCGTCGTACCGTCCTGGTCCTAGAATGTCGTCTAGCACTTCTTTCTCCTTTTCCCGGTAATTCACCACCTTCTTCTGCATCTGCGCACATCTGCAATCATAGCAAGAAATATATAAATAACATCTTTATTTCTTTCGCTCTATCGTCTTGCTACTTCTTTTGAATTCCTTTGTTCTTCTAGACATCAAATTAATCTACAACTTATACGTAGAATACGGATTTTGATGATGAATGTAAATAGAAATTTCCTTCGTGTATTAAATACTATAATAAATGCTCTACTTTGAGTATCTTGTATATTTCATATAATATATCTATCTTATATATTTTGGCATATTATACGCATTGTGTGCGTTCTTGTACCTTCAAATTTCCAGAAGTTTTTACAAATCTACAATCTATTTATCTATGAAAACTTGAAATTTATAATTACAAATTATAGTACTGACTGATCCATTCAAAATTTTGTTTATTTCCCTAGACACTAAATTGATGCAAAAGTTATGTTTCAACCCTTGGAAGTTACAGATTTAATTGATTGCATAATCTTATCTTCATTCAGGCTTCTGTTGTTTTTCTGGACCTCGAATTGATAATAAAATTTAAATTTCAGCAGCTGGAATTTGTCATTGAAAGTTGAAAATTTGATTCTGATCGCGAATAACTCAAACGTTGCTCGCTGGACCTTCCTGCACAATAATTTACTAACCAATAATATTATTAAATTAACGGATTACAGTTATTTTCCCAAAGTATTTAGTTTGTTTATTAAATGCAAGATATCGATTACTGCGATTAGGAGCTTGAATAATGAAGAGTGGATGAGAAACGTACCTTGATAGATGTAGCAAGAATGTTAGTAACACCAATAACTTCAATACTCCAGGCCACATTGCGGCAGCCTGTAATACAGAAACAAATGATTGTTTAATGCTACGAGAGAATTTAACTCGTTAATGAAAGTCGACGTTTACGTTTTTATTCGCGATTAAGGTATAGCAATCATTGTGAGAAAAGAAAACTTTGAATCGATAAAATAATTCTTATGCATGTTTTCTGCTTTTGGATCCCCTTAGAAAAAAATTATTAAAACGAAGAAAAAGTTTTATATTATCTTCAGTTCGATCGGAAAATACAAATATTTCGCTTTCTAACATTTATTAGGAATTTATACGAGCCACGTAGAAGTCAAACTGACTGGCTCTGTCGAAGTTAATCATTTAGTTTCTGGAAAATGAAACATACCTATGTATATTCTACTACCGAAATTAGGAAATTTTCTGTAAATGCGACTGTCTAGTTTGATTTCTAATTGCCTCGTATAAACTTAATCGGGAATGTTTTTAGTCTAGTTTGAACGAGAATTTTAAATTAACTTCATCTTGAAATATTCAACAAAATTTAATATATGCATCGGTTCGAACACGGTTCACGCGCAATACAAGTATACATCAGCGGGTTATCAGTTTTATCCCACAAATACGCAGAGTCATGAATATATTATTGTGTTTATAAATATCCGCAATCTAGCTCTATCAGCGCGCTAATATTTATTATACCTCGGTAGAGCAACTAGAAACCGAATAATTTCCAGAAAATATACGCGATGAAATTTGCCTATTTGAAGCGAAGCCAAATTATAGAGACGTATGCACGCGTAGCTATAAACATGATAAATGACCGTCGGATAGGAATTACGATACTACGTTGGAAGCTTTTAACAGAGATTGAATCAGAAAATCTCAGAAAATTCGTACTGCAATCGATTAACTATTCAACGTCTGGCTGTTACTCAACGCTTGAGAATTAATTTTTATTTCGCGAAATTACTATTGAAGTTTTAATGTTCAATTAATCAGGACTTTGAATATTTTTTTTAGAACACCATAAAACGATTGGCCGAACAAATTAGGCATTGTCTTGGAGCCACGCGATACACATAAGACGCTCTAACTTTATTTAAACACTTAAAAATCCTGCGACTTTTCAGCTATATCACGGCAATTTAATAGGATCGGCAACTTATAAGGATGTTTTCTCTAAGAATAGCAGAGATTATTTGAAAAGAAGAGAAGGGAACAGAAACTCGTATATGTTTGAAGAATTGGACATTGCCTGACTTAGCGCGGACCTATTCTACTGGGCGAGCGTCCGGCCGCACACTGACCTACACTACTGGACACCGTAAGTGACCATACACTTAAGGCAGCTTTGTTTTTCAACCGTGCCACCCTGCCTTTGCATACGCTGTTTTCCTTGATCGATGTTTTCCACGCCGCTCAAACACGCATAAAATCGCAACGGCGTCGAATGTAAACGGTTCGATAACTCGAGGAGCAAACAACGACGAACTTTCGAAAACATGCACGTATCGTTAATAATCGGTAAACACCCCTCAAAAAAAAAAAAAAAAAAAAAATCGAACATACCTATGGATTTCTCACGAAGCAAAAAACCTCGTTCTCGATCATCGAATCCGCTTTGAAAATCCATTGCATAAAAATCGCTTAATTGATAATTAGCTTCCGCGGTAAATAACGTGAGAGGGAAAGCAGGGGATTTTATTAACCGAAAATCGGTTAATTAGTAATTAGTCTTTGCAGTAAACGTCGGAAGAGAGAAAGTGACAAAGGTGGATTTGACCGAGCGCGAAAAATGGATTTCCATTAAGAGAATCGACGAAACTATGAATTATCCGGCTTGTAATTAATGTTATCTTGGAAATTGCACGAATTCGTGAATTCGATGTAATTTATTATATATCGTCGAGTCCTCTTGTTCTTGGGAAAAGAGTAAATGGAACGGGTCGATTGAATAATGCGATGTATCGCGCGTTCCATTTAATTACGCAAATCGCGCGAGAAGCTGAAAGTTGAAAGCGACAACAGGATACGCGAAAGGCAAATGATTGCTGCGAACGGTACAACGTACGAATTAGGTCAGCATCGGATGTGTATATAGTATACGTGTGTTGTGTTATATACATATACGTAAGCGTGTGTATATACATATATGTATATATATATATGTATGTGTGCACTTATGTATATATATGTGTGTGTGTGTATATATATATGTGCATGTGTATATATATATATATATATATATATATATATATATATATATATATATACACGTATGCGCGGAACGTGTTTGTATTTCTGCTTCTCGAGAGCGCTTAAGCAAGAGTGTGAATAAATTTCTTTATCAAACAAATCCTGGATACACGGACGTGTTTTTAAGTAATTGCTTTCCCTCCGTCGCTAAACACCTCCATCTGGCGTTAATTTTAATCAAGTAAAATACGCTCGACTTGTTCCGCTCGACACATTTCATCTCACTCCGAGCTTTACGAAACCGTCGTATAAATGAGTTGTGAAAAAAATGTTGTCCCGTTTCATACGAGAAATATTTCATACAGAAAGTAGTTGATCTCTTATTCCTTCTTTTTTTTGCTTCTCGGCTACGCGTCTTTTCAAGTCGCACGTAATAGCTAGGGATGAAACGTATAACGAGGCATCCCCAGTGACGCCACCGAGAGAGAGTGTACGGTAACGAGTTAGTCATTAGTCCGCGATAACAAAGCAAGCCTATGTTTTTCCTAGCGACTAGACAACATTCATGAAGAAGTCGAGGGATCCATATCTGTGTTACGCACAATCCCCACCACGAGCTCCATCTCGTTTCGCTATTCTATCTAAGCCTGTCTATATTCCCCCGTCTTCCTTGCCAATCTTTCTGTTGACCTATACTACGACCTCGATTGACCACCAGACCAGATTGAACTCTACTCGCCGATTTTTCTATCGATTTCGTTTGTTCTGGCTTCGATTCGGTCCCTTTCACAAAAAAGGATGATCAAGCAGAAATTTCAACTTTCACATCGGTCCAGCCACGGCTAATCGTAAAATAAATGAATACGATAGTATATGGTGATTAACGAGGATAATCGGTCGAAATGCGTTTGAAAGAGACGTTTGGAATGTTTGGCCGTGGGTGGTGGCTCCGAATCGTTGCTGCACACAACACTCTGGATACGTTTGCAAGTTGTCATTACCCGGTACTAATTTAGGGTCTAAATGAAGCGATACGATATGAGAAAAGAAAAGAGTCGCAATTACCTGGAGAAGCTGATAATCCTAGGCAATGAGGGCTCCGTGATGCAGTGATACTGGCATGGCGCTTTCTGGTACGACACTGGAACTGTACTCGACTCGTGAAGTGTCCTACCTCGGAAGATTCGTCTCCTGGACTGCCACCGTTCAGAAACCTACATACACTCACACCTACTACCTGGTTGCTGGCACGCTATTGATCCTGGCCCAGACACCCGTCGACCCACGCAGACGCTTAGCGTTGCCGCGTCGCTTTAGCAACATGACGTCATTCGGCTCCCCAAACCCCGTACCGCATCGGAGCTAGTACGATGCATCGTCCTTTTCTTCCTTCGTTTCGTACGGTTACCATCACGAGCGCTACTAATTCTCGCCTAACATGTCCCACCTACCGTCCCACCTACCGTCCCTCTGACACTCGCATCTCTTCTACCTTCAAATATCATGATTTTCAACATGACCGCATCAATTGACATATTCACACTTACCGGTAGAATCACATATATTACCGCAGACAAGGGTTTCCATATTCTTCTCCAGAATGTTTCCTGCCCATTTCCAAAGCGCACGTTATCGACAATCTAGACCTATTCGGCAGAATTTCATGAAAAGAATACTTCCGTTCGATCAATATGGCAACGATATCGTAATTTTTGAAAGCGAAATCGAATTCGGTCGTTCGTATCGATCGATCGTACCGATCTATCTCATATAAAACGCTTTGATTAACTATCGATTATCCTAATGATATTTCGAGAGAAATGCACCTTGAATCGTTAAAAATAATTTTTCGATTGTTGCATTTCGATTATCGCAGCTTCTAGCAAAACAAATAGAACAGTAGTAGATCATAGAAACTATGTATGTGTGTATAAATTCATCTTACGTGAACGTATTGTCAACGTAGAACATCACAAACATCATAAAATGCGATTTTAAGAGCGAAAGATAGTTTATTGCGATCTACAAAAAAGTTTGTTGGCAATTTCATGAAGACATACATACAGAGGAAATAACACGTGTTTCAGTCTTTTACATTTTTCTGAATTTTTTATTTCCATACAATAACTACATTTACGAAGTACGGATAAAATGTTTTACTTCTCAGGCAAGGATACAACTTGACTGCAGAATCCGTTAGTGGAAAATATTCCTTCTTAACAAAGTTGATAAGATCATACGTAATTATTTTTTGATGGGGAAACTAAGAAAATGCATTACAAATAATTTTTTAATTCAGCTTTCTCTTGTGGTTGGTCTAAGTAACGATTTCTAAACCTCCTTCTGTCTTCCATATTTCCTGTGTTTGCTCTGAGTCGGTTTGAAAACATCATTGGCCTTAGTATAAATTCTTCCAAAGTATACTTAAAAAAATAAAAATTATACATTAATTACAAAATATAATTATAAATTTCTACAAAATTGGTATAATAACTTACATTAGTTTGAATGAATTCTTGCTTTCTTGCTTGTTCTATTAAATTAAGTAGTTGCTTGCTTTCTTCTACATCTTCTGTCTTCAATTTCTCTTCCAGTTCATATATCTGTAAGGCGAATATAAAGCAACATAAGGAAGAATGTAAAGAAACCCATACTATAATTATTACGTAAGACCTGTTTTAGTCAAAACTTATAATTAATAGGACAAATTAAACAATGCATGTAAATAACGATACTGAATTAACTTTACAGCAATAAACTTTAATTTTACATACCACATCAGCAAAAAAGTAGCGTGGTTTGCCATCTTGTTCTAATCCATATTTCAAGATAGGAATTATTTGTATATATCTTCTCAAATGCACATATGCCAAAATTTTAAGACTCCTA
Organism: Bombus confusus; assembly: GCA_014737475.1. Taxonomy (NCBI): domain Eukaryota; kingdom Metazoa; phylum Arthropoda; class Insecta; order Hymenoptera; family Apidae; genus Bombus; species Bombus confusus. Next base: position 3,474,991 of record JACXIV010000026.1, on the reverse strand, counting down.
ATACTCATAATTCTGTCTAATGGTACCGTACCTAATATGTCTAAAGCTATTTCAGGTTTATTATTTTTAATTGCTAAACATGACAACAATGCGCAACTTCTTACGGAAGGCTTTAGTTTATCATATTGCTCTTTCCAGTGGTTTAATGCGTATTCTAACGCCTCTGGAGTATTCTAAATAAAAAATGTGAACATTAATTAAAAATCTGAAATATTAATTAATATAATATAGAATTAGTAATTAAAGAGCACCTCCTTCAGACATCCTGCATACATTAAGACATTAGAGCTCCCAATGTACTCTATACCTTTACTATCAAAAACTTTCTGGTATAATTCTCTCATTTCTTTGAACATATTATTTTTAAATAACAAGCACATTAAAATGCGGAAGGATGTGCGATAATCAAAGCTTTCCTTCAATGCACTATTATCAAATGCCTTCAAAGCGTATTGTGGCTGATTCAAATGATAATACATTCTCATTACAACTGGTCCAAATATGTATCTACCAAACTTCTTTTCTTCTTGATTCTGAATGTACTTCTGTAACATATCATTTAACAGTTGCATATCACTTTCATGAGCTTGTGCTAAATGTATCATTGCTTTTAAATCTTCTGTATATATCACTCCATTCTCGTCCTGACATATTTCCTGCATTTTTTCACGAAATGTATTTTCTATCGTCATAAACTGATTGCGAAATACGTATCTCGTATTTTCATACATTGTTACGCCTAAGTCTCGTTCCGTATACATACACCGAACCCCAACTACAAAGAAGAGTATTGTTAAAAATCAATTCCAGAAATCTTACAGAATTAATATCTAAAACCATTCTCCTCTCATGTTAATTGCGTTATGACCATTTCTGAACTCCTTATTCTAATTTAAGTCTATGTAGTACAGGTTTAGGTTAAGCATATTACATACCATTTATAAAATTATATTTAAAAAATGCATTATTTGCCAGAGAAATATTTAATCTACAAAGTCCTCGTAGATTGGCCGCCATGGTTTAACGAACAAATAATATTTTATATTTTATATAAATTATATCAGTATAGCTACAAGACCGGATGAACAAACCATAGACTATTCCTCACGCCTCAAACACGTAAAAGAACCATGTTCTCTCTTATAGCGGAAGTGATAATAGAGAAAACCACGTGGTTTCCAATTTTATGGACAACTATGATCAATGGTATAATTGAGATATAATTCATGTTTTGTTATTACAATTATATCACTTTTTAATGTAATAAAACTATTATTTTATCTGTTTTACGTAGTTTTTGTGAAGTAAAACCAAATTCATAAATAAATAAAATATTTTTACCGGATGAACTATATTTTGCTTGGACTATAATTTGTCTTAAAATATATAATGTTTTCGTAAAATATAAAATAATTCTCTATTTCTAAAATAAATTGATCGTAATTAGTGGATCATTTACTTCATGTTATATTCAATTAGAATTAGTACTACTTATGCAATACGATACATGTAACACATGAAAATTAAGATAATTTTTATAAAAATAATCTTTGCCCACTAACTTTACATTTTTAAACATTTTCAAACGAGATAAATTAATTAATTAATTAATAGTTAAAACTCTATAGTTTTCTGAAATAAGAAATTACATTTTCTAGCATTCTTTTTTATTTTATTTTTCTTCCTTAACATTCATTCTATCTTATTAATGATGAGCTACGCTGTATGTTTTTATAAAGTTAATGCAAGGAATATATTATAATTTATTTATTCAGTCCTTATTGCTACTTTACATTGTACATTACATTATATCACATTTTGCTATATTATGTAATACTTTTATGCTTAAAATTCTCTCTCGATTACTTGTATTTACCAAATTTTACATTAATTACAATTTTCAGCATCTTTAAATCTGTATTGATTCATTCCATTATTTTAACTATCGTTGGTGACTAACTTTTTCTTCGTTATATTTAAATGAATGCTTTTTATACTACACTTATTCAGCTTAAAATGAAACTTACAATTACTTAATAGATACTAAATGATATATATTTTGATGATACTGAATGTTAATGAAAATTAATCCTAAATTAATAGAAGGACATTAAAGAATGTTGCACGAACCTTAATACTTATACTAACAGAAAAAAATAAAAATTACTTTAATTTACTCTCAGGTATATGCAATTGTTTCTCACTTCTTCTTTTTAATTGATATTTGTTTGAAAGAACGACATTACGTAATGTTGAATGAAGAAATCTTTTATTAATAGATTCCTTTGGTTTTATCCATCCACTGGGACCCATTATTTCTGCTCTTTTTGCTCCAAGCTTGGCTTCTTCTAATAATGCCTCAACTGCAAGTCTAAAAATCAAATTATATATTCTACATTATATCCTAAATTAGTTCAACAAACAGACTATAGCAAGTATTTTAAAGCATAATAATTTTATTAATTCACAACAAACCGAATATGTCAGGTTTTGCATTACTGTCATTATTATCATTATTTTATGATCTTCGAAACGTCATATTATCTCTAATGAAATACATGTGCAAATAATACAAGCTAACCTTTGTATTCAGGCATAAACAGACTGAAGCCTAAACTCACCTGTTTAATGTTTCATCATCCATTTTCTCAATATTTAAAAATTTTCTTAACCCTTGCACTCAAAACAAATTAACAAATTAACAAAAAATTAACTTTCTCGTTAATTTATATCTTTCGTAGACGAACGAAATTGTTCCATAACAAACAATGAATTTTATTGTCCGTTACAAACAGTGGAAAGATTTTGAATAATCTTCTTGTTACATACTAAATAAACAAATAGTTATTACGTAAATTTATATTAAAAATAAAATTATACTACGTTTATATACATTATTCCTGTATTGACATAAACAACAGATGTTCGTATAAATTAAGGTTAAGTTTACGCCACAAATCAAGTTATACGCGCTTACGAACACCTCCTATATTTATATACTTTTATTCGTGATATTTAATTTATAATTTTTAAATAACCTGAATACAAAAATATTAGATTGATAGTATCTACAATCTGCAAGATATCATTTGGTAATAGTAAATTATATTCTAACACATTTTTAGTGGATTTTTTATATTTTACATGTAAATAACTTTAATAACTGAAAATAAAAATACATGAATTTGATAAATTATAAGTATGTATTTGTATCAGAGAATATTGCATGTAATTGTTTTAAATGCACATTATTTTAAGAATGTATCAAATAAAATTGTCTATTTATTATACAAATTCAAATATTCAGTTAATTAATAATTTAAATCTAATTTTATTTTAGGATGATGGAAGATCCTGAATTGATTGCATTAAACAAATTAAAAAATGAGCTTGTTGTAAAAGCACAGAACTTAGTTGAAAAATTAAAAGAACAGGAAAGTCAGCAACGAGTTGTTATTTTAAAGTTGTATTATATTTATCCTTTTATACCATATTTATTATATGATATGATATTGATATTAATTTTTATTATTTCTAAATCAGTTTGCCAAGGACTACAGAATCTGGTAATAATACAAAAGAAAAATTACAAGGACAATGTACACATATACTATGTAGTGTTTCTTCTGGAGTCTCTGGTATAACATTTAAAGATACAGATAAGAAATGGTTACATGATAATGTTTATAAATATACAACTTGTTTGACAACGAAAACTTTAAATTTATATGTAGAGTTAACAGTAAAATTAGAGGTATATAACACAAAATAACACTGTTTCTATAATAAAATACATTGTTTTGATGTATTATTTTTTTACTTTATTTTAGGATGAAAAAGAATTTGAAATTTATGACATAACATGTCATTTTATAAATATTGATAAATGTTACATGTTGGAGATTCAATCTTGGGTACAAAATATGACTAGAATGAAAAACTTTTCACTTCTTACATCTGGTAATTTACAAGTTATATAATTTTTTGTGAAACACAAGAAACCAATACTATTAAAGATTTGTTCCTCTAGCAATTTCACAATACAGTGAGGAAAACATGATAAGAAAAAGGATACTTGATAAGTTGAGTGATGAGAAGTATGTAAGTTCTATGCACTGTAAAGAAAAAAATGGTGGAATTTTAGTATACGCATGTTCACCTGAAAACACAAAGCAGATATACTTAATACTTCAATGGTCAGTATTGTTTTCTGAGCGGTATTGGAAAATGGAGCATCATTTTGTCATAAATCCTGGAAAAATGGATAATATATGTAAGCAGCACTTTCCTCTTACTGTAAAGTTTGCACAAGAAAATCAATCTTTGCTGCAAAATTTTTGTAAACCAAACCTTACAAAAGAAAATGTCATTGAATTATGGGATAATCTATGTTCTGTTATTGACAAGTATGAAGGTAATAATCAGTTCGAAATTAATGATTATATGAAGTAATATTTTTTTAAATTTAAGCTATTATAAACGTCACTGAATAAACTATCGGCAGATAATGTATGAAAATGAAGAATCAATAAATATTTATTTCAAATATATTTGGTGTATTGTAATTTTAACATTTTCATATACAGGTTATGTTAAGAAGCATGGAATTAGTGAAATTGTTCTTTTTCGTGACATAATATCTTTTTAGTACTCGAATTAAGATGTCTTTAACAATTATTGTCTATTTTGACCAATATTTTTGATTAGTGTCTTTATATATGTAAATAAGAAATTGCAAACTACAACTCCCCAGTGGCGCAATCGGTTAGCGCACGGTACTTATATGACAGTAAATTTGTGAGCAATGCCGGGGTTGTGAGTTCGAGCCTCACCTGGGGAAATTTTTTTTCATGTTTAAATTCAGAATATTTGAACTTAAAACATGTAAAACACACCTTACATCTTTTATGTTTGATTATTACATACCACTAATTATCATATTAAACATATATTAAGACAGAAATCTAATAGGTATATTTATTTGTACTGTTCATACTTTATTACAAGTAATGTACTTTGTTCTTTATTAAGCTCTTATTAAGATACTATTACACCAATTTAACATTTTACTTTTAGTAACAATTTTATTCAAATGCATACAATGTTTACATACTAAATATATAACATAAATAAAATAACTAAAATATGTTAGCCTGTAGCCTCTGTTTCTGTTTTCAATTCTGATTCTGAACTTTTATTTTTTCCAATTTCTTCTGCAGTTTTTCTTCGATTTCTCCATGCTTTCATATATGTTCTTGGATGTATTGGAAAGAAACCACAAAGTCCTAACAATATTGCTACTGGTTTTGATACTGCTACATTTTGTCCCAACCAAAATTGTAACCGTTCAAAATTTAAAGAAATTAATTTTTCATCATATTTATTCGGTAAAGGGTCATAGGTACCTAGTTGTTCTATCGGGGGTTTATGTTGTCCAATTTTAGTCTGAAATAAAATTAGTTCACATCATACTTATGGATTTATATTAGTGAGTTTATCAACAAGTTTCATTATAAGAATTTTATTCATAGAATGTAAACAATCAAGTCTGTGTAATTTATTATATTAGAAACGACGTTATATATAATGTAAATAATTATGTTATTTACTTAGTAACGTATATGCATTAGAAAAGAAATCATAATAAAACTCAATTATAGCAAAAAAATGCGACTGACAAATAAAAAAACATATTGAAAAGTTATATGTTTATATAGATGAGTAAATAAACATAAAATAATGTTTTTTTTTTATTAAAATGTAGGAGCCTTGGATTTTTTAATTAGAAATCATTTGTGAAAACTTACAGGCATAACAACAATGTGATAAAAAGGTCTGTTAACACATCCATAACGAACAAATCGTATCGATTTAGGAAAGGAAGCATCCCAAATACCAGTCCCCGAAGAGGGATGCAATGGTAAACGTGGCATTTCGATAAATATTTATCAGTTCGAGTTATATTACAATACGAAATTACAACTCTGTCACGTAAAAGACTTCAATTTTCAGCTGATTATTGGAGGTTATGTTAGATGAGATTAGTTGGACAACCTATTGGGATATGAATTTGGCATCAACAATTTGGAATCTATGTATATTAGAATATTACCTGATATTACATTTAATTAATCATTACGATAGTTAATATTAATTTAAGAAAAAGAAATTGATATTCAAAACGAGAGTTATTTAAGTTAATTTTAATAAATATTCATCTATTTACAAAAGTATTTAATAGAAATTAATAAATAAGTATAGTATATATATTTTAAACACAATATTTGAATGATTAGTATCTCTATGCAGAAAGCAAAAAATATTAATATTTTATTTATAATTAAATTAATTAATAACCATAAAAAATGTTCAATGTAGAGCGGGGAGTCTTAACGAAAGTCAGTATCTTAGCGCTACCTGACGCTAAGATATTGGTATTAACCAAAACAATTGATATAATAAACATTATATTATATTTTATATTTCAAAAAATTTACATAAATTTCTTGCTATTCATAAAATAATTCAAAGTAGATTTCAACAGATTTCATAAATAGAATTTGCTATAAACGAATTTACGAATGAATCTTAATCGTTATAAAAATCATAATAATGCTATGTTATTCATATTTGCTACTTATATTTATTTATATCGAAGAGATTTTGTTCATAAAATTTTTGTATTAGATAGAAATTTAGATAGAAGGATAATTTATAGGATGAATCGAATGATGTACAGTTTTTGGGTCAGCGCATGTGCAACACGTGAATCTCTACAGATGCTTCCAATGTTTGGAATAGAGGGGTGAGGTTAGGACTTGAATCCGTTCAACCGAATGGTTTTCGTTGTCAGTTTGACATGCACAGGCATGCTGTGTGCATCGGAAGTGGGAGGTATTAAAAGTTTCTTTATAATTGTATATCCTTTCTTACATACAATAATTTTGAATTAATCAATGAATTCACATTTAGTACTCCTATCAATATAACTTTCAATTTTCGTGTAACAAAGTATTAAATTATTGATGTTCATATATAAAACGACGTGGCCGTGGAAAACAAGTGAAAACCGGCAAGATAATTAGGACTCTAGAATTATTAATTATAATCAACGGTTAATGGTGTTCGTCGATATTCGCGGGATGCGCTACGAGACCGTTTTTTCTTGTAGTCATTTTGCATCTGGGTTATATCTCGAAAGGGAATAACCTCGATTTCAGGGAGAGCATATTGATTTTTTTGATTGTTAACGATTGTGAGGTTTGTTAAAATCTGGAATCATGGATTCCGATACGCCGAAAGTGGAGTTCGCACTTGGAAGTGAAGTGTCGTCGGAACACTTCAAAAGTAGCTTTGCGCGTTCTATCGTGACCAATTGCCGTGACTCTAAATCGCTGGATTACGAGCTCCTTGACAACACGATCGACGAAGAAACAGAGACCACTGGCAACAACAATAAGTTCTTCTCCCTCATCAATTTTGAAAGAAAAATAACGACTGTCGTGGACAAAAAGGTCTTTAAGAAGAGTTCTGCAAACGTTTGGGAAACGAACGAGGTAAATATTCTTCTTTTTTCTTTTTTAATTTTTATTAAACGTTTTATCAACCAAATCGTTTGTGTTATGTATTTTCGTTATAAATAGATATATTTTCTTGAACGGGAATGGAGTATGGATTGCGTTAAATATAGATTACTTGTTATGTACAATAAAGCGTTATGTGAAGCATCGTGTTCTAGTATGGCGATATTGTGTTTTATTAGTTACATAAATCTTCCCTTGTATCGATTATCGGAAGCTCGTAGTGCATATTACACCAGAGATAAATTCATTAAAATTACTTACAAATTAATTTATGTAATACATATATTTACAAGTAATTGTGTTCTTTATCTATGTTTGGGTTTAACGTTATGTTTCCTGTTTTATAGCCTGTTCAATCCTCGACGGATACCAATGAATTGGAGAAGCTAAAAATTGTAAGTTTATTTCATTACTTTTATTTTTATAGCATAACTTTATGTGTTGCGTTATAAAAAAGTGTTTTACAGAGAAAAAGTTTCGATACTATTGTAAAGTTATGGTTTTCACTTTATCGCATCTTGTTTGAAAAATAATACTCTTCATAGATCATGACTACCAATAATATCAATACTTTACGAAAGGAACTTAGCGATAAAGATTGTTTCGCGCGTCAGTTCTCTATCTTCCACTAAATACATATGCTTTACCATGACGATAATGAGCAGATTATAGTAATTGCTGTTTTACGATTATCTCTGTACAAATTTGTACGCCAATAACTACATATCAGCCCTGAAACATTTATTCACTTCCAATATATTTGCATAAAAATTGCATAGAAATACTTAAAAAACAGACAGTCCCGCATTGCGCATGCGCATCAAATTACTTTGGTATTAGCTCTGCAATTTGGCAGCACTGTGACCGGGTTTTTCTAACCTGAAAGAGCAACTTTTTGTCCGGTTCGACCGATGTCGTTCCGTTTCGATTGTTTCTGCGAAACAATTCGAAAAGCGTGAATCGTTTTACCGGCTCGAAAATAGAGGACTGCCCAACTGGAAACGATACCGCGGCAATACTGAAAATAAACCGGCTCGCTGGCTGAATGTTTCGTGACCAACCGGTAGTCAGGTCAGTTCAGTTATTTTGACATTTCTGTTTTGTACCGTTGTCCGCATCTTCCAAGAATTGTCGCTTTCGCGTTCCCGGTTATTATCGTCTTTTCAGCTTATATAAGAGCTTATAATATTTTAGATTTTGTCCTAACATCCATCGAGTGTTCAAAGTCGATTCGGAAGTAGGTATAGTGACTCACGAAAACGTGAGCAGTTACAGAAATTTATTGTTAGAAGATTAAAGACCAACATTTAGATTTATGGAATATTTAAGCAGAGTATACTGTATCTTTTATATTTTTATCCAGTTAGTGAAAATATGTAATACGTATCATCAATTCTTGTTTTCGCGTCTTTTCACCGTTCTAATGTACTTATGTTTCATTTCGTGTTTATTTTCCGATTGGAAAGTATTCATAGATCTAGTGACTCACGGAAATATTTGAACATTCATGGACATTTTTGGTGAATATATATCATGTGCGCGATAGGAGACATTTTGGAATGTCAATAGCACTGTATTGGGACACGACTATCATGATTATATTGGCAAAATTTGAAATCAATCTGAAAATATAAAAATTATAAGAATATATAGAAATTACAAGCTATTCGTTACATTAGTAAGCCAGGATTGGCTTATTAAATAACCCGTTGAATTTTGAAATTCCGTCTAACGCTACAGTTTAAAATACTTAATCCACATGCAAATTGTTTATAGGGAGGGTAATTAAAAGCTAAGACCATAGAAATTGGCTAGGAATTATGAAAAAGAAACAGTTAGAATATTTATTATATTATAACATCCGTGTAGCGTTGCTCTTTTGATTGGAATTTTGCATTTCCAACGATTATAATATTTGGTCTCGTTGCAAGATTTAATTAAACGCTTGAGTAACGCAAGTAGCAAACCTAGTTAGACCTGTTTGATCGATGAAAATGGTCTGAGCTAGTTTCACACGGTCAATGTCGCGCAGAATGTAAAACTTCCGGTACAATTCAATTATAGGGAAAGAACGATCGGATTAATTATTCCATTTTGCCCGCGCATTAAGTATAAAATCGCGATGCATGCTTTCCCGGTTAATGAAAGTTCTATTACTGTTAAATATCATAGACTTCCGGTGATTCATGCGCCATTCATGTTCATCGTAACGCGGCTCGTCGATTCCGTGTTCCAATCATTTTGTGCTATATCTAATGTAATTAACAACTTTTCTAACGTAATTAAAAAAGTAGATTTACTATCGGAAAAAGTAAGGAATCACGAATCCTGGTATTTCTAGTGCAAATTTCATCTTCGAAGATATAACTTTCAGTATCGGCGCAACGCGTTATGCTATTATTATTTATTGCTCGAATTTTAATCGTAGCAATTCTACTTCGCGTCTTCCGCTTTCCTTCGGCTCGTGCAACATAGCAATTCTATTTGTCGCGGGTATCCAGATTTTTAGCCAATCTTCGCCGGGTTTAGTCTGGAAAAGTAGGCTATCGTTCCGGAGAACGTAACTTACGAATATACATACAGTGAAGGTGCAAGAGATTTCAAGGTCATGCTCGTTCTTTCAGAACGACACGCCGTATTTTTTCATCTTCTCTGGGGTATTAACCACACAGGTGGATTTAATTAGTCGCAACGAGTAATCTCTCATAACGTAGAAAATTGCTCGAATAGTAATTTTAATCATCGTAATCGTCGTAAGAAACGTTTTCAAGTGACGACCGGTTGTATTGTTCATTGATGGTATACGGATGTTTCTATTAGAAATATGGTTATCAGATTTGCCAGAAAGCTGTTCCAGTCGTGGACGGTTTGTAGTTGAAGAATAGTATAATCGTCGAGTAGGATCGTCGAGTAGGATCGTCGCAAGAACCCAAGAGATCTCCCTTCTGGTAGTAGAATTGCCTAGAAATATGGTTGTTGTATTGTTATATTGCCAGGAAGAAAGCTATATAATCCCTGGGATATGTACAGGTTTAGAAAATTTATACCTATTGCAATCGTAGAAACCTTCAAGCATCCGTAAGCTGATAATAATAAGTTCCTCGTTTTCCCTTATATTGTCTCTGTAATATTAAGAGTTAAGCCCATTGCAGGTATAAGAAGAAAGCACCTGTAGTAAACGGCTGTAGTTGCAATAGCAACCAGTAGAAATAGCATCGTCATAAATTTCGCATATACAACTTAACAGTTGCCGTTGTATAGTTACATGGATGATCGGTGATTTTAACGTTGGGTACGCAGTAATCCGTACCGGTTTTGAGGAAAAGTTTGTGCTTTCGTTCAGGTAGAAGCTTTTGTACACAGGTACATCGGTCGAGGCGTTTGCGTTGTCGAGATCGGGTAGCTTTTATCGAGCGGAAGTTCGCTCGAGCCCCTTCCGTAATTATCAGTCGAGATGTACACCACTCGTTGCCAGCTTTGTACGTTTGCCCACGAGTGTACGCCCGTGAAACCGTGGTTTTCGTTGCACGTGTATATACGTATTCAGACAACGGTGACCCGTACACGCGTTGCTTCCTTTTTCTGTGACGTCACCATCCTGCTCTTTTTCGATGCCGTGACCACCAGGATGTAGGTGCACGCACGTACACACGTCCACCAAAATTACCCGTTCATTTCCTTTCCCGTGAAATCCTCTTTTTTAACAGCTGTACAAAGCCGGTTCGTTTGTTTCTTTTTTCTTTCTCTCTGTCTCTCTCTCTCTCTCTTTGTCTCTTGCTACATCTTTTGAAAAACGTGAACGTATCTTAGCCTCTAGAACGAACAACGTCGTCAATTGTTCTATCGTGTTCTACATCTGATTGCGTAGTATGTAAATGACAGACGAAATTTTGGCGAAAACGGTACCGAGATGTTTGCCTAATATGGAGCCTGAGTCATACGAGACGTAACGTCGAATACGACTCGCATTGCAAAGGGTAGGATATCAAGATTTCAGGAGCAATTAAATCTTTGACGATTTAAGTCGGCACCGTTCGTGGCGAGAAACTGGCGGAAACGTTCGACGATTTTCTAATGGGAACTTTAAGCACAAAGATCTGCGCTGTGAAAGTTCCAAGGATCTCGTTATTCGATGTCAGAGCACTCGTAGAAAGTTCACATTTCCCAAGCGATATTCCCGACGGTTCAAAGTGCAACGCGCGTAGTTTTTCTTTCTGGCGCAGATATTTCCTCGACGTGCGTTCTTCGCGTTTTCTTTCGCGTCATTTTGCACTCGCCACTGTCAGAAAGCTTGAATATAACACGGAAAAATGTTCTACTTTATCGGAAGATGAGCCAAACATTTGATTCAACGACTTTGTTCTATAACTACCTAACTCTGTTGCATAATCTATCAGAGGCTAAAAGCCTAGGATTGTAGAAGAATTAGTTTCTTGCATAAGCGATTCAACCTATTAAACGCGGAGAAATACGTTTCCTTCGAAAATATCTGGTAACGTCTCAAAGATGACCGCTTCATTTCGCACCCTACGGTATTAAAAAGATCCGTGTAAATACTTTACGCACGTGCGTTATCGCGATACAGCGAAAGTGCGTTTCGCTAAGAAATGCTGCGAGCATTTGCTTGAACAAATCTGTTGTATAATTTACCTATCAGAGACTAAAAGTGTAGAACTGTAAAAAGGGAGTTGGTTCTGGGCATAAACAGCTGACTTTACGGAACGTAAAATAATACGTTTGCCTCGAAAGCACCGAACGATATTTCAGAAACTTCAATTTCATTCCGCATCCAACGGTGTCGCTATTAAAAAGTCTGTATGAATAGGGTGCGCTGCTAGGTATAATGATATAACAGGGAACGAAAATTCCCAAGATTACACGCAGCTGGCGAACTGGACCTTTGGAAAAACAAGACTTCTTGCGTATCAGTTTAATATTGGAGCACTTGTACGTAACGTAATGTAGGAAGGCAGAGCTCGAGCCAAGCGGATTACGGGAATTTTCTCAGCAGGAACACTGTGGATCGTAGACGAAGCGAAAGCGTGGCTCTGTTGCTTGGCTGATAGAGTTGGTCGACGAGAAAGGAACGGCGAGTAGTATCGTTCTATAATGGATAGTCCGTATGCACGCATTTTCTAATGAAGTAGCCATGCACAGGGCACGAGTTAGGTATCGTTGTCGCGTACACGATAATTTGTCCCGACTCGCCGTCCTTCCAGGATGATCATTATTCCAGAGCCGTGGACAACTAGGTAGCCTTTCCCGCTGCCTCTTCTATCCGCGCCGCTCGTTAATGAACAAACCATTAATCAAACTCTTCCGGTCGTTGCCGGCTGATGATTCCAAGCGACATCTATTTGCCACTGATTTTTCCCTCTTTTTGCCTAGAATTTACAATCTTCCCCATTCGTTCTTCATTACTGCGTTTTGTTACGCTTCTGGACGGAACAGCTTGTATTTGTCGCTTAGTGGTTCGAGAGATTCGGCTACTACGGATGCACGAGGAGGCTGAAAGGGTGGAAGTTTGCGGATTGGATAACGCGTGCTTTGACGAAGTTTGTTTCGGTTTGAGCAGACGGTAGCAGAGATATTTCGATGGCTATATATTTGTCGAGCTGTTTTAGCGTATCGTGGATGATGGGAAGGATAGAAAGTTCGAACGTTTGGTTTGTCGAAATTCGAATAGTACGTGGTTTGTCACAGTTTGTTTCGGTTCTAGTAGAAGGTAGCAGAGAGGTAGTTTTGACGTTCGAATGGAATATAGTCTGTCAAAGATGTTTCTTAATTATCGTTCTAAAGAAATTAAGTTGTCGTTCGTTGTTTAAATTTAACTTAAATTAGATTTAAAACGATTTCCTAGTGTACTTATTATTAGTATCATTATTATTATTATTAGCAATTTTGTTATTCAGCTACCAGGTGCACCGACGAGCAATATATTTCTTTCAAATTGAAAAATCCATTCAATTTCATCTCGTTGACGGAGAGTTGGTTGTCCACTACCTTAATTTCCATAATCCTCGGCTTGTCTTTGTTGCGATACTTGAAACGCTTGAATGTTCCAACTGTATTACACCTGTACAATCTTATTGCCCCGTCCCTGTGACGTTGAGATACCTGCACGCGGATGAAACTGGTCTGAAATAACGTAGAGCCTCGTTCACGAACCATTTGCACGAGTCGATGAATTGCAGAGGCTTCGACCGCTGTTCTTTGATCCTTTCTATGAGTTGGGTGGGGATTAGGTCGTGTCGAAGCGTTTGCCAATAGACGATTCTTCGTTCAAACGGTACAGCTGTGCACAAAAGTTTAAGGACAGGGTTCGGTTAATCACCGCTTCCAGGGTTGATTGGTAATTTCAAAGGAAATTGCTCGGCGACCGTCGTAAATCATAATTAAGCACAAGTTGCCGATCGACCGGTCCGGAAATTTCGGGAATGGCTTTAGGGTCTAGGCCATTTCATTTACCGCTTAGTATTTATGTTTACATAAACATCTCCGCTTGAATGCGACGGTTACCAGGTAGTTCAGGTACTGCGATTGATCGTCGAAATGTAAATATGTCGTTTTCGGTGTTGGAACCGCGTTGAACCTGTTGGAACAGCAAGTTTCGTATTTCGTTGTTTTCGAGATCGGTTAAAAACATGCAGGAATTTTCGGTAAAAATGTATCTGTTTTGATATACGTGTTTAGGTACACGCATCGGAGTTTGATAGTTTTAAGGTTAGCTTCCTCGGGCCTGTTAATTAGCAGTTTCGTGTTTCGTATTTCTATTTCTTATTTCTCATTTTTACTGCATCCTTACAAACGTGTACGGTGCTCTTAGGATGCGAAGGAAGCGATTAGAATTCCTAACAGGAGGTGGCTCTAATCTATGATCAATCTCTTTAGCGCAGATTTAATTACTATGCTCCAGTAATTAGAATTTACTTCCGAGCATGCCGCCTCGTACGTCTGGTATTCGGCATATTTTCCAGAAGATAAGACGTATATTCTACCTGCTAACAGAGTAACCAAAGTGAAAGGGATAAGGCAAATGATGAAAGTTTAGAAGAGCCAATATCGTAAGGTAATCGGAACAGTATCGAAATTAGCAAAACTGTCTTTCAAATAATCGGCGAGCATCCTGTTTCTCTTTCGATCTGTCGTTTATTCGCTTGGCGTAGGATAGGCCAAGTGAAAAAAGACTTTTATGTTTTATGTATAATTCTATATAATCTTCTCGATCCAGTTACGATCTTGTTGCTCGTATTTTACTCGAAACGATTATTAGACGTATTATTATACGTAGATCGGGCAACTTCCTCCACGTGAGAACAGGGTGATGCTTTTAAAAAACGAGTTCTACGCTTTTAATCAGTTTACAATGTTCGAATATGAAATTACGATAATGTCTCGAAATTAGAATAACGTTGTGCAATAATGCCTTGAGGTTACATTAACTCCTCTATTTAAACATCTTCTATTTTTAACCTGTTGCTTCTCATTGCTATTAAAAATATATTATATTTACATTTGCATGGATTCAGATCAATCGAGCCGAAGTTGACGCTTAATTAGCTGCTTCTGCGATTACAGAAATTCCTATTAAGAGATCTGGTTGGCAAATTAGTTTCTTCGATTCTTGCCTTCCGTTTTTTGAAATCTTTGACGCTTACAAATCGTTGGTAAAGGACGATGCGTTTTAGCAAATAATTTAACGCAAGCATAGAGCTTGATTTGTTCGATTTGCCGAGAGACGAAGTTGTTCTTCCAGCACGAGCATTCGAGTTCAAGCTTCTGAAACCGCCTCTGCGTCCTCGATGGATCGCGCTGAATAGAATTGTTCGGCTGACAATTGTAGTCAGCAAATTGTTCTCTAATCACTTAGCCTGCAACGCTGTGGCGGATAAGGAGAACCGTGTATTATACAGAGAAGCCTGAAACGCGACCACTTCACGACGCGGAAGTCACCTTTCAGAATTCCACTTTCGGAATTTCGAAACACCTTCCCGTGCGCCCATATTCCATATTCCATTTTCCGTTTTCCTCCGTTTCAGGAAGCTGAAGGAACACCAACTATTTTATTAATAAAATAAGAAAAGCCAGAGACGAGCATAAGGAACGATGAATTATCGGCGAACACTCAACGGTTGGGTGGCCGTGTTCCGCAATTAAAACGAAAACGTAAAACTCCTAACTATCATTTCAAAAACGAAGAAAATTGAAGTCTTATCATCTGTGCCATCTTTGTTTTTCTTCACTCAATTTAAAACATTGTTTCGCAACGGTCATTATTTCGTAACGGCTTGTATAATATAACATTACTTAAAATGTGAAACGCGCGGAGGACTTCAAACGTTTCAACATAGGCTACGTATCTCGAAAAATGAACAAAAAAAATGTCAAACGTGTTACTTTAATTAAGGAGAGCGGTAATAGCCGCCTCTCGGCACGTTGAAGGGTTAAACCGCGTCCAAACTGGCTGGCGTTCTCGAAGCAAGCGTTCTTATCATTTCGTAAATTTAGTTTCGCGGGTGTTTCGCTGATTAACATTTTTATTCTTCGAATCGCAAACTATCTTCCTCGTTGCTAATAACTCTTCGATTTTATCGTACTGCAATGAAACTTACGCTAGAATAATAACCGGCAAATTATCGCTGAGAAATACTTCGCGCTTTAAACAGCACGTTGGCCAAACAAACCTGCAATTTCTTCCGTGAGATTTCATTCCGAATTTCGCATCGCTCGAAGCCGGCTAAAAATAATATTAAACAGCCGAGCGTCGTTAAAAATGATAAAAACGAGTGCGCGCATTCGTAGACATGTTTGTAGAAATATGAGTTTAACGTTGGTGGTGAGTATATTCAGCCGTGTTAACGAAAGGGTTGAACGAAGTTGTTGAGCTTGGCTGACTTTTTCAGACTACTTATACGGCTGTGGAGCGAGGTGAACTCGCGGAGGTCGTTTTCTCACGCTCTTCGTCGAAGCTTGGCTGCCGATCTGCTTAGCTTCTGTCCCTCTTTCTCCCGCAATTTATCTCTCTCTCTCTCTCTCTCTTTCTCTCTCTCTCTCTCTCTCTGCATTTCCATCTGTCGGCTGTAAAAAGGTGACTGGAATTTCGCGCCGCCCGTGATTCTAATTCTTCGCCCGTCTATATACCTTTCGCCATCGCGCCATTATGATACCCCGGCTCCCAACACGGCCCACGCGTACTCCTTTCACGCTCTTTATACACGGTGGCTCTTTCTGTCATATGACGTTAGGAAAATTTGCACCGAGATTTTTGAAATTTTACGCTCCAACCTATGCGCAACGTTCTATGGTTATTTGCCTCATGCCGGTCGTCGGTAGATTAAATTCAAAGACTGTTCACGATCATAGTAATTAACAGTGGTTGTTACTTTTATTGTTGTTATTATTATTGTTGGCGTTATCATTAATATTGTTGTTTTCATTGTTGTTATAGTTCGTAAAGCACGCCTTTCGGCTTAGAATGGCCTACAGTTGCTCGTATCTTCGTATTTCTTAAATCTGTTGCATAAATCTATTATGCGTTGATTATATATTATAAATCTATTATGCGTGATTCTTGTGTAATATAGCAATAAAAGCAGGTAATTTCTATGAATATTTTCTGGACTAATGACTGGTTATGTGGAACTGCACCATTTTGTAAATAGGTAATCACGAAGTATACGTAATTTTGTTTGTTTCAGTTCTTCTTATTATTGTCTGTCGTATATTATACGAGTCTCGTGATTACATTTGCCAATGTAATCATTGTTGATGCGCGCGGTAATAGTATTTGTCACGGTCCTCACAATGCGAAAGTTAATCATCGAAGAAAGGTCATCTTCGACCGAATTGTACTTCTGTATCGTTAGAAGATTCCCGAAGTTCGAGGAGAATAAGAAAGAATCCTTACTGACACGCGTGATTCTTCGCTTCGATTCTATCAAAATATCAAAAGTCCCTTATTTTCCTTGAAACGAAAGCAAGTTTGAAACGTAGAAAATTGCAGGGTTGCATCAACCGTCGATCGTTAAATTAAACGCATTCGAAATTAACCGATATATTAGGTTGCTCGGAAAGTTTTTTTCGTTTTATAAGGAAACAATTTCTGTTATTTTACCGAATCACGTATGATTCATTTTGTTCCGTTTCTACTATTACTATCATACGTAATTCGATAAAATAATGTGAAACAAAAAATATCGCGCATCCGTTGTTTGCTTATAAAACGAAAGAAACTTTCCTGGCGACCTAATAATTTCGACTTGAAAAATTATTCGACGTGTCCGTGCGAACTTCTACGCGAACGATCGAACTACAGAGAAAGAGTTCAAGCGAACGTTATTATCGACTGGACAAAACGCTATAAAAGAAACAGCGAGGGACGTTCGACGTTTTCTATAAAAATAAAAATTGTCGAGACAGAAATTCACGGATGAACCCTCTTTCAGTCGGATCATCGATGACCCAGTTTGCTTGCGGAAGGTTAATTCAAGTGTCTGGAGTATCGATCCGGTCGTTTTTCTGTTCTTCGAGACAGCAGCTGTCGCGTCTCCGTCCCTGGCGACCCAAAATTAATCTAAAAATTACGCAAGCTGTTTAGAAAAGACGGAAGAAGAAACTGTTGGAAACGTGTTGCGTTCTAATCTTCTTCTGAACGGTTTAACGCGCGTGGGTCATCGCGAGGCGACCCACGTGCTGCGAGCGGAATGCCATGCGAAATCAGCGTGACACCAAATTGCCTGCTAAATCACGAGAGAGAGAAAGAGAGAGAGAGAGAGAGAGAGAGAGAGAGAGGAGAACGCAAACGAGAAAAGAAAAGCAAGAGAAGAGATAAAATAGGAAAAAAGTCGTTGCACTTGAGCCGATGGAGAAGTTGTTGCACCGGCGGAATTTTGTTCGACGGAATATTCGTCGAAATGGAAAGAAACTGGTTAATCGGGCTGTGCAGAATGACGGAATGAAATGGAAAGACAGAAAATAGCGATTCTAGCTCTGGGTGAAGGAAGTGTAAAAGTGGAGAGGAGTGGCGCGCTTAAGGCTTTCGAAGCAAAGGAACGTGGAATGTTAGGGATGGAGAGGAAGATGCTCAAGGCCGAGCAGCCAGGGACAGAATTAGATTCCACAGCGGTGTTTCTCTCTATCTTCTTTGTCAGTTTGTTGATTCGTCCCTGGCGAAACCTATCGTCCGAAATCGGCCAATAAGATGATCCATTCGGCGTTGGAAGGATTTCCGAAAAAAGTCCTCTTGGATGTTGGGACACTTCGAGCGGAGCTTAGATTCGTTGCCGACGATTCTAATTCGAACTTCGTGAAGTCGTTGATGTCCAAGTTTAGACGGTACGTCACCGAGTTTAGAACGGATCTAACGTCATTTCTGGAGCAATTGAAAAGAGTACACGGGGAGAGCGCGATTTCGATGTTATTTGTTCTTTAAAGGGAATTTTACGTAGCAACACATCCAGCTTAGGAATCGATATCGAAAGCAATTTTCTCAGATTGTAATTGGCGATAAACGTTCGAACGTTGCCCCGAATTTTCTTCGTAAGATACGATCGATCCCATAGATAGTGATGTTTCTAATATGTTCGACGTGGGACGAGAAAAATGACTTAATTTAGGAAGCAAGTAAAGCCACACGCGTGCGCGATGGAGCGTGTGAAATCTTCGAATCGAAAAAGGAAAGACGCATATACAAATACATGAAATGCTCATATTCGAGATCTTCCGTGTTCCATTTTCCACGTGACCCTCGATGGTCGACTTGACGAATTTCTACGCGAGAATTGATTCCAGTCTGCTTCGATTTCTCAAATTTATGTTCCACAGTTTTCCCGGATTCTCGCAGTCAACGGCTAGTGCGTTGGCAATTGGCACGCTAACCGGAAGCTCGTACAATCGCGTCTGCAAACAGAGATATTAACTTACTTTCGAACGTAATGCTGTACGAATTCTACGGACGCGATTCTCCGCCACGTTGTCGCCCAAATCGTTGTATCATCGAATTGTGCAGGAAAATTTGCAGGAAAGCTCGGATCTGCAATAACGAGCCTGGCTCGGGCACTTTTTCCCCGCCGCGGAATAGCTAATGGTCCGTGATAACAGGAAGCGTTGCACGAGGGCATAAACGGAATCGGTAAAGTCATCGAGGAAATTGTAGAACGTGCGAACGGGTGTTGAATGATACGGCATAACTGTAAAGTTCGAAGTCGTTCGATGTTTTCCGATCTCACGAGGATGAGATCGCTTAGCAGTTAGCACATACTCGAAGTCACGCAGATATACGAGTACGACTGTATGTAATATCACACTGCAACAACCTCCACGGTCCAACGATATTAATATTGAATATCAGATCGTAAAGTACGCCTTCGACTGGCACGAATATCGCGTGGAATCGGGCACAAGGCAGATCCTTGCTGTCACAGAGAAAACGTTCGATAGTCACTGAACGCTCGACAATCCCGAGTAAATTACGCAAATGAGCACACCAGCGTGGAAAAGTTTGGTGTTGTGGTATAGTTCCAACGATTCGCCCTTCTCAATTCGAATCAAACTTGGAAGCTTTCCGAGGAGACACAGCTTGAAAAGTTCAGTGTTGTAGAAGCAGAAGTTTCCAACTGTTTATAGTATAAAATCGTAAAATCAGTATGACGAATCAGTGATTCAGCTACTGCATCGATATCGTCCATCTTTTGGCGTTTTCGAGAAAAACAGCTTGAAAAGTTCAGTGTCGTGGAAGCAAAAGTTGCCGACTATTTATAGTTCATTCACGATTTATCCTTTTCAGTGTTCTATTTGGAATTGAATTCCACGCATTGCTTCCCTTCTACTTAATTCTAATTAATCAGTGGTTCGGCTATTGCATCGACATTGTCGATTTTTTAGCGTTTGCGAGAGAAACAGCTTGAAAAATTCGACGGTGAGGAAGCAAACGTTTGGAACTATTTATAGTTTCGGCGATTTAATCTTCTCAATCCGATTTAGAACTGGATTTCACGTTTTCTTTCTTTCGATTTTGTTTAGTTTGAATAAATCTGTGGCTTATCGTTCTAATATTGTACCGTTCATTTTTAGCGTTTTTGAGGCAAGCAGCTTTAAAACAGCAGCTTCGATGACGAGAAAGCAGAAGTTTGGAACTATTTACAGTTTCAACGACTAACCCTTCTCAATCCTGTTTACAAGTGGATTTATTATACAAATAGCATATTTATTATTTATAACAAAGAACAAACAGCAAGCAAAGCTCGATTAATCAAACACGACGTGTGCAATAGCAAAGAGAATTCGTCAGAATTTTCAAAATACCACTTCCATATTAACTGCACTATACTACGTGCTATTTAGCTGCTTCCCTCTATAAATTTTCTTCGATTTTTGGCTTCCAACAACTCGCTAACTCATAGAGGCTCGTCAACTTGCAACGTTGAACCATTCGAATGTTTCTTTTCGAGGATTCATGGATCACGTTCGAAAGGACGTTTCGCCATGGAAAAGACAAAACTGCTACGATTCGTTGGGGAATTTATCGCGAAGAATGGATCGATGAAAATCGTGTATAGTACGTACAGGACACAGCTGAAAGAAGGTTCTTTTTTTTACGTTAGAAGCGGTGGCCGATGCATGGAGGAAAGTTTGCCGACTGCAATTTCCTTGGTAGACGAACGTATTTTCCGCACCACTGAATTCCTCGTTCTCCCGTTCCGCGGCCAATTCCACGTTTCACGATCCTTCCGTTCGCGATAGAAGAAAACGTTTGGTAGCCTGCGAAGCCGCGTTTTCAGCGTCCGCGAGGAAAAAGGCTATCCGTATCGAATTTCTATGGAGCGAAAAGTCCGAGACGGCAGAGTCGAGTCGTCTGATCGCGTTCCAAAGACGCAACGCGCCATTCAAGGGAACAGGCTCATTCAAAGTCACCGGAGATCCTCTAATATTCGTCTTTAATCCACTCGGTTTGAAAATTAAATGGCACTGTCCGAAAGTTTTCACAGAGTGCGGATATCTTGTGGTCGAATTTCTCGGAATTTTGTCCACTCTCCGATGGTCGAAGAACTCTTGGATTTTGGAATTTTCAAATATATTCAAACGCTCGTAGGTGCAAAGTTGTAGAATCGTCGACTTTTCGAAATTTGAAAGCTTCAAAGTTTCTCAGATCTTCGAATCTCGAAACTTTCGAATCTCCAAATATTCAAATCTCCACGTATGCGACTTTTCGGCTCTTCGAGTTTTCAATTCTTCGAATCCTTCCATATACCTAGTAAATAGATCGCGTTGCTACACTCCGCTGAACTCGGCTGAAATTTTTAATATAATCAACTTTGATTGCATAAAACTCATGCCTGAGGCAACTTGTTAATTAATCGAATACTTTTCACCTGTGTACGCCTGCAATTTACCTGAAGTTATTGCTAAAAATCGTGTACATTTGTTGCGAATATATTCATCCATGCTTTATTCACTTTTCGAAACAGTTCCTATCCGCTTTCTTTTAGCAATTCATAAGCTGTTCCGATCGATTTCTTCGCCGCTAATTAACTAATCAGCGAGCAACGAATGAATCGCACTTTAATTAGCCGCGAGTGACGGGATTCTATTTACGCGCCAGCCAGATAAGATACGACAGTGTCACTGAAAATCATTCTCACGGTTCACATTCCGCCATCTTCTTAGCCAGTATTCTTTTAATACTTCTCTGTTGCTCGATTTTCGCACTATTACTTCCGTCCATTTTTTTCTCTCGTTTTCACGGTTTTATCTTTCCACGTGATATACATTTTTACGCTCTTATCATATTCCTACGATAACTTTCACCTAGCAGTGGAATTTGTGACAGTGGTACTCCTCACATCGAATGTTTTAACCTTAGAGATTGTAGAATATTTTAGTCTTGGATCTTAGATCTTCGAGATATTCGAATCCGCAAACTTGCATATTCCTGAATTTTCAAATATTTAAGCTGCCAAATTTCGAAGCTTTTCGATTTGTGAATTTTCACGTTTCGAAGAGCCTCGAAATTTCTAAGTTTTCAAATCCGCGAGCTTCCAAATTTGCAAATCTTTCAGTCATTTGGCTTACAAATTTCAAGGTCCCGTCGTTTCTAAATTTCCAAATTTCAAAGCCGCAAAATTTCTAAACACTCGCATTTCAGAGCTCCCAAGATTGTGAACTTTTGCAACTATTAAACTTTCAAATTTGAGAGCTGGCAATTAAAAAATGTTTCGATTATCAGACTCGCAAATTTATAAATTTCCCAACCGGTTCGGATCCTTGAAACCCAAATCCTTCGAAACGTGAAACTTCGAAATTTTCGAATTTCCAAAATTCTACATCTGCAATTTCGCAAATGTTCTAATTTCCCAACTTTCGATCTTCCAAGACCACAGCCATAATGAATACGCTCAGACGACTATTCTCGTCTTGTTTCACTCTCGTTTCGCTCTTTAAAGCAAAGAAAAAAGAAACAGAGAGAAAAGAAAATTTCAATGGGAAGTGTCAAGGCGTAGAATTCATCGATCGTGGCCAGAGGAAGGCAGCGATTTTCTGATTCATCGTCCTCCTGAATTTGTATTCAACGCTCGCGTTGTCGCTACATCTTATTGTCCGCGGAAATTACATTTTACGCGAGTATCATACCGATGTGCAAATTCGACGATTTGATGCTCGATGAATACGAGCTCGTTCCGTATGCAAAAGCTGTAATTACACGCTTTAATTCGAACATCGTACTTTGTTCCTTCATCGGAAATCCAAGAATTACTGCAACAGGATATTCAAGATAAAATACTTGCAACTTATTACGTCATATATTATACGAAACTACTTGTTACGATATAGTTGTAGATATGCGTTAAAAAGCAGCACGTACCTGCGTTACGATTCTCTTACCATTTGATTTACAATTTTGTTACAATTTTACTTGCATACAATTTTGGTCGAAACTAATTGCTACAATTACACGTTTCAATTCGAACATCGTGCTTTGTTCCTCCATGGAAAATCCAGGGTTCGTTCCAACAGGCAAATATCCAAGGCAAAATACTTGTAATTTATTACATCATATGTTACATAAAACTATTTATTACGATATAGCTATAGGTATATACGAAGACTGTACGAATTTGTTACAACCTTCCGTAAGAAATTTTTCTTTTTCGATGCTGTTCTAGCTACGGTGTCGTGAACATGAAGATTTTAATCTGCTTGTGCAGAATTTGTACAAATTTTTCATAAATCTCGTGAAAAGAACGATCGTAGAATCGATTTGAAAATCCTGGAACGTTCTGTAAAATTGAAAAATCACCGTAAACCGATATTGATACGAATCGACGCTGCCGAATCGAAACTCCGTTCGATTTACTAAGAACCCGATGTGAACAACCCCGCGAAGACTCTTGAACTTCCTACAAACACGCTAACACATATCTACGACGTAAGCTTGCCAGCCAATTAACCGTCTCTCTCATTGAAATACAAATTTTTCCGCCGAACGGTAAAATTAGTCACCGTATCTGTTGTCTGCACCGGTGGTTGCGTCGTTTTATCGTGAAAAATCTTCGCGTCGGAAGGAACGAACGTTGCCAGCCGGTCTTATTTGTTTTAATAATTAAGCGACGATAAAAGCCGAGAAAACGGACACACGGTTGGCCGTCGTTCCGTTGCAGCCACGTCGACGGAAAAAAGGAACGTTCGAGCGATGGGTTCGCGGCGTTGGAGTATGCAGCGGTAACCGCTGCAGCGGAAATGGAAAGAGAGCATGGCGAGGGACGAGAAAAAGAGAGAGGAGAAAAAAATAATTCGAGTATTCCAACAAGAGGAACAGAGCGGATCTTCCTAGCGAAACATCGTCTGCGTGTTGGCGCGGGGCTGTAGCCGACCTCTCTCTCTCTCTTTCTCTCTCTCTCTTTCTCCTTCTCTCCTGGTTCGTTTGACTGGAATGCACCAAAAATAAATTCAGCCGACGGAGACCACCGCCATTTTCGAGATCACCCCTTAATGCATTTGTCTTTCCCCCTTCTCGCTCTTTTCTTATTCTCGCATCTCCGCACTCGTTCTGTCACATATTTTCTAGATCGTATCGCGTTTCTCATCCCTCTAATCGCGCGTTTGCGCATCTTGCATCGTGGTTGACTCTTAGTTACAGTCTCTTGGTCAGCGTGAATCTTTGCGGTGGGCAGCTTTCAGAAAGATCGAATGTTTCGGAAGGTCGATTTTTGGTTAAATGCGTCGAATAATCATTTCATTCCTCTGTATATTCTGTGATTGAAAATAAGATAAAGACGTTGTGCGAACATAGGACAATTTCATTCCACGCTTACCGACGAATAACTTTTATCAATACGATCGACGCTGGTAAATGATGATTTTTAAGCATTTGAATTTGAATTGTTCCCGTGACATTTCTTCCTTATTTTTAGTTATAGAATATACTGACACCGTTTGACAGGATAAAGACACAACAGCCTGTATACTATTAAACGATACTTATTTAGATATTTATTTAGATTATGGGTTTCTACGCAGAATCGCATTTTCGAGAATGTGATTAAAACATGTAGAACCTCGGTAGAACATTGTTTTGCCCGCTAAGCATAATAGAAAGCACGGCATATACATGCTTTGGATGTTTTATATATATTTTCATACGATGCACATTTTGTGCAATATTGCACTTTCAAAGTTCCTGTAAATGCATAGAAATCCGCAGTCTACTTTTACTATATTAATTTTTATTATATACACTGTATGTAATTATTATATTAATTTGCGTATAACGCGGTGATTCGATAAAGGCAATTAATCGTGCGACGTTAAAGATCGTACGTTTATGATAATAGCAGAAACGTGGACATATGTATAGCTAAAAATTCCTATAATTACAACCAATTATTAAAATTATCATAGTTGAAAGTTATCGTACTTCTTCATCGCGTATTTCTTCTTTTTTCATTTATTCTTACCGTTATCTCTTCTAATTTGTAATTAATATTCATCGATGTTTGACTCGTAAATGAAACACCTTTAGTTAGTTAGTTAGTTATAAATAAACGTAGCGTTTTTCATTTGACGTATTTTATTGCCAGCTATCCCCGAATAGGATCTTACGTGTAACCCTAACCGAGAATAATTCAGTCCTCGTTAAATGCTCTTCATCCAATTTATTACCTGGCTGTATTTTGATCGCTACTGTAACGCACAGGAATACAGTCTTTAAAAGTAGTCTTCCGATCGTAAACTTTTCTTGTTAAAACTCGACACAGCTTCTCGGCCAGTTTCAGATCAGAACTCAATGCTGGTCACGCTAATAATTTTATTCCGAAATCTCGAAACCGCGTTTCTGTGGTGACGACGGTACGTAGAGGAGCGTCGTCTTGTCGAAAAGTTGTCTTTCTGTCTTTCATTTCAGTTGTGAAAGGCAGCGATTCACCATGCAAAATCTCCTGATATCCTATCGTACAATTTATTCTTTACAAACACAATTTCGCTTAACATATCCAGGCACGATCGATGGTTTCTTGGAAATGTCGAAGAAATAACGCAGAAAATGTGTTTGGCTCTACGATTATTCACAGCACTGTACCTGATACTTGAGAGGAAGGAAAATTTGGAAATTTCGACGAATACAAGCGTAGATATAGTCTTCTCGCAGACCAGCAAACGTTTCTTTTCTGTGTTTCGTTTCACGATGCTTCTTATTTCATGGATGGTGGATCATAAAAGGAATTACCGCGTAAAAGGAATTGTACGATCGAAGACAAAAAGTATCATTGAATATTCTTGCATGCAACAGCGAGGGAAGAATTTGTAATGTTCCTTTCGTTTCGCGTTAATTCCAACACGTAAAATATTTATGTTTGTTTCGTAATTACAAATTTCAACTACGTGTCGATTATCCTAATCGCGTTAAATATCGTCCAATCGTGGCAAACGTTTATTCGAGGAATAGATATATCTTTCCACTGATAAATCGTTATATTGTTACGTTATATTGCGTATTGTTAAACAGTTACGAATAATTCCCCTTTATAATTAAACTGAATTTCTAATTAATTAATTTCGTCGATACAGCCGCGAGTAATTCTCTTCTGTAATTGAACGATAATTTAACGCAATGCAAATTATGCAACAAACTGCATACGCTTCAACGTACCATCATATTTCACGATACTCGCAAGCCATAAATCATTTGCCATTCCCCTAGGATTTTCAATAGCGACTGAAACAAAATCCTGGTACCCTTAAATTATATACAGTTACCAATAAGTCATTTACATGCTATCGACAGAAATACCTTCTAATCTCTTTGATGGTATTTCATTCATACTTATTGCAACTCAAGTAAATCGTGCAGATTTATGATTTCTTTGTTCTCTCGTTCTGAAAGAGGATTAGCATGCAGCTCGATCTTTAAATACGCAGTAAAACCATGGTCATTAGCAAGGTTAATGGTAAACGACAGGTGTGTGAGGATAGGCTGAAAAGTCCCTTGTTATCGACGCGGCTAACGTAGTGCTCCTCCGTGTCTGATGGCCGCAGAAGGAAAAATTTGTAGACGTGAAATCGAGCGGACGCATTCAAGGCTGATTAGGAGGATGATAGTTTCGACTAAGGCGATGCTCAATAGTCTGTAAAGCCAGATTTTGCAATTACTTGAAGGACAGGGATTCCTTTGTCCCGATGTGCGTACAGTCACTTTGCTTTGCGGTTATCAGCTGCTTCAAAGAATAATACGCTGGCTCGCGAAAGTATTGTGGTTATTTATGCGAATATATATTTTTGTAAATATAATTAAAGGGAAGAAATCTAAGAAAAAAATATTCTGGATATTTTAAATGTCTTCGCGTATTATGTGCATTCTGTGCATCTTGAGACACTTGCAAAAAAAGAAAAAAAAAAAGAAACGCGTGAAAATCCGCGATCCACGTACGCAAGATGTGTACTTATACTAAATAGCTTGTAATTTCCATATACAGTTTCAGATCTGTTTCAAATTTTACCGATGTAGTAATCATGATAATGGAGTCTCGCGATGCTATTGAAATTTCAAAATGTTTCATACCTGTGTATGTTTCCTTCAACGCCTTCGTAAGTCGTGTCGAATAAAAGTTTACCCAGATACGCTCGATGCGTGCTGATTTTTCGTTATTACGAATTTTGAATGGACGACTCCTTAGAAAGTATAATTAGCTTCTCCTTTTCGTAGCATTCGGTATATTTTAATATCACAGCTATTTCCTCTGGACACGTTGAAATTCTTTTGAACGATTAAAGGACTTCTTTCGCCATTTTTTATTTAAATCGCCTCTTTAAATATCCGATGAATACACGCGTTTCTGCTTCAGAGTGTAAAGTAGGCTATCCCATAAAAATCTTACGGTATTAAATGTAAGATATTCAGGCTTGATTCGCGTCCTAGAATTTTATTTTATATCATATTTCCGTGTTTTATTATGTTGATCGTCTCTGTGCTGTGTCATGCACGTTCCAATGGTACCCGTACTTTCTGCATAAATCCATTAGTCACACTAATACTGGTTCGAAACGAAAAACTTTTATGATTTATATTGTAAGAAATATTCTTCAAATAACGCGAGTCTCTCAGTAATTACTCGCTGTTCAACTGAATTAGGTTGCAAAAAGTTGATTCTTCCATTCGAAGAAACTATCGTCACCGTGTTATGTCTTCTTGCGATCATACGAATTTTCGACGCAATATTTTCGCTTGTTGCTTGATGTAATGGATATATTTAGGATGGACAGTCTCGGACGAGACAACTTGATTATTTCGAATGATTTTTTCATAACCTTGTATATTCGAATATGCAGGCAACCTATATACGCTAATAATAAAATTAATTTTAATTTCTTTTTAATTTCTTACAATTTTTTCTACCGATAGATGATTCAACCTTAATTAGAATTTTGAGAAATCATACCCTTTGCTGTTGTTTGCAATATCGATCATGCGATACCTTGTATATGATACTACTAATAAAATCGACAATTTTATTTTTTAAATAACAACATGACTTGGTAAAAATTTCCTATGATTCTTTCTACTTTGATAAATTCATCTATATGTTTATTAGAATTTAAAAAAGTTACCCCTCTTGCTAATAAGATCAATTTTATCGAGGAAAATAAACATAGAATTTTTGAAATAACAACACGACTTGGCAGAAATGTCCTATGATTCTTTCTACCCCGATAGATCCATCTTTGTATCTGCCAAAATGAAGAAAAGAGTCAGCCTCCTTGCTGATTGCGCTATCAGTTTCAGATCTGCCCTTAAAATGTGAACTGGAATGTTCAGGAAACGTGGGAACAAAGCGCGACTACTAATTACTATCAGAGACGGTATCGGAGTCGAGATATACCAATAATCGAGAATATATCGTCGAATCATCGAACAAACATCGTAAAAGTTTAAAATATAGAATTTGCATTATCAGTTACGTGACGCTATGTGCGTTATCTTGTTTGAGTCGCGACGACTATTAGATAGAAAGAGGTATAGTCAGTGTGTACAAGTAGAAACGAAGAAATACTGAATAATTCAGGCAGTGACCGTAGCGAGTGACGTCATGATAGTATTCAGCCGGTGGACGGTTCAAGCTGAGTGACCATGCGGAACCCCATCCGCTTAGGTCCCCGCTGAAAAATTTCAGCTTTCCGTACAAATTCTCTTATGTGAACGGGACACTGAAAGAAACCCTTGCCGGCTCATCGTCAAAGAAACCATAGGCAAAACACGTCGTCTTATCCTTCCACCATCGTGCCGTTTTACGCGCGTAAAAACGATACCGACTTTTCTTCGCGCTCCTTGTGATACGGTGAAACCATCGGTGAAACCAACCTGGGACTTTGTATTCTTTCACCGTGTGTTACGAACTTTTTAATAATTTATGATATGTAACATACATGTAATTTATGATACATTTGTTCTACATTTATTGCCGATGAGAGATGGATGTTTTATTAGAGAAATAAGGAATATCATCGGAGTTCGTGGTTGTGAAAGCGAGTGTCAGGAATTCGTTATTACTAATTCTTTATTTATTCTAGTGCAATTAATTATCCCAGTTGCAGTTTCATCTGGTTTTCTAATATTTTACGACGTTTTGTGGCGCTTATAGTGACTTTTTTAATTGGTTTCAAGGTCGTCCAGAGAGAATCCACATTTTGCTGAAATGAGTGGTTTTCCAGTTTAAATCCAAACAGATATAATACTTAAATACAAGAAAAGGATACTTTCAAGGAAAGATCAGCAGGAAGAGGTAGAGGTAGTAGCGATTCTGGTCCGGGACCCTTGTGTTGTTCAATGATTTCTTAATCAATAATACACGCAGCTAAAGATAACACTTTAGATAAGAAAGGAAGAACATTTGTATACTTTTCATCTTCTCGTTGCTTCTTCTATTTCTTTTATCTTTTCATTGCTTTTCTCATTTCTATTTCTATCCATCCTTGGTGCAACTACAGTTTTATATGGGTTCCACCGTGACAAGCAGAAACCGCGGTGAAATGAGCACATGCAACTACGAATAAATCCGAGTTTCAGAGGTACTGGCTGAAAAATCGACTATTAGGATGTAGGAAATATTGGATTCCGAGAACCAAGGACCCTACGCTTACGAAGCCAAATTCCAGCCAACGCGGCTCTTTCTTAGTTAATAATATATTAATCAGAGATAGACATAGAAAAGAGATTAGTTAGTTATAAGAGTAGAGGTAATAAGGAGATAACGCCAAAGATTGATATATGTCAAACGGGATGTAAAACCGAAAACTCGTCCAAAGCCGAAAGGCACGGACTAAGTAATAATGAATGATAAAATAAAATAATAAAATAATAAAATAATCGATAATTACCAAGTTTACGTTCAAATAATACAAGTTACAGTTTGAAGATATTCCTCAAAAAATTGTCTTCCACCCTTTCAAGCGAACGAAGAGGGATACAGACTTCTATCGTACAAACAGTTCTTACAATTTTACTTTGCGCAGAACGATCGATTGATTTACTTATTTTACTAATTTAATTATTAAGAATCTATTATTTAATATTATTTAATATTACTTAATATTATTATAGAAACTTGTTACTGTTATGCCAGAGGATCTACGTAAAAGGATCGTTATAAAGTAATTGGCCAATAATATCATTTGCATTGCATGAGGCGGTCCAAGAGAGTCGGAGCGTTGAAAAGAGCAAAGATTCAAGGTTTTCGAAATATCGTGCGTTTTTCTCCGACTGGCTGAGAGCAAATCTCCGCTGATGATTCTAATAACAGCGATAGTTGAACGCGTGGCGACCGATTCGAACGATGAACGCATGATTCTTTCAACATCTCGCGCGTCCTGGCTTCGTTATCAGGCATGGCCCATCGCCGGATATCTCGCAACTCGTACCGTATTTTTCCCGCCATTGTATGGAAATGTCAGAAACCTCGTGTTTCTTCGAACTTCTTTTATTCCCGGTCTCCGCGACTCGGCCACCGAAAAGAAAGAAATATGCAAATGTTAAAGGGCCTCCGTTCGAATGGCGGTGCATCATCGATGCTCGAACCTTTTCAAGTTGTCCGAAGTAACTGTTCGCCGATGTCTAATTGTTTGCTCAATGACGACTTCGTGACTGGACTCGCGGAAAACTCCAGTCCTCTTTGTGCGTTTTCTATTCGACTTCTATTAGAATTCTGTTGGGGCGTATTAGATGGCGTTTTAAAAGGCTTCCGAGGATGTTGGCCGAATAGGATCATTAATGTTGGGTTGTTTAATTATTTCCAGTGTGGTAAAGATTTCTACTCTCGGAAGAAATTTTGTTATTGATCCGTTATTTGACGTTTTTGGACGATACCAGTTTAATAGGAGATTTGTTTTAATATTTATCACGGATGCAATATTATACCTGGAATATTATTTTATAAAATGAAGGCGCTAGAATATTAATTAGAAAATCGACAAAAATTTTAGGATAATTAATGATACAAATATCTGGCGCTTGTCCTACGTATAACGGTGATTAGAGCAAAGTATTATTTTAAATAAAACATACCGCTATTGGAAAAGCAATGTCCGTACAATAAACAGGCGTACGCTCTGCTAACGTCGAATCGTGTTCACTCCACCGTGTGAAAATCTCCTACGCAAGGTGAAACCTTGTATTAACGCGTGTATATACGCCGTACCACGTCGCTTCTTTCCTCTTTTGAAACGATTATTACGTTCAGGAAAGTCGTTCGAGAGCTGGACACTTTCCTCGTTAAACCTAAAGTGCGATAAAAGTTAGAAATTGAATTTAAAAAGAAAACACGAATAATTATCGTTAATTGATTTCGTCGGTTTTTTTTTTTTTTTGTTTCAGCAATACCGATCGTTGGTAGAAGAGAATCGAAGACTTCAGAACGTTTTGGCGACCACCGAAATACCTCACGTACAAGTAGTCGACAACGTATGCCTCCAGACGCAGGTTGAAACACTGCAATGGCAACTGAAACAGGTCTCTATTTAACCATAAACAACGATCGTTTAACATACCTGATTTACAAGAGGAAATTGTTGATGTCCTCGACCAGATTACCTTATCCCCATTCCTTGAATAATTCACCGTCTGTCCCCAAAAAATGTTCGACTGCCGTTTTTAACACTTTAGTACCTGCACAAATATTAAGAATTAAAAATATGCAAAGAAGTGAAACACTTGGCAATTTTAAAACAGTACAGCTTCAACTTTAGACAGAGACAACTATTTCTACATCTCTTTTTAACAAAGTTTCTTATATAGAAATACCACAAAATCGCTTTGAATCCCCATTCCTTAAATATTAATGTTTCCAATTTATTGTACTTGTGCAGTTATTGAATAACCACAGTATTATTGTTGCCCACACAATAATTACATACGACGTCATAAATAAGATTCAGATATAATATATGCTCAATTTATAATGTCATATATAAGTAACTATTCTGTATGCAACAAAAATGCTCTGGTCATCCAGTAAATGTATACGTTTGAAGCTTCTAATACTCCAAACCTGTGCACAAATCTTTATATGAAAATATAACATGTTAATAATACAATATGATTTAAACATAACATAAATCTATTATAGAGATAAAACAGTATAAATTACACGAATATTTATTTTTACAAAATATTTATAGATAGAAGCAAATAGACAGATGTACCGTGCCCTGATGGAGCAGGTGGTGCGCTTCTTGGACCGAGCCCGCAAAAGCTTGGATATTCTTCACGAGAAGAGTAATCTTAAGGATAAGAATTCAGCGGGACGGGTTCCACGTAGCCGTAGCGTTCACGCTGTGCACGCAGATTCCTCTCCGAATCATGTTTCCTCAGCGCCCTCGTCTTCGACTTCCTCACGTTTCGCGAGGGCGAAATCAGTTACACAAATCTCACCGTGCACTCACAACTACCGCGAATTCACTTGGTCGATGCTTCGTAAAAATGATCCAGCGCATTGTACTCATCCACGTAATAAATCTCAGGATCTCAATAAAACTTATGACTGTGTTTATAGAAGGCCTAAGCAAATCGAGCTGGATCCGAATGATATACCGCCCGAGAAACTATCCCAAGAAGCATTTAGGTACGTAATTAAATACCTAAACGATTAAAGTAATTGTTTTGTAGTGCTTAGTTACTAATAAGTAACTCGGTTACTTTATAGCGAGCAAGTATTTTCTTCAAATATCTCTTTATTCAATATATTTGGAGATAGTAAACTATTTTTAACTAATTGTAAATTAATTGTTGCAGATTAATGAGAACAGTTCAGTCGTTGCTCTCAATGAGAGAACCAGATCTGGCCAGAATCTCGTCGATAGAGAATAACGAATCCTCCCCATCTCCCATAGATGATCGTCGTTATAATAATCATCACAACGAGGTATCACTGACCTTGCAGGATGGTAGTTTTGTAAATGCAACGCGCTTGCAGGAATCTATTGGGTACAATAGATGTTCCAGTTCTGATCATGGAAACGGATCAAGTAGTACCGATAACGATAGTAGGTGTTTCTTAAAATCATCGCCAACTGTTGTTGAGATTAATCAAAATCTGCAAGATCTTCTTCCTGGTATAAGAAGATCCGTTGATTCCACCTCGCTCAACTCAGGAAGCAGCAAAACCACCGAAGAAGAGGATATACTTCCAAATAATAATTGCTTTAACGTATCCATATCAAATCGTAACATTTACCTATGTACGCCAACATCTACACCAATTAGACGTGTTAGAAAAGTAGAGAAAAAGGATAAAAAGGATAAGTCTTCGAAATCAAAGCCAACTGCTAGTGTGAGTAGCGTCGAGGATGAGAGTGGATTTTCTTCTATGAGTTCTTTTCAAGAAATTGGTTTACCTAATGCTTTGCCAATCTCTCCTATAAGAGGCTGTCATCAAGAGGTGGGTTTACCGGTGGTACCGGGGGTACGGTTGGAAAAAAGCAGGCATCGTAGGTGGTCTTCCACTCCAGCTGAAATTAGAGCCTTCTTTAGTAAACAGCGCAGTAACTTCACCAGCTCTCAAACTACCACTGAATCTTTAAGCGTCTGGGTTTGAATGATTCTACTAGCGATATACATAAACTACTTTCTAAACGAAATGGCTCTGATTAATGCACTGGATACATTAAAATGTGAATAGATGACTGAACATAGAAGGCACGGTGGAGTATTCATATAGTAATTTTTATTATAGATACTCCTGTCTAAATGTTTCCAGATCAGTTTTACATTTTATGTGTTCTTGTTCAGGAAAGTTTTATTCTTTAAAAAACGTTTAAAACAGTTTAGAGACAAACGTAATACGAGTAACTGGTACGTTCATTTAAAATTTCTTTTTGTTTCTCACTTATTTGACTTTAGTTTTATGAATGACATGATGCATTTCTATAGAATATAAACTTGTTCAGAGTTTCACTAGAAGGTTGATATGTATACGAGTGTAGTTAGTATTTTTACATGTATTAGGAAAATATAATTCTTGATAGTTATGTGCAAAAGATTTTGTAAAAGTCATCTCTAATATTTGTATTGACAGAAGCAATCGACAATCATGTACATCTCTTAGATGTGTACCAATATTGTAATTGAGCATTTTGCCTTTTTAATAGTACTTCAAAATATTTTAAAGAATTTCAACTTCCACTTTGAAACAGTGTTCAATTTGTACTTACAAGTATTATTATGCAAGCATAAGTCATTAAAGCTGTAATCTGCTTTATCTTTCATGAAATTGTACATAAATAACGATATATAAAGTATTTGACCATTCAACATAGTAGAAGTTTCTTCACCTGAAATATAATTACTTCTAACAATATAATTAATTGCAAGATTTCCTATATACTAATATATAGAATACTTTGATAACATTTGTTTATAATATAACATTTATTTATAT
Source organism: Bombus confusus (assembly GCA_014737475.1). Classification (NCBI taxonomy): domain Eukaryota; kingdom Metazoa; phylum Arthropoda; class Insecta; order Hymenoptera; family Apidae; genus Bombus; species Bombus confusus. The sequence continues at coordinate 3,439,992 of JACXIV010000026.1, read as the reverse complement.
TATATTTTTATTTTTTTAGATTTATACAAATATATGTATCTTAATTTACTTTCATGCATGTAATCATTAGACCAATGATTGATCATGTGATATACGATACTTTTATTAATCTAATAACTTTACATCTTTTGTACAGCTTTGACGTACTTTTTTTCATTGATTCACTGTTTTAGATTGTGCGGTTGTAAGTAGACTGAATATGTTTATGCAAATCCATATTTTTATGAAATACAACTAACAAAACAGGATCTTTTAAATATTGTAAGTATATTTTGTACATTTTTGTATACTTGAATTTATCATAATTGCATAAACATCTACAATCAAGTTATAACCTATTGAAAAATTTCTCTAACACCCATTATAGATAACTATATAAGAAATAACAAAAATATTATATATAACATTATAAATAACAAAAATATCTATAAATTTGTAGAAAAGAGGGAATGTCAGCGCTTTCAACTTCGAAATGCACACACAGCACCGAACATAACGAACGCAAGCTAGAAATTTAAAAAGGTTTAAACGAGGAAAACACTTGATCATTAAATGAGGAAAAATAATGTGAAATGAAGGAAAAGGAAAGAGATATCATGAGCAAAGATTTAACGAAACGAAAACTGCTGATCATGGCCGAGAAACGTTCGCGGATGGGCGGTGTGGGAGGCCGGGGGATGGATGCGCGCGCATCGCGATAAGGCAAAGTAGAGACATTGTTCGTTATCAGTACGGCAGGCGTCGTTCACTTGTTCGCGAGTCGGTCCAGAGGTTAGCCAGGAGATTGCGCCACCAGCCGATCCACTTTTAGATTGATTTTCAAGAGCACCGTGCACTGGGTATAGCGCTCCGCGTTTATTTTAACGTGGCCAGAGTGTTCGAACGGGCCGCGACCGTCTCGGGTGATAGTAGAAACATCGTGACGAGGTGAGAGGTTCGGGTGCGGGCGCCTTTTCTCTCTGCCGGTCTGGAAGAACGTCGTTTAATCGTGTCCCACGGGAGGCACATTCGTTTCTCGTTGGCCTGCGTGCTCGTTGTTATTACTACACACCGTTACGTTCGTGTGTCTGTGTGTGCTGTTTCTTCTACGCGTACACACTTGCAGTTTATATAGTCCCGTGTGTACACACATAGAAAGTCTATCTATATCTGCCGTTCGTTCTTTCGTGCGGTGTTCCGTGTACTAAACGGACTGTGGTGTGCGTGTGTAACCCTCAGAACGTGCGGCTTCGTGGCGCAGTGCGTGAAATGAGTGACAAGGATCGTTCTTCTCCCACTCTTGTTGAAAACAGTCTTAAGTCGCTGCTCGATCAACCTAGTATTTTTCCATTGATTGGTGAGTATCCGCTGTAGTACTATTTAATTTCAGATAAATATAACGATATATCTTTTTAGCGTATCTTTTCTGTACGAGCTCGATAATCTCCCCTCCTATCCCTAGCTCGTTCTCTGCCTTGTTAGAACGCGCATTTTTCCTTTTCTTCGAAATTCGCGCACAATACTACTTCAGCGCTGACTGGCGGCGATTCGACGAATGCCAAACACGTTTTTCTCTCGTGTTTTCATTGACGAATCGCCGTGTCGCGTCGTCGATATTTTTCTTTGAACATGGTGGGGTTCTATGACGTTTAAATTTTTATGCTAATCGTTTACTTTTTCCTCTTCTCGTTCATTGGTATCGAGCGATATAACGTATAAAGGAAATGAAAAAAAAAAGACAAGGTTGCTCGAGGGATTTCGTTGAAGTAAGATAGGAAAAAAGGAATAGAGAAATAGTAAGCACGCATTTTATGTTCATTGGTTGCGCCGGCGCTCGCTTCTTGGTCTCTCGATTAACCTCGTTTGGACCCCGTGGTGCACCACGTGATGTTACCAACCTAACCTCACTTTCACTTGCTCAACCTATATGCTCGGTTCAGTTCGGCTCAATACGACTGTTTTACTAAGCGATTTTAAGTAACCTTTCCGATTTGATCATGGGAGGAATGCTTTTAATGACATGTGATAGGTTTCAATGGAAAGTGACAATTTTATAGTAAAACCATCGACTTATACTTATTGAATGTCATTGAATGTCAATTGTCTAAAGAATCATATTCTTCTGTGGATTACTATTTACTGCAACAATGCCTTGTTATCCTTTGGTATTTCATTTTCGATTGCTTTGAATTTAAAAAAATGCGTGTTCTTTCAAGCTTATTGACACATTCCGTACTAGACATACAAAATCATGAAATATTTCCTGAACATCTAGAGTATATCAATATTTTGTAAATTAGGTCATTTTCGATAATAATTGTGTAATTATGAAATATAATTTATTTAACAAATATAATGAACATACGTGGGTACATGGATCATCGATGTTCCACGCGGTTTGTACAAATCGTATAAAATTGGTGTACACGGAATGTGTTAAAAGAAACAGAGTGGGGGAGTAATAGAGAAGGGAGAATGAAATAAAATGTTGGTTTCGTATGTGTTTACTTAGCTTGCTATTCGACCATATCTATCTTAACTGACGTTCATGGTTCTACGTCAGCTTCATAAATGGAATTACATTTGTATGGAATTTAGAAATTATTTAGCTATTATATTCTAGGCCCTTTAACATCCTTTGTGCCAATATTATTAGCAAAATTATATAAATTAGAAATTACAAGTTACCAATATCTCTTTTTTTGCAATTCTACAAGTGAATTTTATAAATTACAAGAATTGCCTTGTTCGATGTAAGACTGCAAGATTATAAGAATCATTTGTACGAGTCTACATGTATGTTTTATGATTTGTCACTTGTCAATGTACGCTAACAGCGGTTAATAAATTATTGTGTTAAAGAGCTCTGGTGTAATAATCGACTGAGGTTCCATTTCAAACCTGTCACTCTTTCTTCTCCGAAGACACGCTTTTTCGCTAGGTTAATTTACATAGCACTTTACATGGTGCGACGTGTAAAATGTAAGTAACGATCCAAAGTGCGTGTCTCGAGTTACATATGTATATCGAGAGGCAATAATCCGACTTTCATGCGAGCTGCATTATCTATGGAACAAGGTTCGAGTCCACCTCAGGTAATTATGTTTTGCGCAATCGCGGCATTCGTTCAACTTTTGTCTATCGGTAACAACAAAACAGAAATAAAAAAAGTGAAGCAAAAAGTAAAACGCGTTGCATGGTACGTAAAGAAAGAAAAGAGTGAAACCGTGGTAATCCAGTGGAAGTTAATTATCTTAACGGCGTTGTACCAATAATTCGAAACATAGAGCCAGTAAATTAAGGACAGTTCCCTGATTCAACGTAATGGCTTACTTCCCATTCGGCTTTGCAACCAGTTTCATATGCTATTCGCGATGAAATAGGTTTCATTGTAAGGTGACATGAGGCGATTAGAGTGAGTGATCATAAAAATCATTAGAAATATTTGAAAATCATTATGTAGTTGTTATTCAGTAATTTAGCCGATCTATATTTGTTTTGGGTTCTAGCTATTTGTTTCAGGTTTTAAGTAGTTATAATGTGGATAAAAGTTCGCTGGTTAGATTGGTATTTGACTAGTGAGGTTTTCAACCAAAGAAGGTTCACGAGTTATTCCGAAATATTTTAATTTGTTTTTAATAGGTTAGTTTATCCTGAGCATGTGGGAGTCGTGGGTAATTTTATCAGCTTTTAAAGTGAAAATTATGAAGTAAATCGAAAATCTTTTTGGAATACACGAGCGTACGTATCTGGAGAAAAATAATTTTTTTTTAATGACTGCACAAAAATAGTATCACTCATAGAAGTCTTTGTTAGAATAAAAAACCAAATACTTTTTTATTGTCTACATTCCCTAAAATAAAAATACATATACATTTCTCGATATATTAAAAATTTGTTTTATCGTTCATATTGTTGTACAAGCTTTTTTAATCTCCATGATACACATATGTACATACGTTTCTTACGCATTTTAATTTTTTTAGTGGTATTATTTTGGTTGGCGATATTGCGCCATGTGAGTCAGCCAGATTTTTAAGTTAACCATACAGAAAATCAACATCTACTATCGTTATCTATATTTTCACACTTGAGTTTTTACGCTACAGACGTTTGATTTTTAAATCGATTTTGATTAAATATCATTAGACTATTGCCCCGACGATCTTGGTGTAGTTATCGCGACTAACTTATCTTTGATCCACGGTTTATAACTTTGATAAGACGGCGTTCTTTATTCAATTACATTTCATTATATGTATATTTATATATCATTAGTTTCCTAAAAAAAAAGTGACAGTACTAAGAAAAGTAAATTTTTCAGGAAGCAGTGAGTTCACTACTATTTCGCAACGAAAGTATTTTTTTCTTTACTACTAAAAAAAGGCTTAAATTAAATTACTAATAAAAACGAAGGTAATATCGTTGTTATTACTGTTATTATTTCTGTAACATAATTTTATTGGGTAGTTACGAGGTAATTACCTGCCATATTAGTAGATGCCGATTACTTTTAAATTCCTGCTTATTTTTGCAAATATTTCAGAAATGAGGATTCAGCAAACCGGCGGTATTTTCACAAATAAAGAGGCGACACGGATAATAGTAGTTTTATTGAATATTAAAATAACGCGTGGAACTGGTAAGAGAATTTATATTTGAAAGCGATCACTTAGTGCTAGATGTGTAAGCGAGGCAGATTTATGGTGGCGATTAAATAGCACAAAAGAGGCATTTTTTTGGTGCATATTTAATGACCAGGCGGTTTACTGTTCGTAATCATCGTGTACGACACTTTCACGCGATGTAGTTGGACATTAATTTCAAGATTGACACTGAGATAACACGTTACGTCATGACTTCGCTCAAGGACCGACGTTTGTCATTGCAGAAATAGAAGTAAATTGCGAATTTACGGGTATCTGAAAAAAGTAGCCGTGGGTGGAAACGAACACACCACGTGTTTCGCTCTAACAATCCGTTCCACTCGCTTTAGCAACTAATTGGCAATGTGTTTCAAATAGCCAGACTTTGATATTTCGATGTCTGTATTTATCAAATAATGGAACTCCATTAATCGCGGTACAGTTCGATATTCTAATTTTTATTTCAAGTGTTTACGATAAGTTTCTGATATTTGCCTAGATTATTCGTTACGCCGATTAATCAGTACTTATTATAATTATCTATCATTGCATGTAGAATATTAAATACTTCAACAGTTAATGGTGTTGTCGAGAATGAATCTTGAAGTACTCCTTCGATACGCGCGTTCGATATATTTTAAGTAAGTTAATCTTCCAAGCGAAATTTGTCTTTCGAATCTGTAGTTTTATCGAACAAGCTTTAAAAAGCTCGACTTAGCGATAGATCTTATAACGTATTGTAAAAGCATCGATAGGTATCCCAGAATCTTTTAAAAAAAGGTTAAGAAGTTTTTTTTTCTATAGGAAAAGAGATCCTCACGTCGTAACAGGCACGATTCTGTCCTAAAAACGTTCGTGTTTTGAAGACATCGATCGTATACTAACGCTGGACATTATTAAACGATTCCTCTGCAGTGGCAACAAAATTTCCAGGACGTTCTTATTTTTCCTGTCTTCTGCGAAAAAGATAAAAATCCACGAGAAGAACGCTGCGTAACGTTAGTATAATATAGGAGTGTCTTCGGATACAAAGTAATGGATATCACGACGACGAAAAAGAAAACGAGTTAACTGGCGTTAGCCGGCTGAAAGGTCAACGGATGATTAAAAGTCGCGGAGGGTAATTCGGTGATAATCTTGAGAGACTGGTATCAGCCAGTGGTGGTTCGATTTCTTCCTCGAGGAACGTCATTCGTACGTTCTTATTATTTTATTTATTTAAACTCGCATTCACCTCTGAGCGATTATCATAGTGTACAGATATATTACATAGACTTGTACGATACTATATTAGACCAGTCTGTTATTAAGTAATCACCGACATTGCATGTTATAACAAATGTTTTGTGCATTATATTGTAATATTTACATTGTACGATGGACATATTATGTATAACAGATGTCAATTACGGTGTATGCTGTTGCTGCTTCGCTGCAGCTACGTTAGTTGGACAAGGATTACGTCGTTTAGGAATTTCTAGAGATGTTTCACCACTTCCATCTTGTCACGCTGCTGCTTTTTCGGGAGACAACCGTGTGATGAGCCACACTTTTGCGCCAACGTCCGATGAACATCACGGCTTACATTCTCGACGACAGACCTGAATGTTCAGGAAACGTTGGCGCGTAAGTGCAGCTTACCACACGGTTGTCTCCCGAAAAATCAAAATCTCTGACAAAACGGAAGTAGCGAAACATCTTTATCGCCAGTCATCGTCAAAGTTTCAAATTAATCGAATTGTAAAATTTACTTTCTTCCCATTTACGCTCGATTCAACCAGTTAGCTGTTTCTGACGAGTATACTCGTCAGCAAGAAACGGCAGCATTTTGCCTTACGACGAGCCCTGTCAGTAACAAAATTAGAAAATAAAAAACAGTCATTTCGTTGCAACTAAATTCTCTATTATGACAGCCACACGTACTCTGTGTTTGACGAGTATACTCGTCATCGCTTACCTTTTGCGACACATTTTAGGTACACGCTCTTCAAACAGGTCGAAACAGCCAACTGGTTAAAGACGCTCGAAACGCTGTATCCTCTATATCCGTTTCGATACTTTTGCAAATCAATAATTATGTGCTTCGCAGTCTTCTAGCACGTTACAGACGGACATGGTCTATGGTCTTCTGGCTGGTTTCTTTTTGCTTGTCTGTCTTTTCTTTTTTTCTTTTTTTTTCGCCAGGCCTAACGGACGTTGGGATCGACGAGGCCGCTCGCCTCTGGCCTGGCGTGGCCTCCAACCGAGTACCGCTCTTTTGGCAACCGGCCAAAGCTTATGCCAGGTTTCAACATACCGGCCGACATGGATATTTTCGGGTTTGCGGTGAAACGACAAGCCCTGCCTTCTCTTTCTTTGCTTCGATGACCTCGTCGCGCCGCGAAACACCATCCCTGATGTCTCGTCCCCATCCTGATCTTCTGATTGACTCTGCACCCTTTTCGCCAGATACCAGTGTCGAACCGTCCCATGAACGATGCCTGCTTCCGTTTTATCGATCAGAGCGTGCCAGTCGAACGCCAAGGTCTGCCCCCTTGTGCGTTGAATCACGCGGAAGTTTCTTGATCCGTTAACGCGTTAATCGCCGCACGAAATTTTATATGTTTTTTTATATGTTTGACCGTAATGAGTCGATTTGTTAATAGGCTTCGAGTTAGAATGGTTTTCAGAGGCGCTTTGGTCATGTGATGATGGTTAGAGTACGAGATCATCGTCGTTGTATAGGAGATGGCTCGAAAGCGAAATTTATTGGTAATTTATTGGCAAACTTATTGCATTATCTTTGGTAAGGGGAATTGGTTGGTTTCTAGTGGCTGTAATGCGGATATTTCTGCTTTCATGGGGAATTTTATGATATCGTAGGCTAGACATCGTCGTTTCAGTTTGGGAAGAAAGAAAGAAAATAGAGAATAATGTATTTAAATTGCATTTACATGTAACAAGGGAAATTTTGTTGGGCAATGCTCTGCTTGGAATTTAAAGAAACTGAATATGATATACACTTAAATGTGTGGATATGCGTAAAATGTATCTGCGGCTTGATGCAAGAAGTACCAATGTCAGCATTTATAAAGTTGAGATGTTAAGACTTAAGGATACGTTAAAGAATTCGCGTTCAAATAATCTCTGATACAGGAGTTTCTGCTGTGTGGAATTTTTTTCTTATACAAAAGGAGAGAACTTTTTAATACAGAAGGATTCTCGTGTAACAACAATAAAAGCAAGTGATTTTTGTAAATTTTTTTTAGACCAGATACTAATTACATGGGCCTAAACCTTTTTGGGATGTAAATGTTGCCTTGAATTACAAACGTAACTTTTTAATTTCAATTTTCCTTGCTGTTTATTAGCTTTTTAAACTGCCACTTTCAATACTTTCGACTGTCGTACACGAAAAATTAGTTGATTCCAAATTTTCATGTTTTGCTTCCAAACATATATTCAATTTCAGCGCAAAGTATCTAACTTTAAGAAAATTCCTTAACTTTTGCACTGTGACGACCGTGACAAATACTATTACCGCGTGCGTCAACAATGGTTACATTGCCAAATTTAATCACGAGACTCGTATAATATACGATAAACAATAAGAACTGAAGTAAACAAAATTACATATACTTCAAGATTATCTATTTGCATCCCAAAAAGTTCTAGTCTCAATATAACTGATCTAAGAAAGAATCCATAAAAATGACCTGCTTTTTTCTTGTTATTACAAGAAATCCTCCGCTTTAAAGTTTACGTTGTTCGTGTTTCCCACGTTGACTTTGGTATCTTTTTCAAAAAGCTTATTTTATCAAAAATTTCGACATTGGCATATATAAATGCCGTTATAATCGTTTCTAACTAAAAATTGAAATTGCCTTTTTCCATATCGAATATACGGTTGTTTACTTAAACTTAATCCGCAGATATAAAAATGAAATTCAATCACTGTTGCAGTGCGATTTCAAAAGAGAAACTCCAACCACGGTATTCGCATGCGAAATACGTAAAAATAAAATTTAGACACCTGGCTCGCCTGGAACCGAGGGAATTAGAGTATGGTAGGTGTAAAATAGCGGTGTTGCAGGAGAAGGAAAAAGATGATGTTAGTGGAAGGAAGATTTCCTTGCTACTTGTTAACATCCTCAAGCTATGGTAATAAGTTGCGAGGCGAAGCTTATCTGCTCCCAAGTTGCTTACTCATTATTGTGTTGATTTTGAGTAATTTACAGCGACGACACCAGCAGGCACGTGGCCGTTTCTCCCGAGCTTTGTACAACTCTCGTATTTATGATCCTGTAAAAGAGACTGCACGATAAGATAGTGGCGATGGTAATTTAGAGTCGTTCGGATGATCGCAAGTAAAATCGAGGCCATCGGAAGATCTATAGATCGAACGATCTATCTCTCTCTTTTTCAAACACGTTACTTCAGCGAGGTTTTAGCTTCGAAACGTTGTGGGACAATTTTTAGGAAAATTAGGAATTTTAAGTAGGAAAATTGTAGATAGACTCTCGGCAGGCTAAGAATAGCATAGCGAAGACCAGGAACTATAGATTCCAATGCTACGGAATAAATCTGATCGAACATCTTGCTTCGGTTGAATTTGATAGATTTTTGTTTTTCACATTTTTCTCTCTTAGATAAGATATCATTCAGCGAGATTCTGATTCCGTAAGAAGATAATAGGTTTTCGATAGATCCTTCTCTTATTCCCAGAAGGCTAATAATAGCACAGTGAGAACAAAAAAGTGGTTAAGCAAGCGTTTCTATTCATAGAAAATGTTCTATTCGATCACTTTCCCCTGTTTGCCAGCCTCGATTTCCCATTTTCGTGCCCTCTCCCTTTTCTGTGTCACAGTTTAAACACAGAGTTAATGTAATTGAACGAATCGTACAAGTGTACGGTGACACGAAGCCTTTATATTATGTGTCTCGATGTAAAATACGGCTTCCACGACAAGGTTGTTGCGAATGCGGCACAAAGTCGTACAGAATTTTTTGAACCTGCGATCCTGTTTCTCTGCTTGTTACTCGCATCCTCGCGTACATCGATTTGTCAGCTGAAAGATGGATCGAGATCGCATCAAGTTCAAGGAGCCTACGTAACCGTACTAATTCAAGTCGTTATCGATTTGTTCCGATTAAGCCTCTTTCACAGCCGACTCAGCGTTCTCGCTCTTATTGTAAACAGTGGTAGACCAGTGACTCGTGATATTTTATATATACTGGTTCGTAACTGGTGGTACAATTGGGTACAGGCTGATTCTACGTGAAAAAATAGGCCGGAGATATTGAATAAAATTTGTTCGTTTGACGATTTGTCTCTGAGAAATCTCATTCCACGTATACGTATTTATTGCAATTTGCTATTATTTCGTTCGTTCTATCAGCGCGAAGTAAAACTTGCTTGCTGTTCGATAGAACAAAGAAACACGGAGGAAAGATTTGTAGTTTGCAATGAAAATAGTAAAAGATAATATTTCACCTGTATTCCAAAGCAAACTCTTCTAATTTCTTGTTTGATATCAGCAGCGAAATAGATTCGCCAAATACTCCACATTTCGCAATATGAGCTATGGGAATGAGAAGATCAAAGCTGTTTGACGAAGTTGCTATTCGAACTATTTCGAAGGACCTCGTGCTTAGAAAATTGCATCACGCGACAGAATACGTTCGAGACTATAGATAGACAAACTAGGATTCGCGGATGTATTTGGCGATTTCTCTGCGCCTTAAGATAACGTGCGAAATAGAAATGTACGTTGAGTTACGCATAGACACGTGACAGGCAAACAGAAGCACACCACGTGCTTCCTCTCTCGCGTATTTCGTATGGTAACGCGAATATACAGGTGAAATAGTAGGTGCCGATGCACATACCAGAAATCTGCATTTTAACGTTGGCCTGCCTCCAAATAGAATATTATTCCCGCCAAGTTGCACACAACCGAGGACCAAAAGCTGCGACTCGGTTTGTTTTCTATTCGAAGTCATCGTACTCCGCATTTTTCGCGGAAACAATCGCGAATAAACCATCTGCAACGTGTTCGCGGTTTTTCAACGTTTTTCTATTTTTTCATTTTTTTTTTTTCCTCTCCAAACAAACCTAACTCTGCTCTTGTCTTCCTTTTTTTAATTTATGTTTTTTGCAGATCTGGCTCTCCCCGCGTACAATCGAGGTAACATTATTAGTGAAATTTAACAAATCGGTATTAATAGCTTCTTGCTTCAGCGTTTCGACGATTCTCGGCCGTTTTTAGATCAAATAAATCGCGTCTATTTCCGTTTAGCTGGTGAATTTCTCTTTTGATTTTGTACTTCTTTGGAAGTCTATTTTTCTTCTTATAATCTGATAACAAGATTTCGGCTGAAAATAAACCAATGTGCCGGGCCTGTACATAGTCAATCGTAGCAGCTATATTATGTCAGTAATCGCTTGAGAGGTGTGAAAGGTTACAGGCGGTTCTTGAATGAGAAGGTATAGCGGCTTCCATGTAGAGAGGTCGTAAAATCGGTCAAGCGTAAAAGTTAACGTGTTGGAGGTGTCAGGAAGAAGGAATTGATAGGAACCTGAAGAGATAAGGATCTGAAATTTCAATGCAGGTAGCGTGAGCTATATATCTCGGTTGCACTTTTTAACTTGTGTTCTCATTGCTGATATTCATTTTTTTGTTCTCATACCGCATGCATTATACGTATGTTACTTTAATTACGTCGTCACGATTTTCCTGGCATCTTCGATCGAATCGTTACAATCCTTTTAACGCCATCCACCGATGCATAGGACCTTGTCGTAAAAGGAACTACACATTCCATTTTAGAAATTCTAACTTCATCAAACTCGAGTGTATCGCAATTTACACTATTTTATGTGATTACTAATTTATAAAAATTTATACTAATTTAACAATAAACACGACTGTCGTGATCGTCGCGTGACGTATGATATACATGATATATATTATCATTATCACACGAGAATAATCCTATTTATCGTTAAAAGAAAATCTCATGTATTCTAATATAGAAATTATTTCGTCTGCGATGAATCGATTATTATTTACTGATAATTATTCAAACACCGGTAGTCTGTAGACTATTTTTTAAATAATTTAAATTTCAGACACTTGGAATTTCTAGCATTAGAACTTCTAGCAATAATGTTTCAATGAAAAATCTTACGCTTTAACATCGCTAATGAAGCCTTATCCTATACATGTTTTACTTTACTTTCTCACTTATCTTTTATAGCAGAAGCGAAGAGCAGTAGAAAAGCATTTACCGAAACTCTGTTTATTGGAAGGAAATATCGTTTGGTGTCTACTAAATGAACCGCTGTCCATTCACTCTATCTCAATGGGAACACCTATTATATGGATGAAAATCGTTACCTGCCTATTCACGCCGGTTATCTCAATGTGAACGCCTATTATGTGGATGAAAATCGTTACCTGCCCATTCACTCTGTTTATCTCGACGTGAACGCCTGTTATATGAATGAAAAACTGTACGTAATGAGGAAAATCAATGGATTCCTATTACTATGTGAACTCTATATAGTTACGTGATCTGTTTGTCCCTCTTGTTTATCCGTTAGGGTAGAAGCGAAGTGCGATAGAGCACCATTTACCTGAACTCTGTTTATTTAGGAATTAGAAACGAAATTTTGTTTAGCGTCGATTAAACGAACCGTTGTCCATTCATTCTACTTGTCTGCATGTGAATGAAATTCATATACCTGTTGTATGAATAAAAAACCATAGGTAATGGTGAAACTCGATGAATTCTTCTTGCTATACGAGCTTGATATGATCAATGCAAACTATTTACGGTTGAGTTCAGATACATCGCCGGTCACAAATAGATACTAATTGTATTAGAGACACCTGACGATTAGACTATGGATTTTTACGCAATTTCATATTTTCATGTCGAGAGCTGAAGCAACGGAACGCACATAGTAATTCGTTTCGTCTATTAAAAATTACGACGTGTACTGGACACACAGGATATTTTCTATATTTCCGTACGTCATTTTATGGATCGTAGTGTCTTTAAATTTCTCATAAATGCGTAAAAACTCGCTGCCTACCGATGACGTTTAGCGAAGCTCGATTGCTTCTCGCTGTTTTCATTTCCCAATTATTTTCTCGTAAAGTTTTTATTTCACTTGCATCGCGTTGCCTTGTAATGTAAAATACTCAGCGAAGACGAATTTATTAGAGTTTTTCAGTAAACGCAACGAACGCCTAATATTTACGGCCTGCGGTATAAATCCAGTTCTACCGTGAAAATAACATAAAACCTGTATCGTTCGAATAATTATCGGCAGTGCCGTACATACGAAGATATTTAGAATTGAAAGGGTTAAATAAAATACCGATCCACGTACGGAACCATCCTGTATATCGTTGCGTATCGTTGTGTATCGCTGTATATCGAAACAAAGGGATCGACTACGAAGAAGATAGCATCGTGTTTCCTTGCCAGTTATCCAAATGCTCTTACACGATCGTAAATCACGGTTCGTCTCACAATAGCGTGTGCTGGTCTAGCGTTACCTGCTCGTTACGTTTCTTAACAAGCCGCCTTATCTCGGCTGCCTTCTCGAGTAATTATGCGACTGACGATTTCATTCGAGATATTGTTATCGGTCTATGCATGATTATTCGTTTTTTGTTACTCGCGAAAGACCTCTAGCAGATAGTAAAATTTATGTTCATCCGTCGTTCGATTACTTCGCAAAGAATCCAAGTAAAACTGTCTGCTTCTTTTTTTCATTCTCACGGTTACTTGAAAGTTGCTCGAAGCGATCGCATAAAAATCAGTGGAATATTCTCGTTCCTTTGAGTTAACAAATATTTCGCAATCTGTAAGTACAACGTAATTAGAGTTTTATGAAGGCTGAAGTAAGTTTTTCATTTAGCAGAGTGGTAGCCAGTTTCGGATAATTAAGAGATAGTTGGAGGAAGATTAGGAAATAATAAGCCGTCTAAACATCTCACGAGACTCTGGTAACTCTGTAAGTGACCTTACGTCGAACGAAAGATGCCCTATTTCTTGCCTGTGGAAATTAATTAAGGCTTAATTGGCTTTCCCTGTTTATCCGTCGTTTGATCAGTTTGAGAAGAATTTTTTATGATCTTTGCAAGTTATTCAGTGCATTAGCATGCTCCAAATACTTTTCAAATAAACAAGGGAGTTGAAGAACATCGTCGTTCGTTTCGAACCAGACAGATACACTTGCTCGTGGGTATAACGCAACCGAAAGTTTAAAACTGTTACTCGGTAGAAATTACCATCAACTGGTTCGCGATTTACTGGCAATTAAATTTCGTACCGTGAACGCTTCACGAGATCCTGCGCCGAACAAAAGATACTTAACTTGTTGGTCACCGGATCCACACGCTCGATTTAATTTCCCAACGAATGAATCAGGAAGGTTCTTCGTCTTCGTTCCGTTCGAACGTAGGAAATTCGCGCGTTACAGAACACGGCAATTTTCGCTTTCCACTTTTAACTGTTCGCGCAGCATACGAGGATCTGTAATTCAAATAACTTCTCGCTGTTAATACCATTAGCATAAAACATCGTAATAAATATATTGTTAAATAGCAGAAAACGTTTAACGTTGAAACAAACGACTCGAGCGTTTGAACTCTCTCCAACGTAAATAAGGTTGTGCCTGATGTTTGCAGTTTGGCCGGCATTATTTAATGGTCACACAGGATATTGTGTATAGATTTATTGTCAAAGTGTTTCTGGCCTGAACGATGCCTAGCCATAGAGCTGCTGGGTGAAATAGTCACGCGTCACGACTACACGTGTGCGTGTGCGAACGCATCATTAGCAAGACTATCATTAGCCAACAAGGCCGTGGACAGGGCCGTCATTGCTGAGAAACGGCCACTGCTTTTAACGCAGCTCGTTTTTCCGGCACTTTCGCTACTAAAATTCATACATTTCAATAGCGACATCTTATCAAGAAAAGAATGAAATTATTACCTGGACCCTCTTGTACGATCGAATGAATAATATTAGGGGAATTAGAGTCACAAATTATCAGTGTAAATAAATTATTAGCATCTTGCGTTACAGGGGAAAAGTTTGTTAGTAGAAAGTTTTGGAAGTAAATTATAACGATGACGATTTATTTACATAATTGTTCCACTTGACGTAGAAATCGACGCAAAAGATTGTTCGTTCGTCAACACTAATATCGATGTTACTGGTTGGAAAATTATTGCGCGAGAAGGCCCTGATAATGTTTTATTCTTTCCAATGACGTCCTTATGACGTTCTTCTCGTGTGAATATTTCGTACATTTATTTTTAGGCGGCATAACGTGTATTTAGGTGACATAACATGATTTTTGGAAATTGAAGATTCGCCTGCGATTCGGTATTTCCGGCACAGTGCAGGATTTTTCAAATATTTTCAATGTATTGTCATCTCCAAAGTCTTCAGTATGTGTTACATGTTACACGCGACGGAAATAGATTTTTAGAAAAAGAATTATTCTAAAACGGTAAAAGCACAGATACAAATACAAAAGATTAGAAAAGAGGAAGGGTAGAATAGGGATAAAATGAAACATTTATCAAAACGTATGTATGTCCATGACTGGTGGTCAGTCTTCTTAGAATTTCTTTTGATCTCGTCCTCTTCGTTTTTCCTTAATATGTAAATTCCGAGTGCCTCGAGGAAACTGCAAAAGAAAATCTGACGTTAGCAAAGGTTACATTCAAAGGTTACATTATGAGCATTATGGAAATTTTCTAAGAGAATTATAAACGTGGATACAATGACGATAAATCAGATTCGTGTAAAATGCTATAGCAGACGGTAAAACGCACGATTCTTTGTAAACCGTTGTTTCCAAATGTGAAATTTAAATATATCATCACTCATTGCCATTAAGCAGATGTATAATGAAAAATAGATAATAAAAGATATATATGGGATTGTCTCTAGTAAAACACAAGATTTCTATAATTGTAAAATCGATCGATCGTAGAATCGTTTTGGAATAGATACGAGCAGATGTTTCGATTTCTCGTAAGAAGATAATCGTAGGTATAACTTACAGCAGATTTTTCGCTAAATACCAATTCAGAGCAAGTTTTTATTACATATGGCTACCTAAATTGAATATTACGTGTATATATCTTGTTTAAATTAAATTCGGTTCGTTGATTTTACGAGTCTTGCACGATATTCGTCATATTCAATCACTCGGACTGGAGATTTTGCATGAATCATTTGATTTGCTGAGAACTAAAATCGGTATGTCATATTTAAAGAGTGCTTGTAGAAAACACTGTAAGTGCCAAAAAAAAAAAAAAAAAAAAAAAAAAAGAAGAAGAAAAAAGAAAAGTTTTTCAGGAGGAAAAGAAGCATTATAAATCTAGTTCTAATTCACAAAGAAGAAAAGTGTATCTGTAGGAAAGCCTGTATGTGCCAGCTGCTAGTCATAAAGAAAATTCAATGTCCCAATTACTTAGATAGATGGCATAGACAAAAGCCAAGAAACAACTAACTAATGTCTATACGCACCTGTATTTTTCTCTATAGAAGCGACGTTGTGACATCGTTTTCTAGCGTTATTAATAACTATTTAGAAAGGGACATCACACTCCGATTCTATACTACGGTACTCTCATTGCTACGTAGAACATTTTCCAATAAAATAAAATAAAATAAAAAAAAAAAAAAACAGTTCTTTTCAATTTTGGCATTTACAGCGTCATCTATCAACGATTTCTCTTCGACTGTTTCCGATCCTTGCAACTAACGTTCTACGAAACAGGCCAGACGAAGAATCGTGTTCTTTACAAATTTACACAAGATTTTCCAAGAAAGGCTGATCTGTGCCGATACTTTTGCTCATCGCGGCATATCCTACGTATGTATCTATCCGCAAAGCAAGAAAAATACTAGAATAAAAAAAGCGTTTAAAGAGGGAAATGCATTCGAATGGATTCAGGCAAATAGCGTGTGCATTTTACTTGCATCTGTATTCTTGTTCTTGAGTCAATCTTTGCTTCTCGAGTCGATCGTAAAAGCGAAGGATATCCGTTTGGATGGTTACTCTTGCTTCTCTTCGGAGTTTGCCGAGATGGTAGAATGATTGCTTCGCGCACCATCCTTCGGTAAGAGGCTGCTGCTTTTCGACGATTGTTTGGTCACGGTGGTCACCTTTAACGCGTCGATCTCCTTTGGAAATTCTTCCCTCCGCCTTCGTCTCCTCGACGATTTTCTTCGTTTTCCTCGCGATCTCCTTCTACGGGATCTACGTCGAGATCCACGACTCTTGTACCTCCTTCTACCGCGTCTCCTCGAGCTTCTTCTTCTTCGGCTGGATCGTCTTTTTCTGCTGCAACGAATGTCGACAGCTGCGGCGTCGCCGCCGTTCATGCATCGATTGTACGCGTAGTCTTGATTGCACGTGTAGCACCCGCTGAAAACAAGCAGACTGTTGTAATGTATTTAGATACACGTGATCTGGCGCGTAAGAAATTTATTTCTAACAGGGTACGTTACTCTGGAAGTTTCAGGAAATAGAATTTTCCGTTTCTAATTTGTAACATTCTTAAGGTTTCAAGCTTTAGAATATTTTGTTCGCGTGGTTTATCGAGTCGAAGCTCGAGCAGATTTTATCTCAAAACTTTGATACGTACGTTTTCTGGCCTGGTTCTTTGCAATTCGATTTCCTTCAAACTTTGAAGTAATAGTCTGCGTAATTAATACAACGTAGCCTTGAGCTTTTCTTTGATTTTGAAAGGCTATTGAGGCTATTTGGCTAGAAAAGGCTATTTATTAAAGGCTATTTGAAAAGAATTTTGAAAATGCAGTGCAGTTGTTGGTGTAGGAAGGGTGCTTGTAGAAATTAATCCTATTTTCTTGCATTTACCCCTTCAAACGCTGAAGAATACCATAAGTCACGCCACGCCTGAGGGCAAGTTGAACGTGACGCCTAATCTCAGGGCCAGGAATATTATATTCTTCGGCAATGTAATTACTGATTTCCTGTGGAGTTGATCCTTGAATGGCCTGCAGCCTACGAATTGCTTCTACGACCTGGGCCTCGATTTTTGGAGATTTTTTCGCTGCCATCGTAGCATTTGATGTTTATGGATCGTCGAAGACGATTTAATCTAGACAAAATACTTTGACATTCAATTTAGATAGTGACGCATAATAAAAGCTACCCTTGTATTAATATTTACTGAAAAATTTCCTGCAACTAATACCTATAATTATTTCCCTTGGCTATTAATAATCGATAGATTATAACTAATAATTTCTCACTGAATATTTTTTTCTCTTCAACATTGGACGAGAATGGTTCTTCTGATCAGGCTAACAAGCAACATTTACGATTCTCTCGAAAAAAAGATAATTTACGATAAAAGATACGATTGCACATAATTTTTCAGCGCTTACATTTTGTTTGACAATCCATTGATCACAAATTTCACTCGGTTGAATATTAAACAACCGCGTTTCCAAGAGACAATCCCGCCTTCTCCATATTTTCCACTCGATATCCAACGAATCGAACATGTGTATACGCGTGCTTTTATAATTGGCGGCGGTCCAGCGAGAAAAATGAAGCGATCTCGATCTATTTCTTTTCGATGTTTGCATATCTGCTGGTTCTACTCTCGGATCGGTGGTCCTCCGTCTCTTTTTCTTTCTTTCTCTCCTGATCTACCTAAGCAGAAATAAAACAGTACCGAATAGCGCCAGAAGAGTACGATAGACCTTTAAACAGTGACGTCATCGAAGCTGTTTTCTCATGCCTTCGTAAATATAGTACTCTTCCGGCTGTTTGACTTGCAAATTGAGAGTACAATTAGAGGAGTGCTTAAAAAATTGCCGTTCGAATTATCGCCGAGACGTGGCGAAGAACCGAACGAACTAGTATCTAGTAGTATGTACATGGAATTCCATTTCTAAAATGGCAACTTTGCTAAAAAAAAGAAAAAATAAAGAAAAAATGGCAAAAAAATCCCATTTTTCGACGCTACCTGTCGCGTTAAATAAATAAAATTCGTCTGCAATAGGAAATTGCAATTTTACTGGAATTGTTTCATTATTTTGTTAGTAGATTCGGGATTTTGTATAATTCTGCGAAGCTTGAACGGCAGCTTTGTTAGAAAATGACAGAAATTTCGATTTCAGAGGAACAAGTGCTTTATGGATGTGTAAACGATATTTAAAGCATCCGCCAAGAATGCATAGATTATTTATATGAAGATAAGCGATCGATCTGATTTTCATAGATTTCTATCATTGCGATTGATACATATGTAATTGGAAATTCTTAGTTACGCCATTCTCGGCGGTATACACACCTGCTGTATCCTATGAAACGTGTGCAATCGTCTGGAATTTGATTAAATGATCTTTATCCGAAACCTGCAAGTAGAATTTAAATTAACTGTATCTTTGTTCAACACTTTTTCGTAACTGAGGAGTATAATTTTACTACATTTTTTTTTCTAGTAACACAGTGCTTAGATAAATAACTCAATATCTATTCGCTATTAAATCATTGGTAATGGATAAATGAACGTGTAGTTTAAGTTGTAAAGACCTTTGGTGTATTTTGTCTTCTCGACTGCGATATATCGGTTTACATTAGAATTATCTGTTAAATCTAATACGCAACATTTAAAAAGAAGTGCCGTGCATGAAATGTAATAAATAGTGATAAGAAGAATCTTCTTGTAACGTTGGTCGGATCTCCTGTAGAGAGCAGCACGCACAGAGTTAGACTCTACTGGCATCTGGCTCGGGTTTATGGAATTTCGTGGCGCCATCCGGGACCTGCCATGCATCGGTACACATGGCAATCAAGAAAAAACATCAAGACTTACTTTGTTAGTTAATTATTCTGTAATTCGCTCTCTGTTCGAGGGACAGGTGTATATAAATATTTATCGACTTCCATAAGCCTTTAGAACCAGATTCATAGGTAATTAGAAAGGAAATCTTATATTTTCTTATTCTTTGGTATTTTTCTATTTTCTTCTAAACGTTTCCTCGATTACAAAGCATAAAATTGCAGATTTCTATATAAATCTGAAATTTTTCGTTTATAGATAATTGGTAACAAAATGAGAGAGTTTTGTTTCGTCCGATATGCAATTTCAAGATTACGTCACAAATTGATGAAATTTTAAGAAGCAAATCTGTTAAACGACGCCATTATAGTAAATTTATATATACACCAAATGAAATCAATATGCTTATTGCATAGTTCAGTTTTGTCTGGTAGTATATGTTTGCATATGTTTATATATATATATATATAATATTATTATATTTTACACATATTGTTTTCATATTTTAGACGTACAAACATTTGCAGTCTATTTCTATTCGTATCTCGAAAACTGAATTATCGATACGAATCATATTTATCGATCATACGTAGCGCGCTCTATATATACTAAAAAGTCGAACAATCGAGCAGCCATGTTGGACTGGAATTTTCAAATTGGTCGGTGACCGCGTTACAGTTGCGTAATTTTATAATGTAATATGTGGTTATTATTATGAAAAGTGAGTTTAGAAGCTGAATATGAAGCCGAGATGACATCAGGGATGACGGGGATGCGAAACTTTCTCCGGAAACATCTTCTGTAAGTGAAATCTTTAAATTTTATCTTCTTTACTTTACATTTTAATGGCGTCTATTAAAATAGTCAGTCAAAGCGAATTTGCGATATCGTAAATAGTAATCGAGCCACAAGTATATGCCACAAAATACAAAGTCGATTGACGAACGAATGATTTCTCTCTCTCTCTCTCTTTCGTACATGGACATTTTCGTGAAATATCGCGAAACGAAGAGCTTTGTGAATGCACAAGGACATGCACCGGACACGATGCATTCATCCGTGCGAGATCCGCATACGAGTTGTTTATTGTTGGCCGGCTAACGCGAGTTCCTGCATAAACTGATTGTCCAAATGATTCTAAATTGCCCAGGCTTGATTACAGGAATTGCTGCATTAGCTTTAATGAATATTATATATATTTAAGATATCTTCAGTACTGGGACCAATTCGTAGGATTTTCGTAATATGGTCGCCATATTGGATGACGTCACGAAATAACAACCAATAATAAAATATCTAATAGCAAATAGTTAGAATATATCTCCTCAATTTGTTCGTGCAATTTTTTGAGGTTAGACTTCAGACATTAGAAACATATTCAGACATAGAAACTATTTCTTCTAATTAGATTTTGGAAGGTAAAGCGAGTAAAATCTAATACGATGATACTTTACAAAGTAGTATAACGAGCGTAATCTTCTTTCAATCAATTCTCCATTTTTTTCTTTCAACTTCCTACTCCGTCTTTCTAATAAAATAGCGCGACAGGAACGAAGAAATTATTACATAAAGATGAAGGTTTTTTCAAACGAAGCTGAAGTAATTGATACGTGACCTTCTTCTTTCGTTCTAGAATCATATAATCATTTTATGAGTTACGGGATCAGGAGTAAAAGGAACATGTAGAGTACGGTCGTTATTAATCGCAGAGATGAACTCGAAACGGTGCAGCACGGCGGCGCGTAGCGGGTCGAAACACACACCGGACCGAGCGAAAGTGGTCACATAAATGTCGAGAACAGAGAACGCGGCCTAACGAATGTGGAGAGATCGGTGAACCGGAAGCGAAAGGCGCGCAGCTTCACGATTCGTTTGGTTGGAGGTATACGCGTAAGATCGTCCGCCTGCTGGCCTTTAATGCATCACGAAACGAGAAATCTCCTTCTTAATACTCTGTCTCTCTTTCTTTGTTTTGCACGACTTTACTTTCCTTTGGTTAAACAGTTTGAAATTGTTAAAACATAAAGCAGCTTAAAAGTATTGGACTAGGAATATCAATTACCATTTTAAAAGCTGATTGATGTGGAAGTTTCATGTTCGTGCGGCAGGAAAAGTATTCATTGTATTAGCGATATTAGCTATCGTCTTTCAATGCAAAAACACGTCTGGTCTGGATGTTTGTATTTATTTCTTAAGAAGTTTTATCTTGTATTTAATTATCTAATCCCAGATGGGACTAATTCATCGATCGTGCTCGTTGATTGTTTTGTACAATTCTTTCTTCGTATTATTACATCGATATCATTGATGACAGTTCTTTTTCAATAGGAATCCTTCCAAATCTACTTAATATTTTTTGATCTCTTCGTTTTCATCTTTGTATATCTATATCGAAGTTCCAGATAAATATCAGCTCTTATAGTATAGTATAGCAATTAATTCTACAACGAGTTGAAGAATTTGTACTGAAAGAAACATGTTCCAGGAGTTCTTCGCTCGTTAGTTCTTATGAAGTACCTGAAGTAACGTAAGAACTTCTCTGAAGATACTGAATAGCAAATTTACCAATTGCTGCTATGTTTGAAGAAGATAGCTGGATGGAGAAAAATAGATTTTAAGTCGCGTTTTATTATACGTCATAAGAACAAGCTGATAAGCCGGGTATTCTCTGATATTTGCAAAAGCTTGTCGGCAATAAATCACCGCGAAAGGCTGACTCAGATGTAACACTTAGAAAACTCGATTGAATGAGATGCCTAACGTTTACGCAATATCGACGGCGTCGCCATAACGCGTTGCAGCGGCGACGTTTGCGATACGCAAGGCCGTGGTCCCCAGAATTTTTCGTTACGGTATTAACTCCTTGATAAAAGGTTCTCTAAACACGTTGAATCATCCACTGTCAGATATATATAATAGATAAACGGCGAAACGTTTCTGCGCTAATACGTTTCTCAGGTGTTAACGATACTAAACGAGTTTTGGGGATATTGGTCTCGTTTTCTAATCTTTCATTTGCACTTTAACTCTCGACGTCGAGAAATCTGTATTCTATATTTTAATTGCGACGCGACCGAATCGAAGATAAATATAACGGAGGATAAAATTCATAGATCGAATCAGAGATCAGAGATTCTTGAGATTTTAAGGGAAGTTCGCCTCTGTTTGTTAATGTCGCAATTTTTGCTGTATATTTTAATCCTTATGATGGGAACCATAAATATAAAATTGCATCATAGATCGAAGCTTTTTCTAGAATGTGAAACTTTTTGAAGGACTTTTTTATCTTTGCCGAGCATTGTAATGATTCCAGAAAGGTTGTGGAGTTCCGTGTTTATGAAGTAGAATTGAATGGAATACACACAGATTGCGTAAGAGTTGTGGCATCTTCACGGTCTTATCAAATGTTATATCACCGACAATATCACTGAACATAGTGGTTACTGAAAAGGGAAGCAGGAAATTGTCGATGTACCTGTTTTCCACTTCGCTTGATCCTTTATTTCGTTTCATATTTCAGTCCATTCTTCGGGCTTGAGTTTCAAAATTCCTACGTAGTAATGTTAATTTTGAAGGTTTCCGTGTTAGGTTTGAATATTCAAGGGACTCTAAGAAGTCTAAAGTTTCTCTATCGCTAATTGCACGATGACCTTATAAACTTCAAACAGCCTTGCAAGAGTTTGCCACATATTCACACATAGATACCACCACTATGTGGCTTTCTTTTAGTTTGGCCACTGAGCACCATGAATTCAAATTACAATATACCAATGATTAGTATCTTACACATCTAATCTATATATCTAATATTTTAAAGATATTTTCTCTCTAATATCCAACATTTATATAGACAACATTCGATATATATATATAGTTTTATAAGAGATGCATCACGATCATCTTAACCATGTCACAATATTTATTATAAGAAATTTGGGTCGCCTTTAGCCATAAAAATGGCAGAAAAGTTAAACGTTAGTTAATTATTAAAAGTCACTGCTCGGAGCGAATCACGTGGTATCCATCACCCTGAACTTCGACGTTGCCCTAAACTTCGTAGTCACAAAGGTTTCGCGAAATTTCGCAACTAGCCGTATTTTTACCTTATGCTGTCGTTTTTTTTTTTGTTCACGGTAGGACCGTGACTAATCACGTGGGAAAGTATCACGTGCATTAGGTAGCATTGTAATACGCATCCGACGTCCTTGCGGCATTCACAAGGCATTTTTCCATTCCTGTTAAATACCATGGTGCATGGGATGAACGCGCAGCATTTATAGAATCTATGCCAGTTAATGAAACGAGCGAACTAAGCCAGAGAAGTCAATTATACATGTAAGAACGAGAAGAAGAAGGAGCGTGAATCTTCTTGTTTGACGACGAAAGTGTGTAAGGGATTGGATGGTCATATTTTTTCTAATATAGAGCGTTGTGTGCGGTATCGGAATAATCGCGAGTCCGGCACGCACGA
This sequence comes from Bombus confusus, assembly GCA_014737475.1. Lineage (NCBI taxonomy): Eukaryota > Metazoa > Arthropoda > Insecta > Hymenoptera > Apidae > Bombus > Bombus confusus. Next base: position 3,416,056 of record JACXIV010000026.1, on the reverse strand, counting down.
AGAAGCTCAATTAAATTGATCTCGGTAGTGTACCATTTTATTACGGCATTGTAAGGAACAATTGTTTTCTCACGTGTCTGAAAAACTGATTGCCAGTGATGTCACGTCCGGAGACCGACCTTCGTTGCCGGCACGTCCGGCACACCGAGTCTTTCTACGTAGATTCAGAAAAATGAGAAAATTACGAGGCAACCGGCTGCCCAGTGAACTTTTAGTACGTTCTTCGGCTTTTGATCTTTGGTAGCGTTTTATCGACGTGTAGGTAACGTTGGAATATGGTGCAACGTATTCACCAAATAGAATAGAACGTAGTATATTCGCAAAAGGACGAACGCGCATCAAATTCGTAGTTTCCGCGGTCTAAACTTTCTTGTTTGATAAAACACAAGCCGATTAAATTTTCCCTAAAAATATGTCCTATTAATCCTTTCGCTGAAGATTAAAACGACAGTGTATTACGATAACTACGTTGCAAAATAATAAAAAAAAATGTTGTTTCATGTTGGTATATAATTCTTTTTTATTATCGTAATCTGCGTATGTGCGATCTACATGCGATGCATGTATACATACGATGGTGATCAGCACGGAGTGTGATGATTTAAATTGACACGAATGCGAGTACATGCAATAGTGCATCGCTATGACATTATTTAACTTACGTCGCTAAATCTGTACGGTAGGATACGATTATTTACCGGGTTAATACGTACTCCCCTCGTGGTAAGCTTAAAAATAGAAGATACATAACGATTCGCGTATCGTCGTAACGATTATGAATCTGAACGATCGAGGCACGATGAAAGGGTTACGATATAATTGAAAGGAAAAAAAACCTTAATTCAAAAAGATACACGTAATCGCCAGTTCTAATAAAATTACGCAGGTGAACGCCGGTCAATGGAAAAGGCGGACAAGAAATCAAATAGGATAGAAATAAATAAGAAGAACAGAAATAGACAAAGCCGAAGAAGAATGGATGATATATTTGCGTTAATCGGATGAAAATATGAAAGATGTAGTAATTACGCGTGTAAAATAAAGCTGGCCCTTTTTTATTCCAGCTGCTCGGAAATATCTCGAGTAGAGGATGGTTCGATATCGTTGACTGGGGACACCCACGTGTCGGACTCACGTGTCCCGCCACGTGAACGGCTTCGCTCGATGGAAATCGTGTCGAAGGGTGGTGGCTTCACGGGGTGGAGGAAGTATTAAATGCAAAGCGTGTACAAACGGAGACTACCTGGCTTATTAGTCGACTTCGAAGTGAGTGCTGTGTTACGTAAGCAGCGCCAGGGTGGCGAATAAGGTCGAGACTCTATGCTGAGTTACCGTGTCTTTCACCGATGAGAAAAAGAACCGTTCCTATTAAAAACAAAACGATGTACACAGGCTGGTTGGCTGGTTAAATTTACAAGAATATCGTATCTCCACGATATTCTCCTCTATGTATTTTATTTACTTATCGTCACGTTCCGTCCTTTCCTTTCGCGTTTCGACGAGCTTCCGACTTTACGACGTATTACTATAACTACTCTATTTAAAATCTACGTTTCCCTTCAAGAACATTCACGATACACGAAACATAAAAATTTAGTCACCACGTACATCTACATTTTATACTTTAATTATACTCGAAACTATAAACGCGATGCTTCTGTGTATAACAGTTGTGATTCATTGGACGAATAGGATTGTTCGCTATTCGATAGAAGGTACGATAAGAACGAAAGCGATACAGTGATGGGGCAAAATAATAGAAACATATGTTATATGTTATATGCATATATGTATATGACGTAAGATATGTTTCTGAGAAAATAATAAAAACAATTTTTCTAATTATTAGTAATTCCAAAGCAGTTGCTTCCGACACCACTAAAGCAGGATATAAATAAAAGAAATACGCGCACAGAGCTAAGAGTTGCCAATAAAAATCTGTGTCTTTAACCGAATACTTGTAGGCGAGGAAGAATGTCAGACTCACCCTATCCTTTCGGATCTGCAGGATTATCGCATCCCTTAACAAAACCATGCCACGAAACAGCGTATCCAAACAAGAATCCCACATACGCGATAAAAATGGCAAAACATATAAATCGCCACAATCGTGTGCTCGTCTGCCCATACTCAATACCGACTGACTCTCCTATTTGGCATTGTGAAGAAAATGAAAGGGCGTCTGGCTAATTAATCGGCCCTCTCCTCTTAAATCGCACCGGCCATGGACGTAATTGTTGCGACAAGGCGTAGAAAGCTTGTCGAAGTTGATCATCGTGCCGTGCATAAACTGCGTAACACGATCAGGCGAAGGATTATTATCGTTGAACATCCTCGTACGATTTGGCCAGTCAATCGCAGGCAAGTCAGAGACACTGATGAACGTCCCGTGCATCCCCCGTGTATTTTCCGCTCGACCAGCCACCATATTTAAACCGAAAGCAATGTCTAGCCCGGTTCAGTGAGATCGTTTCTCTGTGGGCCACGTTCATCCACGTACGAAGAGAGCTGGCTTTCGTTTTGTTTCTTTCTTTCTCTATATTTCTTTGTTGTCCCAACCCCTGTTTCTTTGTCTCTCTCTCTTTCTGTCTCTCTTTCTATCTCCGTCTCTGTCTGTCGTTTCTTTTCCAAGTCGAGATGCGAGTAGATGGGGTAGATGGGTGAAGCGTATTCCTAGTCTGGCGTTGGACAGATAAAAGCTTCTCTATAGGTCGATTGAAATATAAATTGCGTTAGCGGCTTTCACCGATGGACCGCCACTTCCGCCTAAATCGGCCGCAAGAATCCCCTTTTTTTAAGGAAATATCCCGTTTATCGAGATACGCGGATTTTATTTTCTCTTTTCGCTCGTATTTCATTAGGCCTGTTAAGATCTGATTGGACGAGCGACATTTATCACTGATCAGTAATCGGATTTACGACCGATGAAGTTTTGTTGGAATATTCGTCGAACCTACAGTGCAGAAATACACATTTGTGATTTGGTGCAGGAAGTAATGTCGGTGTTTATAAAGTTGAAGTATTCGCGCTTAAAGATACGTTGAAAAATGCGTGTTCAAATAATTTCTGCTACAGAAGTTTCCGTCGTTTCGAATTTCTTTTTTGACACAAAGAGGCAGAGTTAAAGCTTGTGCTATTTGTGTCTTTCACGTTGACTTTGGTATTTTATGGGAAAGTTTATTTATTTATTTGCTTCATATAACGATAGAATATACGGTTGTTTACAAAAGCAATACCGTGTTTCACTCATCTTCGCAAGAATAGGAAATCGACACTTGTTGCACCAAGCCACGCAGGTACAATCCAGTTTCCAGCTGAAACTAATTCATCTCGGACAAGAAGCATAAAAGTATATATTTTAAATCATATTTTCTAAACTCTCTCTGTCTTGAAAATATTTCAAGAATATTTAAAACAAATTTATATTTACGTAATATTTCGTAAATTTCGTATTAACCGTATACTCTGTGAAAAAGCTGAAGTAGAATTTTATAGGAAATTGGAAGATGGAAGAATAATTTGTTATTCGCTGGAAAAGATAGACAATGTTGTTGCACAATGACAGGTTGCTGAAACGTTTCTTTCTTCACCTACTTGCGTGATTTACGGCCCTAGTAAAAAAATATTAATAACTTTTATTTGCCTAACGTTTCATTCAAATCTCGCAGCATCTTAAACACAATTTGTCCCAAAAGTCGGCAAATATATCAAAACATAATAAGAAGAAGGTAACTGGAAGAAGCATCTGTAGAGCATAGAGCAATGATTTATGGCGAAATAACTGTGCTGCGAGGCAACGATGTTTTATTAATGCTCCATGTAAGATTAATAAGGGCAAACGAGGTGGTACATTAAGTGTGGGCATTAGTGTAGAAAAAGACAGCGATCGCCTCGTAACGTGTCCCGTCAGAGTGTTCTTTTGTGGCCGCATACATACACATCGGGGACCGAGTCTCTCCTCAATGATCCGCGCATGAGATTACTTTGATATACGACAGTTTAGCCGTCGAACACGTTGGGTTGTCGCAGGTCAGGTCAATTCAGGTCAACGTACTCCTTATCCTGTCTGCGTACGTCCTCACTTCCCGTCTTCGAAACTTTCCTCTTCCCACTTTTCTCCTCATTTTTCTTGCTTCTGTCTACTCTTTGTTTCTCAAGTTCCCTTCATTTTTTTTCTATCTTTGATCGTATGTACTATACTTTGTCACCTGTAGATTTCCGTAGGTCTTAGAATCTTTCGCCTTTTCAGATAGCGAGTTTACAAAGCTTTCGGTATATGTCGTTTTCGACGGTTAGAATCGGTTACACTTTTCGATTTATTCTAACTGAATATCATGCTTTGTATTAATCGATGTGATCGACTTATGTCATTGATTGGTATAAGAATTTGATAGATTGGACACAAGTGCCGGAGGTTCCGCTGCGAACTGGGTTTAAAGAAGTGGGTTCTGTGTTGGGAAATTAGGAACATTAGCTGAGTTGCAAATCGAGGAAATTGTTGGTTGGGGAATTTAGACTTTCTTGTTAGAGAATCTTGTCTCAGGATATTGCGAAAATTCTTAGTTACAGATTTATACGCGAAGAAGAACGATAAAGAATAACGAAATTTTCGCATCGTTCTTGTATTTTATATCATTACATATCGCGCTTAATCAGAATCTTATAGGAAATTTTTGCCATTTTATACGATACTTAGTCACGCTTGTATAGGAAATTTGGAAATCGAAAACATTCATTTCTCGTTTTGTATCATTTTGTATCGCACTTAATCACAATCTTACAGGAAATGTAAACGTCGAAAAGATTCGTTCTTCGTATTATACCATTTTATATCACCTGTAAGCACAATTTCGTAGGAAATGTAAAAGTTGTAGAAACTCATTCTTCGCTAGAAAAGATAGACAACGTTGTTACGTAATGGTAGGTTGCTGAAACATTTTTTTTCACATATGTACGTGATTTATGGTTTTACAAAAAGAGAAAGGAGATGGACGGTGGATGCACGCCTTGGTATGCCGTTTCCACGTAAAAGCGACTGGAAAGTAAATAACAAAACGCCGCTCGTTTCAGTGATATTTACGAAGAATAAACAATCCGGCATACGTACGATGTATAGCGAAAAGAGATTACGATCAGCACCACTGACTTGCGACCTACGCGTAATTGCCGCTATGACGCACTAAATTGATACGTGGCACAATAATTTGCATGAGCCGTGCGAAGCTGCGTGAGAAACCTTCGGACGAGTCTCGTTTCGACTGTTTTAGACATTTTCTAAACTCCAATGCACACGCCTGGAAAATGCACATTCCAACGTTTCATGCTAATCGGCCCAACACGATCGAGCTAAGGTTTACCAATTTCCATATTTAGAAAGCAGACTGACACGTTTGGTAATTTGTTTGTTAATATCGAAATATATAAAATTTAAAGCGAAATCATTACGAAGCGTCGGACACGAAGTTTCAAATTCCCTTGCTACAAAATTATAACTATCGATTGTTTCGAAAAGAGACAACTCGAGGCGTAAGAAATTAGAATAATTATAATCTGACACTACGAATCTTTGGCTTATATTCGGAATTTCCTTGTAGCTACAGCGCAGACTGTTTTACGCTGCCTTTGCTAATTATTGCCAACTCTCCGTTTGCATTGACGTGGACAGACCTGACATTCGGAAGACAACGTGCCATCGCATGTAACGTAATTAACATTCTCAGTGCTCAACCTTGCTTGACCCAATCCTATCCCAAATCTACGATCTTTGAACACCACTCTCCACCAACCCCTCGGACAACCAATCGTCTATTTTCTTTCGTCTTCTTCCATCCTCTGCCAAATTGGGTTTAATCGCGCAAGTATCCGCCATCTACTCTACGACAATCCGATCGAACCCCATTACGATCGTATCGTCGTCACCTCCTCCACCTGTAGTATCAATTAGTCGACGATTACTATCCCCAATCGCATTATTCATCCGTCGAGAGTTCTCCGCGTGACCCGCTAATTAAATCCCCGGAAATCCGAATCAACTCATGTATCCGTAACAAGCAACCAAAAATATTGACTTCCAAATTTCCTGTTCCCCTCGTTGATACAGCCAGCGTAATAGAAAACCAGCTTTCCATCCGGACTTCCTTTTAATCGCTTTACAGTTTCGCGTTTGCCTCCACGAGGAATAGTCGAATAACGCGGTGATTCGGGACGTTGACCAACCGAACTGTGCGATTTATTTTCTCGAAATTTCGATGCCATGCTACGTGTTGTCCATTCTATAGAAATTACGTTCGTTACGTAGCCTTTCGGAAGCTAAACCGCCCGACTTGCCTTTTGAAAAACAATGTTTGCGACATGATCGCCTTTCCTCTGCTTTCCCATGTACATGTTTTTGCCGGAGTTGATCGATATGACTTTTGCATGGCTCGTGTGTCCTTGTTGCGTCTCTGTATGGGGATAGAATAGAGGCAAGAAGCTGAGGAAATTCGTTTCGTACGCGTGTTTGTTTGAGAATGCGAGTCCGAACGATGGTACGTTAACACTGTGGCGAACGGTGACGCTAGCTTAACGCCACGTAAGTGTTAATTATTAGCGCACGATCTACAGTATTTTTTTGTATACAAAAAGAGAACGTCACTGTGACGAGCAAAAATATCTGTGAAATAACCTCAAGAATTTCAACAATTAGTTTAATATCTTTGTGGTCGCTGTTTCCTGCCAGATTCTCTGAATTGTGTTTTAATTTAAAATAATTTAATTTTAAAATAGTGATCTTATAACCTTGTATAAACGCGTTTGGAGCAAGTAAAAAGGCATTTTTTCCCCCCGTAAATACATATTTCTCATGTTACATATGTCGTTTTGCATATTTTATATAAACGACATAAACGAATGTGTTACATGTTTCTTTCGTTACAATCATTTTTACGGTTTGTATCAAATATAACCGTTACGAGAAATCGGTATTCGGAAAATAAGAACCGAAGAATTTGTACCGATTTATGCCACGCGATGAACAAATGGGAGAAAAATTTAGTCGCATTCGGAAGAAAAGTCTCGGTTACGATACGACATTGAAAATTTCCAAAATTCTGAAGCACGATACAAACCCGAACAGAATTAAATATAATGTACATTTCAATTACGTTCTGCAAAGCAAAGCGATCATTTCCAACGTATAAGTTACTTTTCCCAGAGAAGCGATTCGAATTTACTATACAAAAACCTCGAGAAAGCTGTTGTTATCTATTGCAACTGAAATTGCGATAACTAAATGTAGGTACGTAGAAACGCGATTCATATTTCGTAGACATAAATATATTTGTGCATTTTCTATCTTACGTTAGTTTTATATCTATATTTATACATATACATCGACTTTATATTTTGCGCACTTTGTATTTTACATACGTCTTACATAATACTACGTGTTTCCTACGTATAAATCGAATATTCCAAGACGATCTAGCCGCAGTTGAAAAATTCGCAGTCTAATTATCGAAGACTATCGTCTGGTTTTGCGTTAACAAACCCGTTGCCCGTTTAATTTCCGAGTATCGTCGTTCCGTACGTTCGAATTTCATACGGTGGCAGAAATAATAAATAAGTGGAACACAGAGACACTGGTAGCTCGGGATGGGAGGAACGAAGTGGGGTGGTGCGTAAAGCATACACGTGACCGTGGAACGTGCCTCCTGGTGCACGTGGACCGGAGCACATCCCCCTGGCGTCGAGCTCCGCTCACTCGCCGTGCCTCGTGCTTTCAACCCTCTTTTGCTCGAGGCGGAGGAGAGGAACCTGTTCCTCTCAGTCATCCTCGAGCCTCTTCGGGCTCTACGCGCGCGTCCATCCTTCCTCGTCGATTATTATTCGCGTCAATTTTTGGTGAAACTTCTATCGACACGAAAGCTAGTCCTACATTGCCTTTCTTTCTTTTAGTTCTTTCTTCTCGTTTTCGTTTTCGTACGTTCGTTGCTATAAGGAACGTAAGAAAGGGGACGTTGAATATAAAAAATATATATACATATACATATATACACACACATATATATATACGTGCATGTATACATATATATGTATACATATACATATATACATATATACACACTATTGTCCGAGTGTACTATATGGTCATATATACGTTACATTCGAGTGCATTACCGTTGGTTATAATTATTCGAACTACGCTATATAACTTTTATGCTATTTTTAATTCGCTTCTGCTATAAGAGTAGAGTAAGGATCTTTCTTCGTCAATAATGCCGTTATTACTGTAACATTTGTCATTGTATAGTTGTAGTAATCGTAATTATACGATTCTTTATTCTGTATTCTCTGTATTGAACACTGTAATTTCTTATTGAATATAGATTTTAGTTTCGATTGTGTCGGCCGTTATAGAAACTGTACGTACGTCGAGTCTCAAATTGTTCGAGAAATAGTTCTATCGATGTTTGAATAATTATGAGCGGTGTACATGCACGTATACTTATAACCATATAAATTTACGTTATGTACGCGAGGTTATATACTCGATACGTTCGTATATTATACGCGTATGTGTACCTCGCAGATATATGTGTGTGCACGCGTGGTGTGAGACGAGAGCCAATTTAGTTTCTTAAATCGAGCTGGTTTCGTTGTTACCTTGGACTTGCGCGATTTACCTTTGATTCTCCGTGTGACTATCTCGCTTTGCACGTTTTCACGAGATACTGTGATTCGAGATCGGTGTTGCAGGCCCGTTTCTTTTTCCCCCAAAATTTAACGCGATAATCATCGTTCTCGATCGTGAATTTTAATCGTGAAATTTATACGGTGAAAGGATGGAATTTCTTAAATAGAAAAGTGTGTCGGCATCGAATAATCGTTTCTCTTTCAGCGACATTTAGCTTGTCGTTGAATAAATAGAGTAATTCTAGTTTAATTCGAGATTAATTTCCTTTTTTTTTTCTTTCGTTCGATCGTGAAAGGTTTAACGAGGTTTGCGTTGAATTTTGATGAGATCGGGACGCTCGGTCGGCATGAAAAATTTATAGTCTGGTGAAACTGGCGTGGGCAGGGGATATCACGATGTATTAACATTGGCTAGAGGTATTGTTTCTCGATCCTTTCCCGAAGGTTTATGCGCGGGTCCTTGGCGACTCGCATGCCGTGCTCGTTTCTCGACATCGCGTCTCGTGCGTCGTTCCTTCGATTAAAATCGACGTAATATCCTGCGGCCGAGCCGTGCAGTTTTCGTCAAAATTCGTCTTTAGATTCGACGTCTGCTTCGCGAATTTAACAAACATTTCTACTAGGGAAAGTAGAAGGATTGTGCGGTACCGCTCTAACAATATGTTTCTTCTTTTTTTATTGAATTTTAAACCAAATTCGATTAAATTCAAATTTGCAGGAAGAGATTTACAGTGTAAATGGAATAAATGCAACGATGATGAATAGGCAATTCTTTTCCATAGTAGTATAGCAGTTTTATAACACTGGTTGATAATTCGCGAGAATAAAAATATCGTGATTCGTAGTGCAACGAATATCGTTGCCCGATACATTAGTAAGAAGAGCTAGTAAATTATTTTAATTAGAGAAACCGAGAAACAACGAGTCAGCTCTGTAATATAACAGTCTGCGCACTGAACGTCGACGAGCATTAATGTCTCAGAACGTCGGCGAAAAATAAGCAAACAACATGGTTTCGAAATATGTTACGCAGAACCGTGTTATTCGTTCGTATTAATCACTCGTTGTTGGTAGGAACGAGAACTAGCTTTTGATACTGTGCACCTTTCCCCATACGTTGAACCCTTGTGCTCCGTTACACGGTTGATAATTCTCCCATAAAACACAGGAATACCATCGCCTCGGTATCCTCGACAAATTTCAGTGTCCTGCTCGAGCTGCGAATACCGAACACATAAAAGTTCCACAGTGTATCTGCAAGTGTGAACATAAACCAGAGAAGACGATCTCCTCGAGGACGAATCGTCTACGAACTATCGATAGACAGCTCTGAAGCATCCAACGAAGAATTGAGAGTTTGTTGAAACTCGTAAGCAAAAGAGGAACAGAGAAAAGGGAGAACGCGTGTATTTAGTGAAAAATCGTGCGAGTGGAAAGACAGATAGATGATCGGAGTGTTCTAAACTGGCATCGAGGAGAGATCGTTGGCCGTGGTCCGAATGGGAAGCGAAGAAGGCGATGGGATGGCGAGCGTGGATGCCGCCGCTTCTTGGCAGCAATATTACACCTGGTGTGGCCCGTACTCTCACCCGCATTCTCATTCACACCCTCACAGTCCAGCTACGGGCCAGCCACACACGCATTCCCATCCCCACTACCATCATCCGAATCATCTTAATCAGTATCAGACGGCAGGCCAGTATCAGCAACAATCGCTGGCGGCATCCACAGCGAACGCATCCGCCCACTATTCCACCTCTCAGCAGTATCACATGCAGCTGCAACCCGCCCAGACGCCACCCTTGCACCAACAGCATCAGTTCCACCCTGTTAAGGGGCAAACCGCGCCGAGAAGAATCGCTCCTTACGACCGAACAGGTATCCAATACTAATTTCTTTATGGCTTCTCGTCACGGACCGTGCATTGTTAGGTGTTTACGTAGTTACTTGCGTATGACGAGGGATATTTGTGGAGGTACAGGTACTCGCGAAAGTATTTCAACACCTGTTACGTCGTGTGAAGTATTTTCGCGAGCCGGCGTGTATAGGTGTGAGCGTGAAGCCTCGCGTTGCAGGGAACAAGACCAGCGTGTTATTGTGCGTAGGTTTCAGGGTACAATCGTTGCTCAATTTACGCGGAGTAACCGTTGCACGTGGACTCGTTTCGAATGAAGATTTGAACGAAGATCGCGCGAATAAAGGCTGTCAGTGCGAAAGAGAAAAATATGTACACATATGACGACTATCGCAACGTAATGTGCTTTTATCCTTATCTCGTACAGCACCGACGCGTTTCAACGTCGTCGAATAAGTTACCGCATACACTTGTTACTTTTAAAACTTCTAGGAAAATGTATTTTCCGGCCGTGTAAGCCAGAAACCGCGCATAAAGACCATCGCGTAAATTGTGTTGTAATTTAGTTCGTAAAAGAGAGACTCGCGTAAAAATAGTGGCGCGTAAATTTGAGGCACGGGTGTATATTTTATACGATTGGTTATTTCGTGTAGACTCGACACAGTCGTAAACGTAAGGAGGCGTATTGGCCGAACGAAACGCGCAAAGAAACGATACAGCGACGCTTGACAGTAAATAATACGGAGCAGTATCTTCCTTGGCCCTGTGCCGCTTGCTGGTCTGCTTTCCAGCAACGCACGGTAGGCGAATTTGAGTAATTTTCGGATAATTGTTTCAACGAAGGTAATAAACGCGCGTATTTGGAAACAAGAGCGTATACGGTCAAGCGATTCTCGATGCACGGTCGTAATGTTGTACGTAGAGTAGCGGACACACGACGTGGTCCGTGAAATGGCTGCGTAATGCGCTGATTTTTAGCCGGGAAGCATCTGATTATTTAAATAGAGGCGTATACGTGCAAATAATTTTCATAACGTTATCTTTCCACAAAGATTCTATTTTTCGCGAAAATTTCGCGTCATTTCTTTGCCAAGCGTGTGATTGTTTTAAATAATAATGGCAAGCCAGGATTAGGTATGCGAGAAATATACGCTCGAAGAAACTAGTACGTGGAATTGTTTTTTGTGTAACTTATTCATTATCTTAAGAATTATTATTGAATGGTTTATTTCATCCTGAAAATTCTCAAGAAATATTCGAAAGAAAAATTCGGCGAATCTTTTTCGCGATTCTTTGCATTCTACCGAATCTCGTCCTTGGCTTCCGTATAGTTATTATCCTGCTCGCAACCCTGGAGGATTCGCCGCGAAATTACATAAGCGACGGCGTGGTCGAACGTCACGCGACGTCAATCACCAAATGGCTCGATCTTTCTCAAGGAATTAATAACGTCGGACAGTTTAGCTTCTCTTTCGTGTATATCGTCCTGATTAAAATCCCATTCTCTGTTCCTGTACATTTTGGCCTGGTTATACCCCGGAGGATCGCGTTTCTTACAGGCTAAATCTCTTGGTAGCGTCGAATGAATGCGATCGAAGAACCGAACAGATCCATCGATTGCGATAATCGATATCTAATATGCTCCTAATAAACATGGGGCGAATTCTATCGCATAATTGGCGAGTCGTCTTGTTATAGAGATTCGATCGAATTTTCTTTCTTATCTTATTTTCATTCTTTCAGAAGACGAAACGTTATTCCCACATTAATTTAAACGTTCTTTCTACATTGGTAAATTAATAACGAAATGTCTTTCTGAGTTCTCATAATTGGACCTTTCTTTGCTCATAATAACAGACTGCAATTTTTCTTGTTAACGTTACGTCGAATATAGCCTCTTTTAGCGACGGATATTTAATGATGAAGTGTACAAATAAAGAATAATTTCATTAAATACTAACATCAATTATTTCTACATATAATGAATATTTGGTATATTAAAAGTAATTTTTCAAGTTCTTCAAAATTCCCCAAGGAGCTCTCGACAAAGTTTCCCTCTAAAGAATTCCAATCGTTTGTCAAATTTTATTATTCATCATTTACTTGTAGCACTAGTTGGTCAAAGTTCAAAGTGCGCGCCAAAGAAATTCTTAGCAGAATTTTTTTCCTAAAAGCTGCGATTGCTTATCAAAATACGCTATTATTTATTTTTAACGACAACGACGGTCCCTCGAGTTCTCCAAAGTTCAAAGTCTACTGCACGAATCTTTCAGAATTTGCCTCTAATAACTCCGATGAAACTTATCAAATTTTCCAGTCGACACTCCATAATAGTATCTACGTATGTGTAATAAAATTCCATCGCCAGCCCTCTAATCAACGTTACACGCACGATTTTCATCGAAGCAAACCGTTTCTATCGGTTTTCCCTAAATAAATTCAAAGTACAAACGACAACGCAGGGGTGTCGAATAAAAGCAACAGATTCCCCATGAATAATTCAGCGTTCGTTTTCAGCGACGGTTGCGTCGAAACTTCTTCTTCTTCTTCTTCTTCTTCGTTCCTCGTGTTCATCCCTTCGTGAAAGTCTACCAGACAGGGTGGATTTACTCGAGTCGATCGAGTCGTTTTCGTCGACATTTTTGTTTCTCGGCCCGTTGGATACGTAAGAGCCTGTAACTTCCATAGATTATGTGTATGTGCGTCGGTGGCTCTCGGTTACGCAAACGTTCCTCTCAGAAAACTCGCGTCTTTCGTGTCGCATCTCCGTCATGCTGACGCCTCCAAGTGTCTAGCTCTGTCAAAATTGTTCCTTCGCTTCCTTCTCTTTCTTTCTTTTCTTATCTCTCCTCTTCTTTTTTTGGTTTTGAAAGTCGGCGTTCTTATTGTTATTTAGAGTCGCACCAACTGCAAGATTATTAGCGATTACTTTAGATCAGAGCATTTTCAGGTTGGACAAAACGTGAAAATAATTTCGCATCTCAATCCTTCAAAATCAAACACCTTTCTAAAATGTTAAAAATCTTTTCTATCTGCTAAAATGAGAGCAAGATCGAACTATAAAAATTGGAGGATCGTGGTACGGTTAAGCTGTGTAACCCGCTTGCTTAACTTGGCTACTAAGACCGAAGGAAGTGGCTCATTACAGGTTACGATGGTCATTTTCTGCAAGATTGCCTTCGATCATAATGATTATCGCGTGGCCGCCGGTGGGCTCGATTCTTTGATCTTAGATCGATTTAATGCGATAGAGCTGCTAATTCGCAGTCGATTCTTTGCTAGATTTTATGCAAACAAACAAAGATGATTTGTTTAGTATTATTTACTATAATCCGGCTGCATCTTTCGCTTAAGTTTGTTTAATAAATTTATATAACCCTCGTTATTCCCTGATTTTCGTGACTTGACGCGGCCCTCGTGTGTCAAATTGAAGCGATGATAAAGCACCAATGAAACGAGAAGATAAACAATCAATTTTGCTCTTTGTCGCTCCTGTGTACTCACATTAATTCTTCTTCAGAAGTATCGAATCTGCTTGGCTCGTCAAACTCAACAAGTTACAGAGAAATTGTTCTACAAAAGGCGGAATAATATAATCTTTTACCGAAAAATGGCGTGAAATTGACGCAAGGGAGGACGAGGGTTCAGATGTGGTGTAATAATAAATGAAGACATTGACAATGTTCTATGGCGATGCTTTCACTTCGCGAGATACAAATGATGAGATTAAACGAACAACTACTAGTCAGTTTAATGTTTTTAATTAATAATTCCAGCAACCTGTCAACCTGCAAACCTTACCTTTTGCTCGTACGAACTTTTTTACATTTAAATGAACAACCATATGCGTAATAAGCATAACGATTATTAAGGTTATATTGGTAAAATTTGAAACCAATTAGAAAGTGCATGTAGAAGCTACAAGACGCTTAAACGTTAGATAATTTATAAAAAGTTGGTATAAAAATACGAATGCTCATTTTAAACATATTTATGTTGAAGATGGTCCAATTAAGTATCAAGGCAATTAATATGATGTAAAAATTTCATTATATTAATACTATCTATGGTTAAAGCATGAATCTCGAAGAAGAATGAAACTTGGAAAAAAAGGAAATGTACATAGAAAATTATATAACGCAGAGAGAGAGAGAGAGAGAGAGAGAGAGAGACAAGGCCCTACCTTCGTATGTAGTTTGGAAAAAGTTAATCAAGTTTCCAAGAAGTGGGTCGTTGTAAACCCAGATAGACTCGTCTGCCAGTCCACATATAAAAGTATCGTTATTTTTCTGCATCTTCCCGTTCCACAGTCTGGAATTATTCAGATCCGTGTACATTTTTCGACAGCGTCGTCGAAATAAACCGAAAGAACGAGTGTTTTCATAGCAGCAGACCGTTACGAA